>VZTH01019475.1:611-117496 GCA_013397815.1 Aleadryas rufinucha | reverse complement strand
ACTAAACCCGCTACACCAATAAAACTTGTTTCGGGATTGAGTGCAAGAAAAATGACAAACATAGTGTTGCCACTAATACAACTTGGGTAGTTATCTACATTATACATAATTACATATAAAAATATTATATATAACTACTTTATATTTTTAATTTCTTCCCACCTCATAAAACAGACAGGATTCCAAAAAGAGCAGAAGGGCTACTCATTTCTTCATTGACTGAAAAAAGCAGCTATTCAAAAATGTATATACAGTTTTACAGCTGACTTACATATATGCAAGTTTTGGAGGAATGAGATGGACATAAGCTCAGATTCTATTGCATAATGATGGCCTGATTATGGATGAAACATTACTATGTTTATGTTTTAAATATGGAAACTGGAACCAACCAGACACATCAGATATAAAAGCCCTTGAACACCTAACAGGCTAGCATCAACTTCCATTTTTTGCAACCCATTTTTTTATCCAAAAGACCTACATCTAATACTACCCCAGTGTAACTGGCATGCAGCAAGTTTGGCTTACCCTGTGGCACTGTATTTGCTCACGTAACAAGACTGACAAAGGAAAGAGAAAGGATCTAGAACAGTGAGTCAGAAGTAGATCATGACAGATAAGGTCACTACTTCAAAGGACAAGGAAAAAAAGCTGGAATTAATAGAGCACATTGCCCTCCAGAGCCTGGAACACCATCCAAGGTTCAGAGTTTCATCATTCCTTTCTGGATAGAACTGTGAAACCCCACTGGCTACAATCTCTGGGCCTTCATTACCTCCTTGCCCTCCTAGTCAGTGATTATATCCATCCCTCAGGAAGCAGCTGGTCTTTACTGGGCCCTGAGAGTTAGCTCAGCAAAGGACAGAAGATGCAGGACGGACCTGGAATGGATTCCTGGGCCCACAGGCAAAGGCTGTGTCTTCAGGCCTCAGGTGAGGCAGGTCAGGGCTTGTTAAGGCTGATTAGTGCAGTTAAGGCCCTGAAAGGTAAGCTGTAAAAACTATGATAGCAACACTTGTATCAGTTGAACAAGGTATCTGGTATCACAGAAACATGGCCAGAATTTGTGATCCTGCATCAGCATGTTATTTACCTAGACATGAAATATCAATTGTACTGGGAATTTTCTATTTCCACCTGTAAACACAAAGCCTAGCAGAAATATTTAAAGCAGCCTGGAAGAAATAACTCTCATGTCCTAGACAAAATCTACTGTAATGGAGTACAAGGTATTCCCCAGGGAAGGTCCTCTTCTTTAGACCTGAGATGCAGGTAGGCACAAACAGGCTGCTAAACATGTAAGTCAAAAATAATTCAGTTTGCATTATTATTTCACTTAAAATAAATGTCCTGTGCTTTTAATGTCACAAGAATCACAAAGGTTTGCTTGTCTTCCTGTTTGCATCTTCTTGTCCACAAACAGACAGGGGTTCTATTGCAGAAAAAATCTATATGAAGATAATTATTCAGTAAAAATACATTAAATAGAAAGACTGTTACACATTGTATTTCCCCACAAAATGTAACCTCAAAAAAAAAAAAAAAGCTCAACTCACTGAGGATTTGCTGTTGATTATAGTGGTTTTGTAGTGTGGTTATTTCTCCAGCATAAAATGAAAACTTTTAGAAAAACGTTAACATGTAAAATTCTATATTACTATTGTATTTGTGCATATAAAATCTATTTCCTACTCTGTAGGAGCAGAGGGTGATTAGGCCTGATCCATATGTTTTAGAAGTTCATAAAAAAATATAAAACTCACCTTTAAAAAGGAGGTATCTTTTCTAAATGTACACAAATGCATGGTAGTATAATATGTCAGGAAAAACAAAAAAGCCCTCTGCCACATAGTTAAATTATTTTAGAACTTATTTTTATCTATAAAATAAAATAATTTGTCTCCTGCTGCTGCACTCCATTCTTCACACACAGCTCATACACATTCCATAATCCTTGACACCACTGTAAGGAGAAAATAATTCCAATTATGTGGTTGATAAAAATCTGCTTCTTAAATAAAACACTAGGAATATTTAGATCTAGAACAAGACTGACCCCTAGAGTCTTTCTTCTTTTTTTTTTTTTCTTTTTTTTTTTTTCTCTTAGACAAAAATGACCCTTCTTCAAGACAGGTCCTGCCTATTTGGCCGATTGTCATTTGATGGTTTGTCACCTGTCCTTACTAAATAGCTGTCATCCCTTGACGTCCATCAGGTACTTTTTTTCCCTTAAAGCCCAAACACATATGGATGTCAAACACCTTAAGTTCCTGCTGTCCACGGCTTGTGTTCACTTCTTTGAATGCTGTCTATAACTCTGTACTTAATATATGCTCTGAATGTTTCCTCTCAGCTAATCACCCCCGGCCTTGTTTCTCGTTAAATGTGTCATTAAATGCTCGCTGCACTTTCCGTAACCAGTAACGCAGCTCTGGGGTTTGAGCTTAGTTATCTTTCCTGTTTTTAATGAGATACGGGGTTTATTACTATTCTTAAGTTAAAGCATTTCTGGGAAAGCATTAGGTTCACAACAAATGCTTGAAAACTTGGGGGAAATTTCCACTGGTAAGGGATTCAGTCTGGAAGGAGCAAAAATGGGTATTGCATCCGCACTGTCCGCCCTCTCAGCCCCCTCGCAGCGGATACAAAAGAGCGGCTGTTTCGATGAGGTTTGATTATTAAGACAGCGGCTGAGCTTTCTCGGGCTGCTGCCGCACATGCTTGGGTTTACGAAACCCGGCTGAACTGACTTTACCTGGTACTCACGTCCGGAGAGGACTTTGGGAGAGCGGCTAGCGGGGGGTTTGTCAGGCATATTTAACTATTTTGGCCAATGTAATTCTGGAAATCCTCGCCCGCGACGCTTCCCCTCAGCCGCATCAGGGCTGATACCGGGTATGGGCTTTGGAACAGCCGCTCCAGCCGTGGGACAGCCGGAGGGCAATCGCAGCTCCGCACGGTCCCAGCCGATCCCTCTCCCTCCCAGCCCGCCCTGAAGGGTTTGGAGCACAAATCCCATGAGGCGCAGCTGAGGGAGTTGGGGTTGTTTAGCCCGGAGGAGCTTCAGGGGGACCTTGTCACTCTTTTGAACTACCTGAAAGGAGGGTGTAGCCAGATAGGAGTCGGCATCTGCTCACAGGCAACCTGGTATAGGACCAGGGAACATAGTCTCAAAATGCACCACCTTGAGGTTGGACATTAGGAAGAATTTCTTCACAGAAAGGGTAATTAGACAGGGTGAGTCTTCTCAGAAAGGGTGAGTGGACTGTCCAGGGAGATGATAAAGTCACCATCCCTAGAAGTGTTCAAGAAATGACTGGACGTAGCGCTCAGTGCCATTGTCTAGTTGACATGGCGGTGTTCGCTCACAGCTTGGATTCGATGATCCCAGACCCCTTTTCCAATCCGGTTCATTCTGTGATCGTGGGAAGATGGCGGGGCTCCGCGCCCGCCACCATTGGCCGCCCGCCTTCGCCCCGCCCCGCCCCTGCCCCGCCTCCAGCGCGCGGGCACGAGCGCGCGCCCACCCGCCTTTCTCGCGAGATCTGGAGTGGCTCCCGCGCTCGGTTTGAAGCTGCGCGCTCGGACGCTGCGGCCGTTGCTGGCGCGCGCGAGGCTGTGAGGGGTCGGTCCCGGAGCCGCTCCTCGGCCATGGGAGCCAAAAAGAAGGTGCTGCAGGTCCAGGAAGCCTTTCAGCTGGCCCAGAAGCCTCACCAGAACCACGCGAAGCTCGTGGTAGCTCTGAAGAGCACTTATGCTCAGGTACGGCCGTCCTCGGGCGGCCTGGCGCGGGGGGAGCTGAGGGCCCCAGCGGCTGTTCCGCTGGTCCCCCGCGGGGCAGGGGCCGCCTCCGTAGTGTTCCCCTAAAACGAATACCAGTGTGCCTAAGGAGAGCCCGCGACTTAAACAAACAAAAAGAACCCCCAACCCTCCCCAAAAAACCCACCCAAGCGCTGCAAAAGCAAGCCGCTGAACTGTTCTGCACAGTTGTCTCCTGCGAACGCGGCGGTAAGAACTGCCCGCAGGTATCGATGACGCCGCGGGAAGGTGTTTGGATACCCGAGGTGTAGGTGTGGCACAGGATGTAATGGATGGGGATGTTGATTGTCGTCCTGAAACCTGTCAGCCCGAGTGGAGCCCCGCGGTCGTAATGTGCCTGCTGTAGAGTGACAGCAAAATACACAATGAGGAGAGCACGACAGCGGGTGTGCCCCGACTGCTGGCTGTAGCCCTCTAAAAATTCAAATTTAATTGGAAGCTGTCAATTATGAACCCACTTATTTTATTTTTCTGTGGTACAGCTTTGAAAGATGAATTGGGTAATCTTTTGTTGTGGTTTGATTTATTTTTTTTCCCAGTTGGATGATAAAGAAGGCTTTAATGAAAAATTCATTCATTTCCTCAAGTATGCTATGATAATCTACAGACGGGAACCAGCAGTGGAACAAGTGATCAATTTTGCAGCTAGATTTGTTACTTCATTCTATCAGATGGAGAAAGAAGATGGTAGTGAAGAGGGAGAAGAAGATAATTTACTTCTGAATTTTGTGTTTAAATTTCTGCTTGAGGTACAGTTAACATTCTGAAATGTCTAACATAAATGGAAACTTTTTGCTGTGGGGAAAACTTGCTGGTACTTGAGACAATACTTACAAGTTAGAACTTAAAAAGGGAAAACAAAACAAAGCTAGTGCTTGACAAGTAACACCGGCCCCATTCCCCCAACACAAAAAGATCCATCACATCCCACACTATAATGCAACAACTGGATTTCGAAATTTGGGCCTTTGAGAAAATGTGAATGTTCTCCTGTTTGGCTGTCAGATATGTCACTGTAGGCTTTGCTATAGGTACATTTATAAGCATGAAATTGTAGAAGTGTGGTGGAAATTAATTTATACTCTTCCTTTGATTATAAAAATATTAAAAGATCTTCCGTACAACTGTGGTTGGCAGATGTGTAATTCTTTTCTGCTTATTGCAAGTGTTATCTTATAGAAAGATAAACAGTTCCAATAGCATGAACACACAAATAGGATTACATTTTCCTATGCTATTGATTTGCCATGGAAATATTATTGATCAGGTCTAAGATAACTAATCATAATTGCTAATGTCTTTTTTTTTTTCTTCTAATGTTTCATGGAGGCAGAGCAGTAAGTTGGCTAATGCACTGCAGGCTGCATGCAGTGGTCAGCATGCTGCTTCTTTTGTAAAGGCACTGCAGATTTTCTAGAGTCACTGATCAAGGCAATGGGCTGTAATTGCTTTTCAGTTCTGTGACTTTTTAATTTTAAAATTAAATTGGAAAAGCTTTTGAAACATAGAAGTGCATATTTCATTTACTCTGTAGAAAATTAGCCACTTAGATGTGCATATTAATAGTCTTATGTTTGAAATGAGAAAAATGTGATTATTAAAAATACCTTTTTTTTCTTTCCCTAAGTCTCACGATGCTAACAGCCATGCAGTTAGGTTTCGTACCTGTCAACTTGTTAATAAGATTTTGGGAAACATGCCAGAGAATGCAGAGATTGATGATGACTTATTTGATAAAATTAATGAAGCGATGCTGATTAGACTTAAAGATAAATTTCCAAGTGTGAGAATTCAAGCTGTCTTGGCCCTGTCAAGACTTCAAAATCCTAAGGATGAAAACTGCCCTGTTGTTAATAGTAAGTAGTGTTGGTCTCTCTCTTTTGTCTAAGAACATTTGTTATTTTACATTACTTTAAAGCATTTGAAAGCTTGGGGTTTTTTTTAGCATTGAGTAAATGGATGTTAGAGAGTATTCACGTAATAATTCGTAAACTGTGAAGCTCTTTGCCAGAGGAGATGGAAGATGCAAGTGTTTTGTGTGTTCAAGGGGAAAAGACAGAACTGTTAGGAGAGATCTGCCAGATGATCATACTGGGCTCAGGCTGCTCTGTGAACTGAATGTAGAAATAGGATTATGAAAATGTCTTGTAAACTAGATTGGAGGTGTAATACATGTGTGTTCAGTTCTTGCTCTCTAAGGATCCTTTCGTACTATTAATTGAATTGAACTAGTACAAAAACTCTTCTTAGAAGAGTAGAGATGGTAGAGAAAAAACTTTTGTTGTCTCAGATTATGATCACTTTTCTAGAAGAGATCAGCATCTCTGCAACACAGGTATCTTGATGATGTTTGTGGGTTTCTTTGTGTAGGTATGATTCTTGACTAAGCTTCTACTTCCTTTGCCTCGAGGAAGACAAAGTGTAGGTTTGTACCAGCACAGCTGGCATGTAAATTGTGCCCTGATTTAATCTTTACATATTGACTTTTCTGAATAATTAGTTAATTGGGATTTTCTGTTGTTAAGGTACCTTCTTTGAAATTTTATTTTCTGATTCATGTACACTCTGATTAAACTAATTTTATAATTGCTTTTAATTTTGAATAAGGTTCAAGAATATAATAAAAAAGCATTATATGAGGGATTTACTGTAAGAATTTTGGTAGGCTTAAGGGAGATTGCAGTTTTCCATTTATAGGAAAATTTAAGGATCTACTTCAAAGGTAATGAAGAAGTACAACTAGTGAATAGAGGTCTTAAAGAGCCAATATTTGAAAATGGTTTTTTTCTCCTAGTAAATGACAAAGTACTTATTTATGGGTGGGATCTAGAGTAGCAATTTTTGGAGTTATTAACTGAAGATTGTACTTATGATTACAAATATTATTTCTTTTGACATGATAACTCAGCATGTAGTTACCATAAAATCTTGGGTTTGTGACCTTGAACTGTTTTGTAAATTATCAGCTCTGCAGGGGCAGGAGAGGGTTCTGGTAACAGCTGCTGATTTTTTTTTTAAAGTATTTTCTGGTTTTTATGTTTCAAACTCTTATGAGAGCATTATTATGACTATTTTATTTTCAGTTTACAGCACATTGCTTGAAAATGATTCAAACTCAGACGTGAGACGTGCAGTGCTGTCATGTATTGCTCCATCAGAAAGGACTTTGCCAAAAATTGTAGGCCGCACTATGGATGTAAAAGAGGCTGTCAGAAAGCTGGCATATGAGGTAAATTGGATCACTTAACATTAATTTCAAAGGCTGACTTAGGAAAAAGGCTGTAAATCTTTTATTATATTTCACTTAACATTAAGAACAGTTAAATAATGTATTTTCATTTACCATCATTTTGAGGGGGAGTGATTTAATACAAGTTTTTCTAGTTAAAACTGCTGAACTTGACTGTAGAACTTGCTTGATAGAAATTACTTTTGTGGTAGAATTTGTCTGTTGAAGATCAGGCAGTAACAGCATAAAATACATATGCAGTGTATTGTTTTTTATCTATGCATTTGGTGATGTTAATTGAAGCAAATTTGCTTCTCTATTTTTACATGGTAGATGTTAGAACCACAGCAGTAGTAAAAAAATTGCATAGTTTTGGTATTGCAATTATGAGAAGTATCAACCATTACTCGTGTTTACTTGTAGAGGTAAGAAAGTATACTAACGTGTCTGTTTCTTATGCAGGCATCTTAGGCAAGATCTTGAAACAAAATGTTCAATTTTTTCACACAGAACCATCTTCTGCTTTTTTTATCTTAGATTAAATGTTTTTTAAAACTGAATCTCTGTGTTAGTAGGCTTTCTAAGAAAAGTATCTACTTCTGTAACTTATTGCAGGTATTCATTACTCTGGGCACTTTAAAGAGAGAGGATAGTTTTCATGTCCAGGTGTTACATTCAAGCAGAGCTGATGAGCTTCTAAGCAATATGTTAACTTTATTGTTTATTTTACCTTACATTTTCTTCCGTGCCTGAGGATCTGCTTGTTAATGTATTGGTACAGTGCTGTTGGTGTAGGTATTACAGGTTTCTAATGATAAAGGATTTTCTGTGTTAAAACTCAAAGTGTAAAACCATAGGTAGGCAATGGATTCGTTTGTTACCATTTGTGGAAATGTGTTTTAATGTCTTAATTATTTTTAAGGTTTTGGCAGAAAAAGTTCACATAAGAGCTCTGACAATAGCACAGAGAGTTAAATTGTTGCAACAAGGACTTAATGACAGATCTGGTAAGAGATTACATCTTAACATCTTAATACAAATGTTTAAGAGAGAATACTTTCTAATGTGTTGGGGTGATGTATGCAGAAGCTGTGATGGCAATAATAAGAAGCTCGAAGGGAATAATGAGGTACCATGAAACTCCATGAAATTTGCTTGCTGCTTTGGTTTTCCAGGCCCCTTATAGTGAAAAAAATAGAAAGGAATTACGCTTTCAAAAAACCTGAAAGCCAATGAGCTTTAAAATAGGACCAAATGCTATTAAAATTAAAAATCAATAATGTAATTAAACACAGAAGTAGAAAAACGTAATTAATTTGGTGTATTTGGAAATGTTTCATTACAGATGTTTTTGTAACTAGTAAATGTATTAAAGAATTTAAATGTAAACATTAATATCGGTTTGAAAATACTTCCTATGTGCTTTCAGAGAGAAATCTTCTCAGATGGTTATTTTTTGTTTAACTAGCTTGGATTTTCTTGTAATGAATCTTTGGCCCTTATGCATTTCACCATGAAGCAGCTTTATTCTTTTTAATGTGTTTTGTACTGTATCATTCTGTAGAAAGAGCCATTCAGAATGTACCCATAATTGTGTGTGGTGGTATTGCCAAAAGACTGAAAGGTCACATGCATCTGAGCGAGACAGTTTTAGCCTGCCTACACAGAACACTGTTTTGGGTTTTTTTCCCTCCAAACAGCAGCAATTATAGACATGAATTTCACAGTAGAAGCTACCAGTTTTATTGAGTGCTGATGTGTAACCCCCCCTACTTTGTTTGGAAAGTCTGCGCTAAGTTGAATTTTGCTCTGAGAATTTCCCTTGCTGAGTGATGTGCTGCTTGGGGACTGTGAGAATTATGGTCTATGTAGATACTCACTTAGAAAACAAGACTAAAGTACTGTGTTCATTGGGAACTAGAGCTCTTTAAGGTGTGTCATGCATACATGTGTATTTATTGATCTACCTTTCTTTTTGGCTAGCTGGGGATCATATTCTGTTCTTGACAGGAGAGGAAGAGACAATCAGAGGAGTCCTTTCTTACACTGTATAGAACTACACTTTAAAAGAGCACTTTCTTCTGTATAAGAAGTTTTAGTTGCTTTGCCCTACCTGTCCTGTATTGTTCTGTAGTTGCCTGCTGAAGTTTGCCATATTCTGTTTTTGAAGTCCAGCACTGAAAAACCCATGTTCTGAGCTATTGTTTCTTATTGATATACTAGTTTGCTGTTTGATCTAACTAGTTGCTGCTTGTCTGCTGGCTGCCATCACTCTCCCAATAATGCTTGGTCTTGAGAGATACTTCTTAGGGTGAATGCATTTCTCTTAGTAATCTTTCCAAACTGGGGAGGAAGCTACTTTCACTAATTTTTCTTTTGATCCTTCACTTCTCAGGAACAAGGATTTGTTGTATTCCCTTAAAGAGAAAGTACAACCTTTCTACGTGATTTGTTTTTCAATGATGTTGAGGTGTTCAACATAAAGAAGTGCCTTCTTTTATGATCCAGGACAGATACTTTCTCTCAGTCTGTCTCTTCCTTAGGATGATTCTACATCCCAGCTATTGAGGACTTTTCTTCTTCTTGACATCTAGAATCACAGGGAAAGACATCTGCCAGGATATGTGGTTTGACTGATACCATATGTTCTCTGCTGGGTGAAATAGGTTTATATTCCAAATTGGCTATTCTTTATCGCAAATATTGCAAATCCTACAACCCTGAATACATATATATGTATATATATATCTCTATCTATCTATCTATCTCTCTATCTCTTTATTGAATACTTATCTGGATAACTCCTGAGCTGACAAATGAGGAACCTGCTCATTCAAGGTACCTACTGTCTCGGTTTTGGAGACAAAATTTTAGGAGGAAACTCTCCGGAATGATCGCCTCCTTCAAAGGGAAAGGGCATCCCCCTTTCCTGTGCCAATGAAACAAATTGATAACAGCAGGTGATAAAGTGGGAAAAAAAACCCCAAACTGTTTATTAGTACAAAATAAAATAGGGCAGAACAGAAAAAAACCTCAAAATACAGCAAATGCCCGGAGAAGGAAAAAACCACACGGGCTGGCAACCGGTCCCCCCCAGTCTCGAGGAAGGGGAAGGAGAATCCACGCGTGGCCTGGAGCAGGGCAGATGGAGGAAAAACCTGTTGATCTCCGGCGCTGCTTCTCCTCCTCACAGCAGGCGAAGCTGGCAGACCTCTGCTTTTCCTTGCTCAATGGCTTGGCCCTCCCCGGGGTTCGGACCAGTGGGGCCACCCCGCAGGCTCCCTGGACTGGAGAGAAGGAGAGAAAGGCAGGGAGGCCGGGGGTAGGGAAGGTAATAAAAACCAACAAAACCTTTTTCCCAGCTAGTGGGACTAAAAAAAAAAGAAATCACCAAGAAGCAGGGCAGCGCCCCCGGTCCACCCTCTCCCGAGCCCGGCCGAGACCGTTGGACCCCGGAGCCGTTGGACCCCATCCGTTGAACCGACCTGAACCCGGGTCCCGCGGCTCCGGCCCCGCCCCCTGGGTCCATCTTAAAGATACAGTATCTTTAGGCATTAAACAGATGGTTAAGGAATAAAGAAGCCTGGTAAATCACCCCAGGACATTTACGTTAAAATTTTGGATGTTTTTTCATATTGGCTTCAGAACAAGGGCTTATAATTAAATAAGATCTAGAATACATAATCCAGATTCTGCTTGGTTCTACTTTTCAGGGTGAGTTCAACTCTCATTCTACTATGTTCTACTAGTTTATGCTTTTCATCTTCTTGGAGAGGTTTCTTAGGACATTAATTTAGCTTTTTCAAGGCCTTTTTACAGTTCTTTTTGAACTCTTAACTATATTTAAGTGTTGCATTTATTATCATGAGTTACATATAAGAGGAAAGATGAATGTTGTCAGTGTGTGTGGACTTTGTTTCCCTTATACTGGATATTGTTGTCTGAAAGATCCTAAGAGCATACTTTTTATTATTCCTAGCTCCCTCGTTATTATGTTTGTAGTTCCACCAGGCTATTAGCCTTTCAACTTCCCTTTTGAAAGTCTGGGTGAATGCATTAATGATGTATATATTCTGGATGTTCCCATAAATACTTTTTTCCTTGATTAAATAGTACCCTGTTGATGCAGGAACTGTTTCTTGTGGCAGTGGTGAGGAGGGAGTTAAAAGTGTCATATGTAAACTTCATAATCCATTCTTGTAATTGAATTAGTGCGAGAATTCTATATGTTAAGTCAGGTGTAGTATCCTGCCTCCAAAAGTGGCCAGTTCCTGAAACAGAGCAAGTATATAACAATGCTTACCCAGGACATTTGGGACTGGAGCATCTCTCTTATGAAGAAAGGTGGAGGGAGCTCAGCCTGTTCAGCCACGAGAAGAGAAAACTGAGAGGGAACCTCATCACTGTCTATCAGTATCTGAAGGGAGGGTGCCAGGAGTATGGAGCCAGGCTCTGCTCAGTGCTGCCAGTCAATGGGAAAAGAGGCAATGGGCAGCAGCTGATGCACAGGAAGTTCCACCTGAACATGAGGAAGAATTTCTTTACTGTGCAGGTGGCCAAACACTGCAACAGGTTGCCCAGAGAGGTTGTGGAGTCTCCCACACTGGAGATACTCAAGAAGTGTCTGGATGCAATCCTGTGCCATGTGCCCTGGGATGACCCTGCTTGAGCAGGGAAGTTGGACCAGGTGACCCACTGTGGTCCCTCCCAATCTTACCGATTCTGTTTCTGAATATTTCCTTGTTCTACAGGAGTTTGTGGTTTGTAGGTTTTCTGGGTTGAGGTGCTGTGTTTAGATGTAAAAGTTTTTTGGATAGAGGTTTTTTTTAATCCCCTGTGAGGGGAAAAATTATATTGCCTCAAAAATGGGGTGTGCTTCAGGTAGTTCGTGTTCAGCTGGGCATTTCTTTATTTTAGGTAATGTTAAGTTTAACTGTATAGTAGCTTTTTTTGCAAAAAGACTTCTATACAAGAATGTTTTGTGAAAGTATGTTTAAAATTTGATATTTTTTAAACTTTGTTTTAAACTGTTTCAATTCCTGTATTATTAGATGCTGTTAAGGAGGTAATGAAGAAGAAGCTACTTCAAGCCTGGTTACAATTCAGTGAAGGGGATGTTTTAGAATTGCTTCATAAACTGGATGTAGAAAACTGCCCAGAAGTGGCCATCCCAGTACTAAATGCTATGTTTTCATTATCTCCACTTCATGATGTTGTTCAGAACTGTAAAAACCTTGACAGCAGGTATGCAGAGCATTTTTCATTTTTAACAGATGAGTATTTTGTACAAGAATGTAAAACTAAAGTCCTTTTAACCTCTTAAGATACTGGCACATTTCCAGAGGCTGTAAGAAAGTTATTTCACTGTTATTGATGCTTTTTAAAGGCAGCCAGGCCCACATCTATATCTTTGGAGTCCAATGCATATAGCATCTACTGATTTCAAAACATCTGCCATGCTACTAACTAGAATGCAAGGCACTTCATATGATACTGTGCATTTCCCCCCATAATACAGAGTAAGATCTTGCTATTGCTTTTTAATCAGTGACAATTTGTCATTTAATTTTATCATCTGATATTAGTCTCCTACCACTGTTCAAAATCACTCCATTCTGATTGGTTTGACTTTAATCCTGAGCAAAATGAAGCTTCCATTCTGAAGAACTGGGCTGAGAATTCTTTAAGTAGTTGATCTGTTAGACTAATGACATTTTGAAAAGTAAGTTAAATTATTCAGTTTGTAATGAAGCTTCCATTAATTTAATTTATGGAAAACACTAGGGTTGTTTTTGTATGAAGTTTCTGAGTACAGCTTGAGTGATGCAGTGTCAGAATGATAAATGGCTAGATTTTTGAAGTCTGTGATCTCTGTTTGTTAAATTTACATTTAAATAAAGACCTCTCAGATTTATGAGAAGCTGTCAAATGATCAGTTTTACCTACATGTTGCTCGGCTGTTTTTCGGATGGATTTTTTGGTTTTTTTGTATGTGATCAATCTAAACCAAAACCAAAATTGTTGTTGATAGTTTACAAGTAAAATGGGATTCAAGGGAGTAAAAAGTACCACCACAGTGATACTGTCTTTTCTGTTTTGAGGTAGAATTAATGCACAACTTAATGCTCTGCTCTGAAAACAAAGATTAATTGCCATGCTTGGCATGAAAAATACTATAAATCTAAAAAGGAAAGGGGGGTCCCATGATGGATGAATCTGCCTATGGTGGCAGATGGATGATGATCTTACAGAGTTGCTGAGAAGCAGTTGTATTACATTTTGCATTTGACATACTATGATTGCTACTCCATTATTGTGTGAAGATCTTGTATTAAGAATGGAAGAAACAATTCCTAGACAGAAGCTGAAAAATATTTTAATCCAGTTGTTGCATTTCTGCAGATTAATGGTGTTCAGTTTTCCAGACTTGTGCAGCAATAACAATATTTCATAAAGTACCTGGATGGTTGCTCTAGAAGGTCTGAAGGGTTGGGCAGAATGTTTCTGCAAACTGGTGTGAACAGCATTGAGTTAAAATACTGAGAAGGGCAAAGTCATGAATGACTTGGAGAGCTCTGTTTCCTCAAGAGAGAGGAAGTTATTTTTCTCAGTCTGTAAGTATTTCTGTGGGGGAATACCTTTGACAGGGTTTTATTTGCATTTTAGGAAATAATCTTTATTTCTTATTTTGTAATACTTCTCTGAATTTATTGTTTTAGACTTTTTTATTAATCTCTTCATATTGGTTTGTTTATTTTTGTTTAGAAAACTGATTCCACTGGAGGATTTAACAGCTGAGAATGTGTTATACTGGAGATGTCTTTGTGAATATCTAAAATCAAAAGGTGAAGAAGGTGAAGTTTTACTAGAACAGGTGTTGCCAGAACCAGCTATATACGCAGATTATTTATTGAGGTACATTGCATTTAAAAATAAATCTCCTACCACTAAAGTAGAATTTTTTTAAAGTAAAGAATATTTCTTTTATTCAAATGTTCAGGTATCCTCCAAACCCAAAGTTGTGCTTGAAGAGTGATTTTAGCTTTTCTTCCCTTTTTTTCAAAGATTTTTGAAAGATTTTTAGAGCTTGCAGAAACCAACACTTCTTCCATTGTTGTCATTTTTGAAAATAAAGTAAAATTTGGCTGCTGTCTCTAAGAGAAGCATTTTTGAATTGAAACTTCCTTCCTCTTTTGCCTGCTCAGGCAAGCATGCTTCCCAAAAACTTATGTTTGAAGGCAGTGACAGAGGTGCAAAATGAGCCAGTTACAGAACAGTTATTTTACTGGAGAGCACAGGAGGGTGGAAATCAATGTTTTGTTAAGCCAATGCTTTTACCAAAGTGAAGAAATGGTCTTTTTTTTTTTTTTTGTCTTTGTGGCATTCTTTAGTCTTATCATAAACTTTGTTTGTGAGCGTGGATAATGCTGGGAAATCTTAACTGAGGTGTTGTACCTGTAAAAGAGTGAATCTTCCTGAAATGATTATAAATCAGATCTGCTGAAAAATGCATTGTATTGATGGATGTTTCCAATTAAAAATATGCATATTCTTTTCTCACTGTACTGGGTGTAGTATACTGGTAGTAATTACAGAAGTCATTGCTACTTTTCAGTGTGGAATGTGTTAACATGCTTCATAAACATTTAATAAATGAAATATCTGTGCTTCTTTAGTTTTGAAATGTATATCCAGTCTGGTGGGTATAAATTTATTCATTCATATTTAATTTAACCGTTCATAAAACATTTTTTTTCCAAAAAAATTGTTCTTCAAGAGAGCATTTGTTCTCTTTCCATCCAATCTTACTCAAAGTGCCTTCAGTTACATTACCCTTCAGGGTGAGGCTAAAATTAATCAGGTTTGCTAGTAATTGTTTATGGTATCAGCTGTTAAACTCTTAATTGTTGAGCTGTGCCACCAGTTGTTTCAGGTAAGATTTGCAGTTCTTCAATCCTCTGGTGTACAGTGTACAATTGAGCAGTGTACTCTGAGGGCATTGATTAGGAGGAGCAAGAACATGCAAGTCATTGGTACTTCAGAAAAAAAACAGGATTGCGAGCTGCATTTAGATATTCACTGTTACCTGGTGCAGGCGACATTATTATTAAATGATCAGAAAAACTTAATTTTCAGTTCAGATGTTCTTAAATAGTACTTAAATGCAAAGTTTTTTTGTCCTAAATTTGAAGAAATTTTAAAAATTTGTTAAAAATAACAAGCTGTTGCTGACAAATACCTACAAAGCTGTGGTAGAAAAAAAGCATCTTTTTCACAGCTCATGTCAATATTTGGATTATATTTTGCAACATTCTATTCAGTATTAAATTTTGTACATGATATGTTTCACTCCAGGTTTTCTGAATATGCATACCTTTCACTGCTAGATAAAATTTTGATAAAAGATCAATTGAGTCTAGAAAAACAAAGAAATGGAACAAACTGATTGTGGAACAAACTGATTACCCTTTCCATGCTGTATGTCTGAGTGTATCTGAGAATAGATTGTTACTCTGTGATGACATATTTGGTCAGGTTAAGAATTCACTCTATACTTTCGTGATTTTCTTGTATTTTGTCTTGTAGGCAATATAACAATTCTGAACTTGTAAAGAATACATTGTACCTAAATATGCAGAAAATAGTAAGAAAAGTGGTACATCTATAAATTTGTTCCTAGAATGTTACCTTTATGCATTTTTACAGAACTGAAATCACTTGTAGAAGCATTACTTGACATTTTATGTTTCTTATTGTATTGCATTCACAAAAGGGATTTTTTTTAAATGAAGTGCATTATTTTGAATCTGTACATTATTTGGTATAAATAACTTTCTGAAAATATTAATCTATTAGAAGAGCACAATCATTAATTTTTAAGGTTTGTACCTAATGTAACCACTTGTTTATACAGGACAAGAAAGTGGTGGGATTTTTTATTGGGGGTGGGGGAGGAGTGGATATGGATTTGTTTGGAGTGTGTTTATTTATTTACTTATTTGTAACTGTCCAATAGTGAATCTGAATGTAATGATATCTCTTCTGTTTGGATTCAGTTATCTTCAAAATATGCCAGTTCTTCGTGAAGAACAAACAAAAGACTTTAATTGTTTTGTAAACCTGATGACAAAAGAATTTATAGGCCAGCAACTGATTCTAATCATAGGCTGCATGGATACCATGGAAGAGGGAGGAAGGTAAACTTAAATATCAAATTTGTGGTGCTAAGCTTATGACACTCGTGCCTGAGGACAGGCATAGAACCTCTGCTGGGGAAAGAACCTGATCAAACAGACAAAATACAGTTCTAATGCTGGCTGGAATAGAAAGCAGTCTCCTTAATGGAAGTGGTCCCAGAATTGTGCCAAATATTGTCTACTTACTTTTATGGAGAAGTAAGTTCTAACGCAGATTCATCATTGTTAGGGGAGAACAAATTCAGTTGTTTTCATAAGTATTACTGAGATTATGAAATTACAAGACTGTTTATTTGGAACATACTATGTAAAAAATAAAAGGAGAAAAATTGATTGCTTTACAACAGATGACTTGTAGCAAATAGCCTGCTCGTTTCTTGTGGTTTTAAGCTGTAGTCTTCTAAGGCCTAAAAAGCTACAAATATCTTAGATGCCAGCCTAAATTGGACTGTGTTAACTGAGTCATTCCTAGAATTTGAACATCCTTTTGGTGTGAAGTAAGAAGAGCGAATGAGTTTGGAAATTCATACCATCATACCAGGCATTTTGTGAAAACTTGCAGTTATGATAGTATAAACACAGCAGTAATTTCAAACTCTCGGTGGAATGTGTAAATGTGTGCCAGACTGGCAGGATAGTTTAGGTTGTAAGTTTTTTTTTAAATTTTGAGTCAGATAATTTCCGTGAAAGCATTTTGCAGTATTGATACTGACTATTTTCTGCTGGTATGACTTTTCTTTGGACAGTAGTGACACCTGATTAAAAAATTCAGCATTTTCCAATTGAGAAAAACCTGGTAAAATCAGTAAAAGACAAACATTGCTAGGTAAGAAGATACATTTGGCAGTTAATGTAGCTATGTTGCAAACTTTCTCTCATACTGTATTATAAAGTCTTCATCTTGAAGTTGGTAGGATAGTAACTTTTATGTCTTCCATTTTCTTGAATAAGCAAACGTTTGGTTTTTTTTCTCTAATGCAGAAAGCAACTGTTAGTTATTTTACAAAAGAGTCTCATTTTACCTTCAACCTCAGCAGCACTTATACCTCTGCTTGTTGAAAGATTGCTCAGTATCATTACGGATGAAGACAGAAGAATTCAAGTTGTGAGTAATTGTAAAGCTTGGTTTCTAGTCTCTGTCTTCCCCATAAATCAAACAGCCTTTATAAAGCACTGTAAAAGAAATACCAGTATTTAAATATTGTCTCCTTCTCCCTTGCGAGTATATGGGGGGGGAGGGGGGTGGTTGTTATTATTTTGGCTTTTGGCATAGCTGCATTTTGTGGTTTTCTAGAGACCTTTATGTTTAGAGTTGTGACTGGTGTTGTAAATGCAATCCTCCTACTAGGAAAGTGTTACACTTCAGTAGCTTGTTCCAGAATAATTTGTGTTAGATGCAAAGTGTTTTGACAAAAACATTGAAAGTGAGGATAATGTAGATTTCCAGGTTTCATATTTTTCTTGCCTCCTGTTAGCTCAGAGAGGTACTTAAGGTCTTCTTCCTTGCTTACCCATCTGAATGGGAGAAAATGGGATTGAAATGTGCTCATGGTCACATTATGTGTTGTCAAATTGAGGGTTATTTACAGGGACTGACCTGTTAAGAGAAACTGCACAGATGTGCAATACTTTTTCAGAAGGATAATATTTTAAATTTGGAAAAGTTAAATGCTTAGTTTATATCTGTACTGCAATTAATGGCACTAGTATACTGTTTGTAACAATAGATTGCAGAAATTACATCAGAAGTTCGTGAGCCTATTGTTGCAGTTGACCAGCCTGTTGATGCTGCTGAAATAAGAAAGCAGAAGCTTAAGGTGAGCAGATTTTAGTTAATAAGAAAAATATTTTTTTAAACTTAACCATCTAGAGTTTTATGTAGTAGGTTAATATTGGCTAGTGTCAATAGTGTATCATTGGCTAAATACCACTGAGGTTATTATATTAATTTTCTTTTTACTTTATATTTCAGCTGGCTAAAATAAAAATGAAACTTATTGAAGCAAAAAAAGCTTTGGAAGAATGCGTTTCTCTTCAGGATTTTAATAGAGCCTCAGTATTAAAAGAGGAAATAACTGAGTTGGAACACACAAAAAATGATCTGATAAAAGCAGCAGAGCAAGCTGAAATTAAAGAAATGCCTGTGGAGAAGGTATCTTCCCTTCCTGTATTCCTAAGTGCTGGTTATGTGTTAAAATTTGTTCTTAGTTTTAAAAGAAAGTGTAGCTTGGCCTTGTCTCAAACACATTTTTAAAATTGAAACCAAACATTTGTGGTATTAGTATTCTTCTGCAAGTATAGAAGCTGATAGTATGCTCTAGCAAAAAAGGAATTGCAGTTAAACTGTTCTTTTGTCTTTGAATAACTAAAGAATTCTGAAAGGGTCTTTTTCTTTCTCTTTTTACTCTTAACTAACTGAAAACATGAAAAGGTATTTATTTTGATCATAGCTTATAGACAGATGATGATTAATATTCTTGCACAAAAAGTGTGTAGTGGACAGGAAATGTTTATTTGGGTATGGACAAATTATCATTAATGACCCCATTCTTCTTATCACAGCCACCATTTGTATTGATAATGTTTTTCTCTTTTCCCTGACCAACTTGAAGAATGATCCTGAAACACTGTTGAAGTGTCTGATCATGTGCTACGAGGTTCTGAAGATCATGTCACTTTCTAAAGGAATAAGTCCAACCATTTATGAAATCATTCAATCTCTGGTATGTAGGAATAGAAAATAATGTTTACATTATAATGAAAATGGATACATCAAAGCTGACCCTTGGATGCTGGCAGGAGGGTTTGTGCTTGTTTCACAATGACTTTGCTATGTTTGGTGCTTTTAAGCCTTCCCAGAACCTAGTGTTGTAAAGGTGAGTACACATAATGCTGTTCTGAGCTCCTATGCTATAACTGGTTGTGTCAGAGAGATACTAAAATACAAGAGGAAGATGATGAATATTTGACAAATGTATGACAGGGCTGAATTATACTGTGCCAAGTGGGGTGCTTAGATGTCTGCCTACTGCCCTTAATTACTTGGATTTTCTATCAGCCAATGTTCTGAGAGGTCTAATAGAGAACTTTTAAGGGTATTATTTGTTTTGTTTTGGCTTTAATTTTTGTTTGTTGTTTCTAGTCAAAAGCTTTTTATCTAGGAAAGACTGGAAGTCATATGGTCCTTTCTTTCCTTCCATGTACAAGGAAAGATTCCCCTCAATGCGCTTCTTTTTTTTAGGACCTTTGGAGAGCAAAATACTTTTGTATTGAAAAATAAGGCAGTGGCAATATTGGGCTCTTGTAGTCTACAAGATGTACTTCCTAGTTTCCATTGAGAAAAGTATGGATTTTTCTCCTAAATATCACAAACTTTTAACTGTTACTAAATGTATGGAAAAAGAAAGGAAAAAAGTAATATGCCATTGTGAATGGTGCATCCATGTTAGAATATTCTGTGCAATTCTTATCCCATCTATTTAGAAAGTTTATATTTGAAGTTACATTGGAAGTAGTCAAGAGAAGGGCAGGAAGGAAAAGTATGAAATGGCTGCTATTGAAGAATGTCTAAATGGGTTCTCTTCGTAACCTGGAGAGGATTTAAGGGTAAGGGCCTGAGAGAGGGCAGAAGTCATAAAACATGGGAGAAAGTGAGTGAGGTTTGGTTGATCACCTCACAAACATATGCTTTAGCAAGCTCAGAACAAATGAAATGAGTCACTCCTTCACCCTAATCTGTAATCTGTGGAATTCCTTGTTGCAGGATGTGTGAACACTTGGATAAATTTCAAGGAAGACTGAGCAAGTTCAAGAAAAATAATTATGGAGAGATTAGGTACATAGGAACAGCCTGGTAGCTCTGGTGTCTCTCAGCTGCAAATTCTTGCGACCTTGACAAGAATTCTTAGGAAGTATCTACTTACTCTGTTTATATAATTTGGATTTGATCTTTTGATAAGGAGATGATGGACTGGATGACCTCAGAAAGGGCATTCTTAGAATTTAGCCTGCAGAGAAAATTGCTTAAATATAGTGGAACCACACTTAAATTCTTTCAGATGAATAGAAGTATTCTCAGAAATCCTAATTAGTGTTGTGTATTCCAGAAACCTTTTCATTTGGTCTTTAATTTTCACATATATTGTTTATTCCACTTTTCTTTCTCCACAACCCTGCTTTTGTATTGATGTTCCTGATGGGTTTTCATGTGTTAAGTGACTTGGGATACTTACTTAGGTTTTTTTTTTTGAACTTGAACTCCTTAGTAAATGCAAAAATATAAAGTGATGCCATTGTATTGTTCATACTGTATCTAGTCTGGCTTTTCTTTTGTGTGGATTTTTACAATTGTCTTCTCAAAACTGTTTCAAGTACATTGAAGTGGCATCTATATTTTTTAACTTGGAACTGGGTATTGTTTCCCTGCAAGAATGTTAGTGTCTTCTATGAAGAAATGTGTAGGCTTGTTGTTGTGTGTTGGGTTTTTCATTTCCCAGAGTGATCAACTCCATTTTGTTTGAAGACAAATATTTATTAAAAACAAACACAAAACAAAACACTCATGCGACTTTTGCCATTATTTTGTTGCTATGATTTCAAACAACGTACTCAATCTGCTTCTGTTTATATCTAGATAAACAGAGTATTTAGTAGTTGCTGCTTTCCAATCCTGTATCAAACAAAATTATTTTTAATTTCAGGGTAAGCGTATTTTAGTAGTCAGAGTTTTATTTTCAGTTTATGTATTTCATCTATATAGTTTAATATTATTGTTTTCAGATACTTCCAGGTGTAACTAATGTCCACCCAGCTGTGAGAAATATGGCAGTTCTGTGTTTGGGTTGCTGCACCCTTCAGAGCAAAGAATTCGCCCAACAACAGCTTCCATTGCTGTTAGAGGTAAAATGTCTGATCAGAAATGAAATGATGGTCTTTGTGACTTAGTAAATAAATCTAGTCTTGTATCTGTAACAAGCTATCATACATAGTAATGTTCTTTGGGAATCAGTGATTCCTGATTTCCTGAAGGTCTGGAGAGTGTGATTTCATGTAGATTTTTCTGATGTCTAATAAGATTCAATTTATCTTGGTCGTAGCATGTTCTTCCTTTGTAAGGTCACCTGTTGTCTTGAAATTTTCTAGGAATTCCTATCTTTAGGGTCTCACTTTCTCTTCCAAATCTGGGTGAAATTGGTCATGCATTTGTTGTTCAATACAGAAAAGAGAAGATGTAGGATTCTCTAAGCCTTCCTTGGGAAACCAAACTAAAAATGTGTCTGTGATGGCTTTTACATTTCTGTTACATATACTTACCTGTGATCTTGGGTGTATGATTTAAATTCTGAATAATTAATTTTTTTCTGGATTAAGGAAGATTTGTTAAGTAGAGGATAAAGCAATAGTCAAACTAACAAATAATAGCATGGCCAAACATCTATGGATATGGAGCACGTTGGATGCAATAATACGCCCAGTCCCATCCTTGTGGTGAATGTTCTGATACCAAGCTAATTCCATCAAACATGGCATGTGTTAACATTTCTGACTCTGGCTTTGAAGGAAGTGTGGGTGACCATTGTGCTTTTTTAAGAGTATGTTCAGGCAGACATTTGAGAAATGACAGCAGGTGTTGAGCTGATATGCTTGGCTCAGACAAGATGGTAGAGCTGTCAGTCATAGTAGGAGAACTTTGGGTTCCTAAAACATTAGCATTTACTATTGTTTTTAATTTGCCTTTGAGTATGTCACATTACAAAAAAGAGTTTGTTTAGAGAGGATTTCAGTTACTTTAGTAACTTGAATTTTTGAGTTAAGTCGTTATCTCTGCAGGTACTAAACCCCTCAATCTCTACGTAGGCTGCTATCAGAGGCAGGGTGTTGGGCTAAACAGATGTAGAATCTCTGGGCTAACCCACGGTATATGGTTTTACTTGCATGTAATTTGAACTATAATACCTATATTAATCTATGTAACTTTGACTTTTATTACTCTCTTGGTCCCTGTTTCTTTTTACATACTGTTGATTTTAATTAAGGTGTACTTTTATTAAGCTCTATTTCTGTAATGCCTAACACTCTGGAGCTACCACAGGCAAACAGACTTTGTTTGCCCAGTGTCTGTTTACAGGTTGAACAGTAAAATTACATCTCACACATAGATGCTCACTCCATGAGTGAAATTCATTTGATTTTATGTAGTGCAAATTGCATAGATGACTTGATAAATTATTTCCCAGATAGTATTATAAGTTCAGGTTTAAATTTGTATCACACTTTCCTAAAGTTTGAAAATTGGCTCAAGTATTATAAAAAGTTTCCCAAAATAAACAATCTTATTAAAGGAAAAATCTTACTATGCTAATTTGAAGATTGATGGTCTACTGAAAGATGATGTATTTATTTTCGTTATTAAACCTAGGTTTTACAAGTAGATAACATAAAGATAAAGCTCAGTGCTTTAAAGGCAATCTTTGATCAACTAATGCTGTTTGGAATTGAGCCTTTTAAAACCAGAAGAGGCATTGACTCTCAAAGTGAGAGTACACACATTAGAACTGAAAATGGTGAGGATGAAAGTGAAACAATAGAGGAGGAAGAGGAGACTGCCACGGTTCACAGCCTTCTGAAACTTCTTTCTGGTTTCTTAGACAGTGAGGTAAGGAATATTATAAAATTTGCCTTAGTATTGTTTTGTTTTAAAATTGTGTTTGCAGATGGCTTATCATCCCATTAGGTTGCCTGGGAATATTATGTGATGTGAATTAAAATTAATGGTTTAATATTAAAATACCTGTGAAAATGACTACAAGTTTGTCACTGGTACAGACTACCGTTACTCTTGAGCTGCTTTGCATTCCGTGCAGGTGTAAATATGTGAATGTAGAGAATTGATTGGTAAGATAGAATATAGGCTATTACAGTAAAGTATTAGTGAAAAACATTATGGTTGGTGTATCGTGTATATGATGAGTTCTTTCTTCAGGATTCAGAACTTAGGACAGAAGCTGCAGAAGGCATTGCCAAACTGATGTTCTCTGGGAGGCTGATCAGTGCCAAGCTCCTTTCTCGTCTTGTTTTGTTGTGGTATAATCCTGTGACTGAAGACGATACTCGGCTGCGACACTGTCTGGGAGTTTTCTTCCCTTTATTTGCTTATGCAAATAGGTAATGGTCTTTGTAATTCATTATGTGACAATATACATTGATCTAGCAGCTTTAGGAACCTTTTTTTGGTCTTGCACAAGTAGAAACAGCACAAATGCAAATTAGACTTAGATGTCTAATTCAGACTACTATGCCTATTGCTTTTGAAAGTACGTATTCCCAACCTGTGACCATTCTGAAGATTTGCCATTAATTCCCTTTTAGCCATATGGCTTTCCATGTTTTTTTTTTTTCTTTCCTAAGCCTATAATTGAAACTGTTCTCAAAAATATTGAATAAAATTAATTTAAAAATGTGTGCTTTACTTATTTATGCTGTTGAGCACTACAGGTAGGCTTTGAAGTGTCACTAAAAAGTAGCTAGCAGGAATGCTTCAAAAGAAAATAATCAGTGCCCAGCAGTTATCAAAGCAGCAGGCTGCTGGGTTGTGGTTTGGGATTTGTTTTTGTTTTGTTTTTGAACCAAGGAATACTCCAATTTAAATTCACAGCATATTTAAACCTCCTTTTTATTTTGGTGGTGGACAAAGGAGGTAGAGAGCTTATGTAAGGGAATAAGAGCTTAAATAGCAATTCTCATCTTCTTTTACCTGCTGTAAGAAAAAATGTTTCGCTTACTTTTCATTAGCTGCTAGTGGTTTTATCAGGTTAGAACAAACTGAGTATCTGCTTTTTTATAGTTGAGTTTTAATTTAGATGTATTATGTTACCTTACCTGTTTTTCAAAGCAAATTGAATTAAATTTTTGTGGCCTATGTGTTGCCACATTAAGAGGAGTAGTATAAAGGGGAGTTGTCTTGCAAAAACAGCAAAAAACCCCTAAGCAATGTATTTTTGCTGTTGTCAGAAAAAAGCCAAAGAAAAACACTCAGTTTCTTATGGAATGGGGGTTTTCCCTACTTAAATTCTTATGAAAGTAACAGAAAAACTGATTTCATGTTTCCAGTATCTCTGATAATGAGTAATGAATTTAAGCTTTTAACATTGATAATCTTTTACTTGTGAATGTCATCTTCCGATGCTGTGAATTTCATTCTGTTTTTTTATGAGTTCTAGTGATTGCCCACCTGAGTAATCTTGTGTATTTTCAAGTCATTTGCAAATGAGGCAGTTTCTTGCTGCACTGCATAGATGATCTTTTTCTTGAAAAAATAACATGGTGTATGTGTTAAGCAAAAATCAGAAAAATCTGTGGAGAAAATAATCCTAAGTCTTAGTCTGGGTCATTGATTGAGAATCTCTGTTTAGTTAGGAAATCTCATTTTCTGTCTCAAAACATTATCTGCATCCTGGATCACAAATGGTCCATTTTAAGTTGGGTAATTTGCTTTCTTCAGTTACTGATACTGTATTATTAGAAGTGAATTATTAAATACCATGTGTAATTCAGAACTTGTCTGCAAAGTTGCCATTCAGTAAAGGAGGATTTGGGTAATAAATGACATTTGGCTGAGGCTCATACCTAAATTTCATACTGATCTCTCACTGAATTTTAAAATTCCATTTGTTTTCTAGGTGCTGCTCTGTTAATCTTTCCATCTGGTCACAGATATAATCAAGAGGCTTACTTTTTGAAATGAAATATTTGAACTGTGAGGAAAAAATACTGATCCTGACTTTTAATTAATCTGTCATGTCAGAAGGGTGGTATGAGATGCTAGAATAGGGACAAGGCCCTGTAACCAGTGAACAGTCCTTATTCATGGAGTGTCTTCTATAGAGTATTAAACTCTCAGGCGGCCTAAGAGGAGAAACTTCTGCCTTGTGCCTATATGTTATTAGAAGTGGGGTTTTTTTTCATTTACAGGAAATAATCTGAATGATACTTCAGTAATGCTTGAGCCAATATAAAGCCTTAAAGCTGCTGAAACGGAGGATTCTTGCTTTGGTTCTTTTGTAGACAATAGTAATGCTCAAAAGGTTTTTTGTCAGATGGTTTGGCTCTGTAATCCAGCAGCAAATAATCTGAATTTTTAAAAAATCATTTGCTTTCTTAAGTTTTCTCCTGTAGTTATTTGGGTTCAAATAGGAAGTTAATATAAATATCAGCAAGAGTAATTAAAGGCTTCACTTCAGCTGTACCTTGTACTTTTTGACATCTTACGTGTTAAATTCTTTTGACAAGTCTTGTAGAACCACACTTTTAGACAACTTGCTGCAGAACCAAGTGAAACATGATTTTTAGGCTTGCTTGGCAGGAGTTATGAACTCTTCTGAGAAAAAAGCACAAGTATTTCTTCCAAAAATCTTGTTAACCACTGCATACTTCTTTTGCCAGGTTTCCTTGCTTTCTTATACAATGAAAAGTATCCCCAAAGAAAAATGCTAGCAGAAAGGGAGAATGAGCAGAAAACAAGATTAATCTATGAAAATGAATTAGAGACGTATTTATGTAAATGTTTTCTCTTGTCCGTCTAGATGGAATATGTCTGTATATATCAGTTGGATTTGCAGTAGAAAGGATGAATGTCCAAATTCTTCAGAGGAAGGAAGTGTTACTTAAAACTTGCTTGAAATGCCATGTGCTAAAATTTCAATTGGCTCTATGTAACAGTTTTGATATCTTGATCTTGCTGGATGTTGCTACCAAGTTTGGCTGCTCCCACTTTGCTTTGGTTGATGTAACGGGTCAGTGAACTTTCGTCAAGGAAGAGAAAACTTAATTTTGTCTCATTATGCTACTAATATTTGACTTCACTGAAACAGATCTAACCAGGAATGCTTTGAAGAAGCTTATCTTCCAACTCTGCAAACACTGTTAAATGCTCCTGCAACATCACCTTTGGCTGAAGTAGATATCAGTAATGTTTCTGAACTGTTAGTGGACCTGACCAGACCAAGTGGACTGAAATGTCAGTCCAAGAAGTCTCAGGACTATCAGGTACAATGTGTTAAACTGTAGGAAAATAGTACTTGTGTCAAATAAAGTGCTACTCCCCCTTTGCTTTCCGCTACCTGTCTGGGCCTCTCTGGGATTCCCAGTGTCAGCAGTTGGATTAAATGAGTGCCTGTTCAGGTAATGAAGTCTTTTAGCTTGACACTTTCCCCCCTCTTTTCCTCTCCTTTTCTTCCCCTGCCCCCCAAATTTCCCCTCCTTCTTACAATTAAAAAATTCTGGTAGGAACTTGCACATGGCTAATTGTTTATGTTGTGAAGGTATTTATAAAAATCAGTTGGTGAAAGTACTGAAAATAGTGTATTTTAGGAAAATGTTTGCTGTGTAAAATTAGCCAACTGTTTAAATCAGATTGTTCTCACTGCTGTCTCTTGTAAATAGTTCCCAGCAAAATTACTGATATCTAATTTCTTTCCTTTGCAGGAGTTAACAGTGCATGATACTTTAGCCATGAAAATTTGCAATGAAATCCTGGCAGATCCAACTGCACCAGATGTCCGTATTTATGCAAAAGCTTTAAATTCAGTAGAACTCAGTAGTTCTTCTACAGAGAATCTTCTGGTGTTGCTCAATGAGATTCAAGAGGTAGTACATTAATAGCATGGTTCTTACTTTTTTAATCATTAGTAGTCTAATATTCTGATATGCTTAAAAATGAAGAGCCTTTTGTTTATTATGACGATACGACTGGAATTTCTCTTCTAACCAGTCTTTGAAAATTAATTTTTGAGTAATGTACAAAAATCTGAGCTGATATCACTGCATAAACCATAGACAGTATAACCAGCGTGAAACAGTGTGCCCAACTTGATACATTGCAGTACAGTAAGTTCTTTTGAAAACTGGTGTAGTTATTTTTTTTAAGTTAAAATAAAATTCAGTATTAAGTCTTGCAGCTTTGCAGTTTATCTTTAGTTAATTATTAACAGCTGAAATTTTGCACCTAAACTTACGATATAATGGGGAGATCATTAGGCAACATGAAAAGGATGCTTGATTTAAGATGAAGTGGGAAGGGATTACAAGAGTTTTACTTTGGTGCTTTCATTAATATGGAAAAAAATTAAAATTTGGAAATGTGGCATATGAACACAGTTGTATACAGAAATGTTAAAAAGAATGCTGAATCCACTATGGGCATATCATCCAGAGGGAGCTGTACTTCACGTCCAGTTGCTTTAATTTTTTTCAGGTTTTCTTTAAAAGAAAAAAGAAAAAAGGGGATTTTATTGCCTAGTATTGACGGAGAAAGTGTTTCTCCTTTCAGCTTGACTGGTCACTTTGATGTCACACATTGTATCCTTTGTGCAGTAATTTCAACTAATCCTTTTAGTAGGCAGATTTAATAGATAAAAGAAATAGTTGTAAATTTAGGTAGTATTTAACATTAAATGTCTGTTCTCCAGAAAGTGGAAGATAAACCATGTCAAAGAGCTATTGAGAAGATCCAAATGAAATTGAGCAAGGATCCTGATGTGGGCAAAAACCACTCTGGAAGAACTGAGGAAATAGGTCTCTCTGAAAGGACACAGGAAAGTGACATCACATTGTCTGAAAATACTGTTCACAATGAAGAAGGTAATTTACGAGAGGTGTAGTACAGCAGGTGTACAATTCAGTGAATTGTTTAGATGTTATGAAAATATGAAGCAATAGGACTTGGGAGACAACCCCAGCTCCCTCAGCTGCTCCTCACAACATTTGTGCTCCTGACCCTTCCCCAGCTCTGTCACCCTTCTCTGGACTCACTCCAGCACCTCAATGTCTTTCTTGCAGTGAGGGGCCCAGAACTGACCATGGGTTTGAGGTGTGGCCTTATCAATGCTTAGTGCAGGGGAATGGTCACTGCCCCGGTCCTGCTGGCCACAAAGTCTTTGGTACAAGCCAGGATGCCACTGATGGCTCCTGCTCAGCTTATGGACATTCACCTGTTAGAGCTGGTCCCTTACAATTTCAGTGTCCTCAAATGGAAAATCACTGTTCCCATGCTCATGGTCCTCCGATTCAGGAGACTGGGCAGCCTGAGGTCCATCAGTAATATTAAAGAATTAGGCAAATAAAGCACTGAATGGCTCTGCTTTTTCTCTAGTTCTGTTAGTCAGGTGACTGACCATCTTCAGCAAGTGTTCGTCCAGTGTTTTGTTTGGACGTCTTTCTATTTTTACTGTACTTTCAAAAGTCCTTCTCTACTATCTCACAAAACACTGATGAGGTTCACCTGTAACTGAACTTTGGCTTTTTGTGCCTTGTCCCCGCATGTATGAACCACAGCTGTCATCTTCCTGCAAAGCCTGACCTTACTGTCAGAGACCTTGCAGTTCCTTTTTCCCCTTGAGCTCCACAAGGAGGTCCCTGTTCAGACAAGCTGATCTTCTGCCCCACTTGCTCAGCTTCCAACACAGTGGAAGGGGCTAAACACTTGCCAGGAATAGTTTATGTATGGTTGACCTTTGTTGGGGCGGAGTTACAGCTGAGTGACATTTTAAACTTCCTGTTAGCCTTATTAGCTAGTTTCTGGTTTAAAGATAAAGTGGGGTTCAATTGTGTGGCTTTTTAAAGTAACAGCCAAAATTTAAAATACTGGTACTTAAGATAATCAACTTTTAATTTAAGACTTCTGCATGTGTTATTCTGATTAGCAGAAAATAATAAAGATGCTCTTCATACTCCAGTTAATGAAGTTAAAGAAACTGCAAAATTAAGATCTACAAGAAGCAAAGCTGCCAAAGGTACAGTGGCTACAATATTAGTTGTTTTTAATAAAATAATTTCACACTAACTTTTTTTGAATGTATAGATGGGAAAGCCATTCATACTCTGTTGTAGTTTTTACAATTTTGTTAAAAGATTAAAGTAATTTGTTCTGTGGAAATTTTTGTGCTGTTAACCTCACCCAATAATACAGATTTCAAAAAAGAAAAAAGGTCTGACTACAGGATTGCAGATAACCCAGCCACAAGCATTGACAGTAATGTACAGGTGTTTCTGGGAGAAGTGGAAAATTGTCGGGTTTTTGTTGTTGGTTTTTTGTGACCCCATTCTGTCTATGCTGATTGCATATTTCTATGTTTCAATGCAATATCAAACACTGAAGAAATATAGGTACAAAACTAGTTTAAGAAAATAAATGGTATCACGATATGAAAAGAGACTTTTGTTTGTACTTAGGAGAGCGGAAAGCAGCAGCAGAAGTGAGGTCTGTGGCCAGAAGAAAAAGTGGTGCAAGTGTAAAACATGGTCCTGAAAGGTAAATCCTTGTCTCCCCACCATCAAAACCATGATGTCTGTTCTAGCAAGGAAGTTTAATTCAAATGTTTTTCCTTCCCAAACCTGTATGTTTTGATATCCTCTGTTCCTAAAATGCAGATAAATATTTACGAAAAAAGAATTCTTTAAACTGGTACTTTTGAAACAGTGGCAAGTTCTGTCAAGGAGCCTGTAACATTTTTTTAACATATCTTTTGTGTGTTGAGTCAACAGATATTGTAGCTGAAAAAAGTCAGATTTTTGGTTTACATTATTGCTCTTCTTTCAATTATTTTTTTCTGCCCTTTTTAATCTGTTCTGTGAAAGTGTCAATTTTTAAAATTTAAATTCTTTTTTTCCCTTCACAGTTTTGTTGCTTGTTGTCCAACATGTAGTTGACAAGTGTCTAGAAATAACTGAGAAGGGAATATAGACAATGGATTTCTCCCCTTATGATCTTGCAGGATATAAGCACTAAAACAACATTATCTTTGTAATTTTCAGCTGTGCTCAACTCTTTCTTAAGCAAGTAATCCATTTAATTTATTGTGGACTTTATTGTGACCAGTGTCAGTCTCTCCCATTTGTCTATTTGGTGTGTTTGCTTTGATTCCTAATTTTGGGGGAATTTTGCTTATTTTGCAACTGCTTATCACTTGGTTATCTTTACTGATACTGCTATGTCACTTGGAAAACACCAATATATTCTCGAAAAAGAAAAAATTTATAATTGGTAAGAAGTATTGTTGGTCTTTAAAACCATGTTTCAAGTTTCTCCTTTAAAAGCTCTTCAGTTTGCTTAGTCTTTTTTACCTTACTCTTAAATATTCTGTGTTTCAGTGGTGATCAAATTCCAGAACCAGTCCCAGTATCAAGTTCAAGGCCTCAAAGACGAGCAAAAACTTTGGCACTGGAGAAAACTCGAATGAATCTTTCAAGACTATTGAATGAGGCAACAGATGAGTGAAGACAAAAGAAGAAAGTGCCTTAGTCAGCAGTGGTAGTTAACACCAGAACTGAAAATAAGGGTTTTTTTCTTGCTAGTCATATTTAGCACCTTTTGTATGAATCATCATTTCTAATTCTACATTTTTATACCAGTTTTTTAAAAATAGATGCTTTTAATTCATTTCCTGATAAGAAGTCCTTCATTCATGTAATAAAAGCAGATTAAAATATTACCTGAACAAAACTTGGATTTTTTTTCATTTACTTTATAGGGAAGAATGCATCTTAACCGCAAATAAAAATTGCTGTTGATGCTAAGTATTCCATAGTTAAAGCTGTTTTGATATTTAACATTAGTGGAGAGTGGTTGCTAGTGATGGCAGCAATTTTGAATGTACCTACTTTTATGGCACCCACTTTCTNGTAAAATCCCTTTTTTCCCCTCTAACCGTGTTTGGCTCTTGATTTTAAGACCAAGAAAAGGCATCAATTTTTATAAGGTTTTACAACAGTAAAACATGGTCAACAGATGCATGTATTTACTGTTCATTTTAATGTAAAATAGAGTTGATCTTAATTGGGAATTCTGCTTCCTGCAGGTGTGTCCACTTTATTAAACAATGTCAAAGTGGTAAAACTGAGTTACTGATTTTACAAACCATACTGAAAGTCTATTGGTGCTGACCTTGTTATATAGAATCAGTGATGTGCTTTCAGAAAAGCATAAAACTATTTGTACAAAATAAGATCTGGTAAAGGAAAGGAGTATTTTTAAGTACAGAAGGGGCAAAAACTTAAATCCTCTAAGGTCAGTCTTTTTAAAGTAGTATCCAATAGTTTTTTCTTTGTAGCTCTTCAGTTCAAAATATGTAGGAATGGTCAGGAGTTTCACAGGACAGTAGATTAAGCTGTAGTCACACAGTAGTCACTGGTGGCTGAGCAGATTCACTCAAGATGGAAACACCTGGGCAGTCGCGTCTGTGTCGCAGTGGGATCATTTCGGAGCAGCCAGAGCAAACTCACTCGATTCCTCGACATGCACATCTCAACTCTTGATGCCAAATGCAGCTTTCTAAGGAACTTGCATTTAAAATAGGTAAATATGCTATAAATGATCTTTCATAATTCTCAGAAAAATCTTAGGGATGCAAGTGAAAAGTAGTATTCCTGAAGTGTAATGCCCAAACTATTATGCTGTTTCCAAGCCTGCATGTAGGAAACAGAGGGATTGTGTTGCTTTTCATCCTTTGCAGTTTTTGTTGGAAACTTGTCAAACTGCAAAATGCCATGACACACTTTTCTGCTGGTATTTGCTCTATTCAGAAGCTTCTGTAACTGTGATGAGTTACTTTTGTAATTTTTTACACAATTTTGAGGTCCCGACCTCCCTCTTGGTACCTTTTCAAATCCCCAAATTGTGTTGTGGTGTTGAGTTTGCGTACATGCAGCCACTTTAGATCAGAGATGCTCTCTGTCCCCTTGAATGCTGCCTGAACATAGTTGAAATGGTCAAAGTTATTTTTCTCAATTTTAAGTCAGAGCTTCCCTGGGGCTTTAGTGTTGTTTTTTTTTAATTTAAGTTACAGGTTCTCTCTCATCCTCCCTCTCTTGAGTGGTTTGTTCTTTAAGCACTACTACACTTTGAACAACTGCTGCTAGTCCACTCATTTCTTCCTAAAATGAGTTTTAAGGCAGAGGAGGAGCAATAAAAATCTATAAAGGCCTCTGGGCATGCCTTCCTGAATAATCTTTATTTTTGCCTTCTTGCTGTTCCGTTGTGCCTTGCCACATACGCAGGTTCTGTCTCTGGCATCTCTTAGGAATGCTGGACTGAAAAGATGAGGTTTCCCTCAAGTCACCTCCCAGTCTGTGGATGCCTGGCTTCACTGGTGTGTGTTAATAGAAAATAGACTTTGTCTAACTGGAGGCCCCCAGGGCTGGAGTCCCTGCCCTGTGGGGAGAGGCTGAGGGAGGTGGACTTGTTGAGCCGGTGAATACTGGGAGGATCCCCACTTACCTGCAAGGAGTCCAGTAAAGAGATAGAACTGGGCTCTTTGTTGCATATGATGAGAGGGTAAACAATGGGTATAAATTGAAACTCAGACCAGAACAGAAGGTGAAAAAGGCAGTGGAACAGGTTGAAAACTGCTGGAATAGGTTGCCTGTGCAGGTTCTGTCCTAGGAGTTTTTAAAGACAGGACTAGGTGTCAAGTACTCACAGCTGGCTGCCTTTGAGCAGCAGGGTATACAGCTACGGACCTTCCTGATGTCCTTTCATGCCTGTTTTACCCTGATCTTTCCAGACCACAAACCTGAGCAACAACTGGCACTGAATTTCCAGCACCTCTGAGCACATTGCCTGCCCAACTCCCTGAGCAAGGGAAGGGTTTTCTGTGTAATATGAAATTTGATATGTTCTTGTAAAATTACTTTACCTTTCCAGGAGGGTTGGCTGCATAACTGCTTGGTGGGATGATAGATGTGTGCTGTCTCTCAAAGTTCACTACTACTGATAATCAAGGTTTCAATGTCTGCATCTGACTTCCTGCGAAAGTCCCATGGTAGCAAGAATACCACCCAAAGGTCACAAGGAGCCAAGCCTGGAATTATCTTCGTTGCAGTGAAAAAAATCTTGACTTGGTATGCATTACTCCTAGCTAAAATAAAGTTGTTTTTTTACTTTAATTCTGTGTGTTGAAAGTATGTAACTTCCCAGCTGCTTAATTAAAGAATAAAATTTTAATCCCTGAAATATTTATTTAAAAACAGCCTCTTCTTTGCTCTGGACCTATTACTGTGAGTCCTTCCTTATTTTGCTGGCTAAACACAACAGGGTGTCAAACATGAACCACACTAGACCTAGCCTTGATTGCCTGTTAAATAATGATAAAATAGCAGTGGTGACTTGTCAAGCTTAGAGATCCCATGTTTATTCCCACACTAGTTTTTGTTTCTCAAAACCAGTTTTGTGATTCTTGTTTGCTTGCGTATTCAGTCTCTTCAGCCTACACACTAAAGCACCTTCTCTTGAGAACAGGCCTTTGGCAAGTTGCTCTCCAGGGACAGCAGGGGCTGAAACTCAAGTCAGCAGCCAACTAAATCTCAATGTGACTCAAAGGAATAATAATAACAGTAAATAATAAATAATAATAGTTGCTAACAAAAACAGGCTCCTGCTTGGAGCTGAGGGAGATATGTTCAAACCAGGGAGGTTCTGGTATTTACTGTGTCTTTGAAATCAGAAAATCCATGTGGCATCTCCTCCCATGGGCACACAAGCACAATTCCTGCATTGACTCCAGTGCTTGTAAGACTCCTATGTCCCGCCTGACTCCTTCCTGATCCTTGTGCTTTTGGTGAGGCTCCACCAAAGTCAGCTTCAGTGCCTCTCCCCTGGAAAGTTTAATCCTTTTTGCTTTCTTACCCCACAGAATCACATGCATTAAACAGTTGAGAGACATAAACACCTAAACAGCACTACACATGATGAATGTTTATTCTTTTAATCACATTGCACTTTTAATCATGTCCGATGCTTCAGTGACTCAATACCCTCTTGGGATCTTGTGACACCAGAATTCATAACAATCTCTTTATTTCAGTTACTGGATTGCACCTGCAAACCAACAAACCTCTGTAAAGAGGAACTGCATCCTCACTTTTTTAAGGTGAATCTTTAAAACCTTTCTTTTATAAAATACAGTGACTTCCAAGGAAATTTCCTTCTGGAAAATTAGTTCTTGTCAAGTAAAGGACAGACAACTCATCATGAATTAAGAAACCTCTACTCTAGCTACTGAATGTATGACTCTAGAAAAGAGAAGTATATTATATGGTTTTATTCTAACACTTTTGTTATAGCTCTATTAATAATAAAGTTCTGATGAATGAAGTACATAAACCTTGCTAAGATCATTTAAGCATGGAATGTCTACAATGTAGTCAGCTACAACCATTTACTACTTCTTTGAGTAGAGATAAAATTTTGATTTTACATTGAATTTCCAAAGTACACGGAAAAAAATGAAATAGAAGAGCATTTACATCCATTTTAATTGGTGGCAGGCATAAATTCATAAAAACAAATGGGGAAGAAAGACCATTTAGCAGAAACCTCAAAAAGTGCAGATACAGATTTGTTGAATGACAATCTTTCACGAGATTCTCCAGCAGGTTTGGTCTTTCTTTTAGACATTAGGGTCATTAAACACTGTCACACAGAAGTTCTCAAGGTAAGTGAAGATGAAAGCACACTGCAGAAACAAACTGATGCTTCCAAACATTTCAATCCATTGGTGAAGGAGATCTCCTCAGATAATTTACCTTCGTACTGCTTTGCTTCGAGGTAGGCGGTCTCCACCTGTTACAGATTTGTTTGAATTACCACCATAAATCTTTACATGGTGACCTATGCCACAAATTACATAATATATTAGCTTTCGTGCACAAAAATAAAATTGGGAAACAATAGTTAAATTTAAAGAACATAGAAAAATCACAATACTATTAAAGGGGAACATCTGATTCTGATATAAATTTGTACTGCAAGAATTTCATGATGGTCAGATGTGAACTTCCATATTTAGAAAAAAAAAAGTACATCAAACTGAAAAATGCTAGTAGTATATAAAGCCAAATCACACAAGATCATTTCAAGATCAATGTAATAAATGCTTATTATTTAGCAGAAAAAAAAATCAGGAACAATGTACAAAATAATAGTGCAAGAACAGCTGCAATCTATTTGTTCTCATCAGTTTTGAGATTTTGGTTAAAAACTTTACAGCTGGCGAGAGATGCTGTTGAAAAACTCAGATTCCACTCAGTGGGCTGATTAAGGCACATCTTTATGGACTTCAAATGTTCATTTTCTGTGTTCATGTCTATTGAATTCTGCGGCTCCGAGACTTTCACTTGTAGCGTGCTGTGAGAAAAGAAGTGGGGGTAGGAGAGGGAAAAAAATAAGAAAAAGTTTAGTACACTTTCCTCTTGCCCTGCAAATAAGCTGATAAGAGGCAAGATGAGGTGGTGGCACATCTTGTATTCTGCTGGGGTTTTTTGTTGTTTAAGCGCACTATGTTCCAGAAACACTGAGATTGGAACCCGACTGTGCTGTGTTGTAAAGTAGATTGGGCTTGTCTGTGTGGGATGGCTGAGGCCCTGTCCATTGGCAGTGCCCATCCCTGGTCAGTCTCCTGCTAGTGCTGCTCCTTTGCAGGAGGTGCAGTAACAGCTGGCCTTGTTTAAATCATCTCCAGCTGACTAAAGGCACAGAGCAGGAACTGGGAAAGAGTTTGGGGCTTGTTTTTATTGCTGACAATATTAATTTAGTGTAGCCATAGAAGGACTTACATATAGACAGTATTTTATTTTAAATCTAGCGAAAAAAGTAATACAAGAACGGAAAGAAGCCCAGTCCTTTGTGGGGGTAACTAAGCAGACTAGGACAGATGTGTGGATTGAATGATCAAATGGTTTGGGTTGGAAGACACTTTTAAAGGTCATCTACTCCAATCCCCCTGCAATGAGCAGGGACATCTTCAACTAGATCAAGCTGCCCAGAGCCCTATCCAGCCTGATCCTGAATGTTTCCAGGGATGGGACATCCACCACCTCTCCGGACAACCTTTTTCAGTGTTTCCCCATCTTCATAATCAAAAATGTCTTCCTTAATATATAAAGCACTCTGAAGTGCTTTAAGATATAAAACACACTCAGAAGACAATTTCAATCCTTATTTCAAACCTCTTCAACCCTTTTATTTTACTGTCTCCCTTGTGATTTGTCCCCGTGTATGACACACTGTTTCTCACCATCCTTTTCAAAGCTTTTGAGAACTTCAAGAATGATACAAAGTTGAAAATATTTCTGAGATACTAAAAATAAGGTTCTAAGTACTGTAATTAAGGATAGGAGGTAATCACCATGCTCAAACCTATCTGAACAGTTTCCTATCAAAGCGGTATTTAAGCAGCAAAAAAGGCTTCTACTTGCTGCATTTCAGGAAAACAGGTTCATCACAGAACTCAGGTGCACATTTTGAAGGCTTGAATGTGCTGCAGTATAGTGCTCACATGGGTGTGCAGAGCAGCTGATGACAGTCAGTGTAGGACTGTGCCCTAAAACATTGGCTTGTGTTACTCAATTATCAATGATTGATTAAAACATTTCCTATGTCCCAGCAAAAGGGAAAGAGCTTAAGCAACAGCTAAAATTACAATTCAGTGTTGTTTTTCACATGTATCAGAAACAGTTTTAATTCTTTTACATTTTAATATAAGCTCCCCTGAAGGCTGTGTTCCTTTCTGGCATGGCAGTGAAACAGAGATTTCTCATTTACTAACCCTAGTTCCCAACCCTCCAGACTGGTGCACTGCTCCCATGCCCTGCATTTCCTTGTGCCATTATTCAGTCTCTATCTTTGGTCTCATTTTGCCTTGTACCCTTTTCCTCTGGTTGCTCTGATCTTTTCCTTCCTGCAGGAAACAGAGTGCAGGTGTAGGTGATGGACAGGACTTCAGTCAGCAAGATTACTCTATTGAGTTTACAACCTCTTCAGACTTGGATCTTTGCCCTCAAAAAGTCAAAGGCTTTTCTTATGACCATGGGATTAAGTGCATATGGGAGATGGTGTTAAGGCTGACTTCTGCAGTTAGCAGCTTTCCTCACTCCTACTGATTTTGTGCTTTACAGGCATGGCCAGGTAGCAAAACATAACTTCCAATTATCCAACAGCTAAATGAAGGATAGGGCAGGAATGTTTTGGTTTGGGATTTTTTGGGTTTGGTTGGGGTGCGTTTTTTTTGTTTGGTTTTGGTTTGGTTGGGGTTTTTTTTTGGGGGGGGGTTGTTGTTTTGGGTTTTTTTGGTTGTGTGGTGGTTTTTTGTTTGGTTTGTTTTTTGTTTTTTGGGTTTTTTTGGTGGTGGTTGCTATCTGAAAGGAACATAAATGCCTTGGGAATCAAGAAATTGCAAACTATGAAGTAGTATATACCTGCAAAGTGCTTTGAAACCCAGCGTTTCTACTGTCTTTAAAGCAGTAGACAGATAAACCCTGTTGAACACTGGGCAAGTGCCAGACACAAAAAGCCAAAGGTTTGGGCTCCTCATATGACCTGGCACGTTCCTTCTGTATATCAACTAGGAATTGGACCAAGCTGGTAAGAGCCATTTTCCAAACAACACTGCTGGTGGTAACAGCGTATCCTAGGATTTGGTGCAATTGTGACCATCATTCCCTCCCACCTGCTTGGACTACAAACGAAAATGCTGAGTGCCATTACAGTACCAAACAGCACTTTCCAAGGACTCAGCTCTGTTAGGGACTGCCCTACTCTTCATCTTTTACGTTTGTACAGGTTTCTCTGTAAAAGGTGCAATAGGCTGGACTGAATTTGCAAAACTAGAACTGAAGTATGTGCTGATAATTGTCATGTGGTGATCTATTTACCTCTCAGAGAACTCTTGGAAACTCACGACTTTGCTTTTTAAATGAATGCATAAAAACAGGATTAGAAAAATGTGATTTTTTTTCCTCCAGTTCCTTGGTATGGGTAACATCAACACAAAAAGTTTAAGTATTTTAGAAAATTTTACCTTGATAAAAATAAAGTGGAGAATAATATGGTTACAGATCTGCATTAATATATTTGTTAACCAAGAAGAACCTAGTCTTTCATCTTGCTTTTCATTCCTTTACCTGTAGTGATTTATTTTCTAATTGTTGATTTAACAAGGTAAAAAAATGGTGTATTTAAATATTTTTAAATCAGAGAATGTAATTAAAGGGATAAAATTAAACAGAAGCAGTTGAATTTCTCCAGTCAAATTCATCAATAGATTCTACTCTAAATTTTATTTCGCTCTACTTACACAAGCTCCACAGTGCATTAAGTATTCCTAGCAAAAGAAGATGTTACACACAGCAACCCTCCTGTCAGGAATTCAGATGACAGCCTGATGCTCCCAGAAGCCACGAAGCCTATTTCAGGAGATCTTGGAAGAGTATCCCCACTTTACAGCCCCCTGGAGCTCTCCACTACCAACACTCACACCAGTAAGAAGATGGACTTCCCTTTAATTTCCTAGACAACAGGCATATACTGATCTTACATAATGGTCTCTAAGAAGGTTAGAATTTCCAATTCTGAAGCCATGTGTTTGCCATTCCAGCAATTATCATCTGTTTTGTTTTTATTCACTTGGGACCGACTCAGTTAATCAGCTTCCGTGCATATGATTTGTGGAAGTCAGCTACAGGTACTTCTGTGACATGGAACATAAACTCCAGCCATGGCATATCCAATAGCTCTGTTTTCACTAGGGAATGTCAAGACAGGACAACAGTGCTAAAATCCCAGTGGAAAAGATGAAAACCATATTGATTTTTTTCATAATTTGTATGACAAATTAGTGAGGCTTCTTGAAAATTCAGTATTTTTTCTTCATCTTTAATTGCACTACCCTCTCCTAGCCCTTTTCTCTAAATAGTCTTGAAGTGCTGGTAATGTATTTACTGCTTAATTGAAAAGATTTAATATTTCACCATGTATAATAACTGATCCATGTAATTCTTGTCTCTTCTTAGAAAATAAAGAGAAAAAAAGGGATATGGAAATGTGACGGTATTTTTTGATCTGAAACGAGCAATCTGAAAAAATGCCTTGGGCAGCCAAGTTCAGCAGCCCTTCAGCAAGTGCTCTGCCATGGCTCTGTGCAAGGGGCCTGCTGAGTCTCAGAGAGCTTTGACTCTTCCCCAGAGCCGTGTGAAGCACAGAGGGGTGGCAGGTGTGGCACTGAGGACATGGTCACACTGCACTGAGCACGGTGACAGGACACACTGCTGGGTCAGTGCAAGCTGCGAATGCCCTCACGTGCTCTGGGCTTTCTTTGGAAGCTGCTGCACACCAAACCAATGGGTCTGAAACACTGTCAGTAAGGACTCCAGGACGGTTTTGTGTGTGTTGCGACTCCCAGTTCCTATATCACCATTACTGAAACACTTCTGAATTTATCATCTTTGAACAGTGCTGGAGAAAGGATGAATTGCCTGTGTTTTTCTAATAAATCACCCCTGTGTTATTCTAACCAATCTCAGCTGCCAGATCAGAGTAACATCGACGGACTCTCAGGTCCTCTCTGCTCTCCCTGGCTAAGCAGAGAACCCAGTGTGTAGTTAAGTTTCCAGGCCTGCTGGGGCGTAAAAGGATCATCTCTCCTCACAGAATTTTCCTCCTATCATTAAATAAAAGGGAATAAATAGAAAGGTTTGAATTCAACCTTTTACTAAAGTAAGCAATGAGTGGTCTCCCCATGCTCCTAAGTGCTAAAAAACCCCCTGTTCTTTTCCACACTTCCTGTTAAAACTGCCCAAATACAACTACTTTTTGTTTTTGAAACGTCACATTTATTTCTTTAGTTTTACCCAAATCATCATTATACTTATAGAAATACTGATTTTTAATAGCAGGATGGGAGATCAACATCAGAAAAGTTGAGGCTGCCAAGCACAAAAGGAAAACAATATTCTTTGAACTGCTTATTTTCTGTACAGTTTGGAGCCACGTTCTTCTGGAAAAACAGGAAATTTGACACCTGTTGTTGTTGTATGAAAATGATAAAGTTTAAAAGAACCTGGCTAGCTCGAGTCCGTATATTTGCTGAGTTAATCTGTCACAACATGTTGAAAAAAAGTAGGAAAAAGAAAAAGTAGGAATGTGTAAAAATGTCTCTTATCTGTCATGTCAGTCCTCAGCATTTCCCATCAGAGATTGCCTTCAATGCTGCCTGTTTGTATGCTGTAAAACAGCTATGAAAGTATCACTGTAGGGTTATGTTTCTCTAAGTCTTTTGCAACACTTACAGATAAAAACATCTCCTTACCCACTATGTGAGAGCAAGGTCACACTGGTTCATACCCTCCTGTCTCACAGAAATTCTGCAAACTGCACTTGTCAAACACCACCAGCACTGATGTGCAAACTGGTAGCTTGGAAAGCATAGGAGCACCCATGACACACAGCAATGACTCGAGGCTTTTACATAAAGGTTTCAATAACACTGCGTACAAACAGTAAAATATTAGCAGAATTTAAAAAAAATGTTCTTTGTACAAACTCTACTCAATTTCTCAAAAAAAGGAACTAATGGAATATACTAGGTTAAAATCTACAATGACTACATTAGCCTCAGTATGATTTCCAACACAGATTAATTTGGTAATGTAACAGATATTGAAAAGACAGCAAACCAAGCACACACAGTCTGACTGACTGTCTCTAAAATTTAAACTCATTTTTTCCACAACGCCAAAACCCAGCAACAAAGAAATCTACAAAGAAAATTTTTAATGTCTCATTTCCATTTAACAAATGGATTCTCACTATAATATGAAGTAACATATTTCAGCTGTGTGGATGGAATCCCATTTGGGAATCTGAGAAAGAAATGCCCTAGAAATCAATCAAAGCAAGATGGGGAGATAAGCAATATTCCGGGAGTCTTAAAAATTAGATATAAGAGCTGAGTTTAACACAGCTGGAGTGCTAAGACAAGTAAAACAGTACAGAATACCAGGAAAGGAGGTGAACTGAATGGAAACAAAAGACAAGGTCAGAAGTCAGAACCAGCCATAATGCCAGACTGAAATTATGGTGGAAAGTTTATTTTGCTCTTCAGACTAACTCAGAATTGTTTTATTGGTTTGAGGAAAAAAAAAAAAATGGAAAGAAGGGAAACATGAATGAAATAGATACAAAATATATGAGAAAACTCGAAGAGGCAACTAGGAATTTGTGAGCATTCTTGGCCTGTCAGTGAAAGAGCATTACTTACTGGTAGCTATTTTCTGAATCTATATATTGAGATACCCCCACACTGTTCAAGCTTTAAGTTTAACATGCACAGAGACAAAATTATATGTAGTAGTAATCATTAGTACTTCATCTTCAAAGACCACAGCACAACAGTAACACCAAACAGCAAATGGCAACATCTTCAGCTAAACATTTGGCAAGTGGAATGGATGGCAATGGTTTCAGAGCGCCGTTAGAGACAGAATGTGACTTTCTCCCCAAAACCAGTCAGACTCAGAAAATTACACACAACAGATCATAGGCAACATAAAAGGTTTAAACTGCAATTTCATTGCAGAATTCGGGAACCAAAGCTTTTTTTAAAAAATAAATTAATCAGGGTTGCACAGCCATGGAAGTACAGAGCTCCATTCTGATGCTCCCCAAAATACAGGGCAGACTCAAATACATGTTGACAAGTTTAAATAGCAACAGCATTCCTTCCCCCTTTTTAAGTTATAATTATTTAAAGCAGCCTGTCTGAGAAAGTTATGTAGAACAGTGATCTTTTTGACAAGAATCACCATGTTTTGTGGTGTTATAGACTATTTAGCAGTCCACAGAGGGCACAGGGTTCTTCAAGAACAAGGAAGTAGAATATTAATGTAAGCTGTCACTGAAGTGGGCATGAAGCAGTCATAAAATAATTTACTAGTGATGATAGTACATAACCTGTTAAAAAAAATAATCCTATGATCTCAAATTGTTCATAGCATACTGTCTTAAAAAATCTTGGAAACAAAAAGCAGATAAGATTCCAACAGTTGAAAGGAAGCATCATTAATTTGATGATGAACATAATGAATTCTTAGCTTAGCTTCTAGGCACCACCATGAAGAAAGCCTTCCTCTGATCATCCGTTCCCTGAAAGAAAACTAATTTCTAGTTATTACTAGAAGTTAGCAGCATGCAAATAAATAAATAAATAAATAAACCCCTAAACACCTGTTGGGCAGATGAGCACTGTTGTATTTGACTTAGAAACATACTATAACAGAAGAAAAGTTTTTGCTATTTTTTTTCTACCTAATTGTAATTAAAAATGGTTTTGCACGAGGCACAATAAAGCAAAGGCTGGAGGTTCAGAACAATGTGTGCTGCTGGTTCAGGCTGTTCTGAGGAAGCACAATGCCTCCATCTCAGTGCTATGATGAATGTAGCTATGGAAGTCCTGTCATTTGAGCTCAAATCTCTAATCCATAATAGTTTTTTGACATTATAAATGCAATTATGTTATGGAGAGAGATCATCTCAGAAACATGATGAGACAGTCCCTGGGTGGTTAATAACCCACCAGACTTCTGAATTAAGGAAGGTCAAACAGCAATTTGCAAATAAGTAATTTCCTTTTCTGAGATTTCTACTACTTAAATGTAATTTAAAACCAGCTGTGAGTAGTAAACTGATAAATAGGAAATGTCAGCAACAAATATGACACACAAGAGAATTTCTTCAAACACACATCTCTAAAACTTTAAACTAGAAAGACAGGTAACAACAACCACCACAATTTTAAAAATTGATACGTTCAGTACAGCTCTTAAATATTTACTTGCATTGTAAGTAAACTTCTTAAATTTTTAAAATAAATTATTGTTATTGAATGTTTTGAAAATTATGCTAAGTGCCCCAATATAAACACTGAAACCTAACTTCAAGTACTTTTTTTCCCCCCTAAAATTTGCCCTGCATTCAGAATGAAAGATTTTACACGTACATAAGAGAGCACAACCCAAGTGAGAATAAGAATTTATTTTCAAAGAAAAAACATTGTAAGTCATTCTTAGAACTTCTAGACAAGCATTTTTCAGCTAGGCTTCCACTTAATGTACAGGGAAACAATCCATTGTTTGGACCAAGATTTCAATAGTTTGAAGTAAGACAACTTTGAGGACAGGCCTGTGTCAGTTAAATATGAAGTATAATCTCTGAGTATTTGTGAAATCCACACCGTAGGTAACAAGAACCTGTGACAAGATCCATCTGAAAAGACTGACTTCCCTAAACATCTTAATTTTGATGTGTGCATGTATTTTAATATGAAATGCGAAAGCCTCGTTGTAATTCCTAGCAGAATCACAATTTAGAAATATTCTACCCTGAGCTACAAAATGAAAACAGAGAATAAGAATACGTACATAAGAGCTGCTTGGAAAAACTTGACTGTAGTCACGTTACTCACTGATGGCTTGACAACTGATATAAAACATTCCAAACCAAGCAGAAATTCAGACTTATGCTTTTGAAAGTATTTTAAGTCCTAAGTTAATTTTATGGCCATTTCTACTGGTATGCATGAAGAAAAGTAGGTTTAAAGTTGATCTTAACTGAAGAAAGAGCTGCAGCCAAGTTAAGATACCTGCCTCACAGATAAACCATGATAAAAGACAGAAGCAGATTCCTCTTATGGAAGCCCAGAAGTGGAGACAGAAAGGAGCATGTGGCAGTGAGTGGAGGATGGAGAGTAGGTGAGCTGCCACAGCCACTCAAAGAAAAGTTTGTGAAACTCCTGCCTAAATTTAATTTGTGGTAATGAACCAAAAAAGCTGAAAGCAGACATAAGTCAGGTGAGTTTCTGCTGCTGAAAGGATAAATCAGATAGTAAAATCTGTCAGATTGATGAAACCAAAGGAAAGAACACAGAATAGAGCACCTTGCCTTCATAAATCATGAAGTGTCTCACTAAACATTTACATCCTCTTGACACAGCAAGAGATACCATTATTTGTACTCCAAAGAAATTGAAGAATAATCTAAGCAGCCTTTACTGATGTCTAGAACATGAGAGGAATCAGCATCAGAAAATGGTCCCCCTTCAGTTATGAAAAAATGCAAAGCAGCAAAAATTGCTTGACCTGTCCCACAAGAACAGAATACACAATTTACCATGAATATGGCAGCAGAAACTGTAATTTGTCTAGAGTTATAAAGCATCTAGAGCTGTTGGCCCAAAAGCATGGAGCTAGGAAGACAAAATTTGTTGAAATAGTTTGACCTTGGAAAAGACGTATCTTTAAAGTGTAGGAAAAAAATTAAATTAGTGGGTCTTCAATACAAAAAAATGGATTTAAAACTTGGTACGGCTTTTCAAGAAAGACTTTCCATACCTGGGTTTGAAGAAATCTGTGACAAAAACTGATTGACATCTTGCTCATGGTATTAAAAATCTCTTGGCAGGTGTATGGACCAGACAGAATGGACCAGCCAAGGTACACAATGAGAAACATGCAGTTAAAATCAAAACAGGAATAAAACTGGGCTGCACTTGTCTTCTGCAGAGTATCCTTTGGCACTCACAAACACACCACTTGGGATAAAAGGAAAGGTGATGCATGATCTGAGAATCAATTAAATTTTGGTACTAAAGGAGAGCAAAGTAGGCAAACAGGATGCAGAGAAATGTGGAACACCCAGAGTGTAATGGCCTGGTCTGAACCATGGTTCAGGCGTGGCTATGAATGAACAAAATGAGTAACAGCAATGCTGCGAAATGAACAACAGCTCAGCAGGACCCTGGTGCTGTACCAGTGCAGGACAGGCACTTCTGTGACAAAGGCATAGGCAACTGTTCTGGAGCACAGATGAAGTACAAGTCAATGCTCTACTGCTGCAAAACTACAAATAAGTGTCATGATACACAAAAAGCAGCAGGACAGCCAACACAGGAAGAGGCAGCCAAAGGCAAAGGTGTAATTTTCACTACAGGAGCTAAGCTGATGTGCAATGCCTTGACATCCCGATTGGGCTCATCACCCTCCTTGAAAAAGTGTGCACACCGGTCTACAAGAAGGTATAAAAATGCAGGGAACACAACTCTGCAATTATAGCAAAATTAAAGGACACCACAAGCAAAAGGACGAACAGTGAATAAATGTGGTGTTATATTTTGCTCGAAAATATGAAGATCTCAAATCATCAGGGGTCAGGCTAAAACGATCCTTTGATAAGTGAAAGATGAATTAGGAAAGGAAAATCTACCCAAGAATACATGCAAACAACCCAGTCATCTCACACCATTTTAATTTCCCCCCTCAATTCTGGAACCAGAATCTGCACTTTTTGAATGTAATTAACTGAAGATTCCAGTATAAGACACTTTACAAAGATCTGGTGAAAGAAAAAGCCAGCACTAGCTTTAGCATATAAATGATAGAGAAATGCAAACTAAGGCACAGTACACAGGCCTCCATGAATGAAAGCATCTTTCTTGAACAGGACTATTTTCAACCCCAAAATATGGAATTGTCTCAGCAAAATGGATCTGCTCTGTCATGGTCAGATTATATAAATATTTAATTTATAAGTTACATCTTCAAGCCTTCTTCAAGGCTCTGTTGATTGACCTCCCTCCTTTTCTATCTAACAGCAACCAAAGCTCTGCTTTAAGGTCATAAACTCTCAACAGAAGAGAGGATTTTAAAAAGGATATGGACTTGTCAGATTTTCAAAAGCACTGTGCAGGCCTTGGAAAACTGCAATTTTCTCTTCTAGAGAAAGGGTCACAAAGAAAGGCAGAAGATTGTCTATATTTATTTAGTATTACCAGTTCCCTAAAGAAAGCTGAAAAATCTAGCCATTTCCTCAGGACCGAGGACAAATAGGAAAACATGACTACAAGTTTCTCTGTTTTTGAAAAGGTAAAATTAAAAACAGATAGTGAAACAATGCTGAATAAAATGATGAAAAGAGCACCCAACTTTAGGTATAAAACTGGGTATATAAATCCTACACAAAGGCTTAACAATCATGGCACTAAATTACAGAAAACTACATTTCCTAGCAGGTAAAAGAAATTGAAGACCTCAGAGCTGAGTTCTTTGAAAAAAGTCCATTATTCAAAGAAGCAAAAGTAAAACCCCTTAGCTCAGAACCCTCACAAGAACATGAGGAACAGCATACCCTAAGGCAGTATGTAAATAACTACAATTTAAAACTCAACAGCACCCAAAACCTACCCGCCCCACGCTAGACCACATGATGCAAGAAAAAGAGAAGGGAAGAGTATGTAATTTGACAAGTAGAATTCCAGAGTGTAAAACAAAATGGAGTATTAGACTGTGGTATGGGAGCTGCTGTTGTAGCATTATGTGGAATGAGGCAGAGACCATTAAGTTCATTAAATGAGTAAGGATTTGTTGCACATGTATAGTCAACTATATACCGAGTGTACCTTTCTGCTTTTATAGTTCTGCATTAAAAATGACCCACTTACTGAAAACAGTCATTCATTTAATATTCTTCCTACATTTCTGTTAATGGTCTTACTTTGGTTTATGTCTGCCTATGAAAAAGTAACTTCTTGTCTGGCAACTACAGTTACAAAAATTTCTATCTGCTTACTCTGCATCACACGTGAAACTTATTTTAGAGCCAAGTAACCCTCTGATGAAGCGCCTTTGTGAAAAGAGCCTTCTTAAAGCCAACAGATTTAATGACTGTTACACTCTGTCTCCTCCGCACTTTTCCTAACCTAGTATTTTAAATTTGTCGCTCATTAAGGGTGTAGAATGTGGTCCCCCATGAAAGAGGAAGTTGAACAACCTGCTAAAAACAATCTTGTTCGTCACTAGATCATCCACAGTAGCAGGGAAGTGATTCCCATTTGTAGCCTTAGCATTACTGGACTGCACTACCATGAGACAAATAAGCAACAATAGTGCTAAATGCCATATTAATACAGACGTGTAAAAAAGAGTTCACAAAATTTTCCCTTCCAATTTTTAGAAAACTTATGGTAATGGAAGTTAAGTTTAAGGAAAGTTTTGTCTGTAATATTAATACAGATGCTATTTTATGTGCACAATGAAGAGACCAATTAGACTGACAACACCAAAGTTTTCATAGTTAAGATTCTTAACTCTTGCAGCCAACTTTGAAATGACCACAAAAATTAGCAAATTCTCATTTCAAGTATTGCACTAACTTGATTTCATTAAGGTAGAATATAAAAACCACATTCAGACATAATAAAAAATTAAAATTGAAAAGTCATATTCTCTGCTGACAAATCCAATAGATCTGTTCTAAAACTCCAGACTATGTGAAGAAAAGCCAAAATGAAAGTGAGAAAATTAAAAAGTTCACGTTAGATGAAAATAGACTAACTTTAAGTGATAGGAATTGATCTTTAAAAGCTTTTGTATGCAAACTCCCACCCTGATATGAAGGGCAAGTGCACAGGTCTGTGATGTCAGCACTGCCTGCTACTGTAGAAGGTTCTCAGTCTCTTTTCCATCTGTATTAATTCCACACCCTTTGAAGCAGATTTTTAAAATTTTCAGTACATTGTAAGATCCTAAAATGGAGTATTTTACATGTCACAGTTTTATTGCTGGATTAAGAGTTTCTTATATTTTAGCTTGGCTGTCTTGAAACCTTTTGCCCAAGTCCAAAGCATGTCAACAGGACCTTCAGTGTTACAAGTGAACTACATTGAAAACAGATGCTTTCCTAAAACCATACTTAAGTAATTTTCTTTGCACAGCAGAAAATAATAGTGTTTCAGTGTTGCTAAATAAATTAAAATTGCCAGAAGATAGATTTACAGTAAAAGGGAACTGCCCCTCAACACATCAAATGCATTGTTGAAGCAACAGTTCAGAAGTCAAGTAGCAACAAACATCAAATGGACCCATGTATCTCTGTCAGCCACCTTATCTTGAACACAACAGGCAATGTAGAAAAAGCAATTAACTCTTTTCTGGTGCTGCAGTGAGTGCATAGCTAGTTCTAGTTGCTGGACACTACCTTGAGCTGTAAGAACTCAATTGTTTATTCCTGCTTGCACATGCGAATGAAAACCAAATATACATAAAAATTTGGTAACAACATTCTGCCCACCTGCCACAACACTTCACAATAAAAGAACACCACAACATCTCTCTTTTTCAAGTACATTTGGTAAGACCCCGAGATCTGCAAAAGTTGAAGAGAAGCTTCAAATACTGACCATAAATGTGTCTACAGCAACATTTCAAGCACGACAACAGAACAATGATATAGTTTATGATACCACATAAACAAAAATACAATCCAAAGAACATATGAATGAAACATGATGTTTTCATGTGCATTAAACTTCCAGATGCAGGAATTATGTTTGAAGTCACATGCATGCACAGCTAGAAATCATGTTGCTTCTTTTTAGGGAGTAGCTATACTAGACTAAAAATGTTTTTATGATTTCCTTGGCTGGTGCAGAGAGTACACAATGTTGAATCAACACAGCAAAACAAGACATCCTTCCAGTATCAGACAATCCCCTAATACTGCAACAGTAACCCTAAGAAAGATCTGGGGTTACAAGTGTGGAGAAAATTCCAGAATCATCATTCTTTGTCTTTTAACACTTCCTTTATCAATGAACTTATCATAGCCTTTCTAAAGACAATGACTGATATGAGAAACCATGAGTAAAAGGGAAAATAACAAAAACTGTAAATGAAGTAATGTAAAATATCAAAATAGTTATCAGATTTCCTGAAAATCCAAAACTAAAGGACAAAAGTTATCAGGCAGATAAAATTGAGTCCCAATTAAAACTAACATGAGACCATATTACAGTAATAGGTCTTGCATTGCCATAGAAACAAAACATTTACAGATAAATATAATTGGAATGTAAAATTTTCTCAATCAGTTACAAGTATGAGAGAGCTCTTTCTTCATTTGCAATATAGAAATGGATATATGCTATCCTTCCCTTTTCTAGTTCTTTTTTTAATAGCAATTTTGTGTCAAAGTTTGAACTTCTTAAAAACAAGTTATTTATGTTGAGCTTGGCCCCAGATCAATGAATTACAATACAAGAGAGTACTCTAAAGATAAAAAAATGCTGTACTTCAGAAAAAGCAGGGTTACACTGAATGAGCTTAATATGAAGAATTCTATATATCACATGAAGTACCAAAGAAATAAAACATACAAGAGCCATTATATTGTTTAGATTACAACTTAAATTAACCTTTCCATTTATTATCAGAGATCCTTTTCTACAATATAGAATACAAAGGAGGCCATAAGATTTTGCTCTGATATTTTGAATAAGGTTTTTTTTTTTATTTGGGCAATATATCAGATTAGCTAATACAATATTGTTTTTACAAAGGCAGTCATTTAAATCACATTGCAGAAGTTGTGCTTTACTTGGTGAGGATTTCACACCTTAGTAATTTTGTTGAAATGAGTTGAGACTTCTGTTTAAGGAGATCTCTTCACCCAACAGAAGACGTAATTTCACAAGTGTGCCCTCTTTCTGAGGAATATAATGGCCTGAGATCACAGTTGTATTATAATGTATTTACAAATACCTATCTTTAAAAAATGATTTAATTTCAGACTAGCCTGAAAAGATTCCAAGCCAAAGTATTTAGCATAGTAACTGTATATTGTACTTGTCAAAAATAATTTTGCATTTTAAATTGTTATGTAAAGATTCAATATGCAAAGCCCTTAGAGCCAGCAGATTTCATTTGGCATGGAATGGATACTAAAATGGGTCTCTGAATAATTTCCAGAAGTACAAAATACTACCTTTTACTGTAAAATTACAAAACCATTACAGATTTGTAACAGAAATCATTCAATGAAAATTTTTTTAAACCTGCTATATGTTAATGCACTGAATTTATGCTTCATTTTATAATTTACCCTTCCTCACAATATGAGAAACTACACAAAGGAATGAAGTTCTGTTTGTTTTGAAGTCAACAGCCAGTTGTGACTGACTTCAGAATGTCAGAACTAGACTTTTTGTCTGTCTGAACTATATTAGTTAGCTTATCAGAGCTGAAAGAATGATGCAAAACATTATACACATTATAAAATTGCACTTTCTGAATTATTCTGATGTTATGCAATGTTTAATTTCATGACTTTTCTGAAATTAAAATGAGCAACATGCAATAAAAAAAAAAAAAGTGCTTAGTTGTTTGACTTTTCCAATTTTTTAGGATTTCAATTTTAAGATGAAGGGGGGAACAGGAACTTACCTACTTGGTACTTTGGGTAAAAAGGTGCCATTTCTCCACTACTGCATGATTGTCTCTTATGCCTTTTTCTTAAATTTGTATCAGTGGTCTCCCATTGTGGACTTTTTCTTTTGTTTATTCTGCTAAGACCTTCAGAACTACCAGCAGGATTATCGTCCTGGTTTACACCACTACTTAATTTTCTGCTGTGAAACTGGTCATCCAGTCTTTCAGTCACTTTAGAAGAATTAGATCCTTTAGATTTTTCCATTTCATTTTCTTGTTTCTTTAATGTATTTTGCTTAGTAGAATTGGACCTTAAAAGAGGATGTCTTTTTTCTTCCACACGGGCCTGAGTGCTTTTACTGTCAACAGCTTCAGGAGAATAAATGACATTATTTAACTTAAATGAATTGTGCTGCTCAATATGGTTGATTTTTCTCAGAAATATCCTACAGTCTTTAAAGGTTTTGGCTTTCCAAGTATTTTGAAACAGTTTATCTTGGCTTTGTTCTTTTCTAACATTTTGCTGGCAACAAATTGTTCCATTTGTCTCTGAATGTGACTTAAGTATATTTGCTAAACCAGGATGTGGGTTAAAGTCAGAAGATCCCATGATCTGTTGAACAAATGCATTTCTGGCTTCATTTTCAGTTGGCAGGAAGCTATTCTGAGACTCTAGAAAAGTCTGAGTGGGCTGGATTTCTACTGTATTTTTCTCCTGGATCTTGGGTGTTTCATCATTGGTTTCCCCACTTGTACTTTTAAACAATTGACTTTGGCAAAGTAACTGCAGATTTTTCTTTTTTGATTTCCAGCCACCAGGAGCCTGATTATAGAGCTTTTTTGTTTGTCCCCACCTATCATGCTGCAACTTCTTAAATTCATTTCTTTTTAATCTGGCTAAAGTGAAATTAGTTTTCATGCTTAAGACTGGAGATCTCACCATGTTATGTAATATTTGCAATTTCCCTGCTGGTTTTGAAGGGGAGGATAGTGCAAACTTTTTAAAGTGCTTTCTGAAAGGGCAAGTACTAGGATCAGATTGTTTAGTTTCCATCTTTATCTCTCTAGTACTAACTGCTTCTAAGGGATTGCGAGCATTCGCCTTTCTCACAAGAGAGAGAGACTGCGTTTCTGTAGTTTGCATAAACCAGGTGCAGAGTTCATTCATATTACACTTTTTCTGGAAAAGCATTTTTATAGGTGATGTTTCAAGTTCTACAAGGCAGGAGTCCAAAGGGTCTGACATTTCAGTATTATACTCTTGTTCAACGGGATCCTTTTTTTCACATATGCATTTGTCAAACTCACTTCCCCCCACTCTCAACCAGGTATTAGTCATCTGTTCAAATCTATTGTTTAGTTCTTCCAACAAGGTGTCACTTGAAGTAGAAGTAGGCCACCACCTGAGAGAGGGATTTGATGAAAAAATGGGATCCGATGATACTTCATTAATGGGCCCAAGTACACCATCCTTAAGATCCTTTTTAGCATTTCCTGAATTTCTCAGTTCTGAGGTATCTTTGGATGCTGTGCTCTGATTTGACTGAGTAAGTTTTTCCTTGCGCTCTTTAGCTTTTTTCAAATGGAGTTTGTAAGACTTATGTAGTAAGGCACTTCTACAAGTAAATGCACTAGAAGATGCTAATGAACGCAAAAAATGCAGTGAAGGTTTTCTGTCTCTAGCAGAATGTCTCGATGGAATTCCACGTTTTCTTGACACTGTTGTAGTAATATTGTGTGATCCATCCTCTCTAGAATCTTTCTGCATGTTCTTTACTTGACTCATATTATTGCACAGTTGATTTTTTCTTTCCTGCGGTATGTTTTTATCTAACACATTCTGCTGTTGTAAAGGGGGCAAACTATTGCTGATGCTCACTTTTCTTTCCTGAGGTGAAAGTCTACTGACAGTCACTGATATGCCGGAAATTTTTACTTTTGCTGGCCTGCCAGGTTTTCGAATGGTGGTTAATGGTTTCTTAATCTGCCGTATAACATTGCTGCAAGGATGTGGGGATGCCAGATTACTCTTGATAGGCCTGACATAGTCATAACCAGAGACCTCCTTTTCAGTAGGAGGATTCTGGAAGGCTTTTACCATTTCAGTCAAAGCACTTCCACTTTCTGCATTGTGCCTTGCTTTGCTGGGATCACTGGCAAAATTAGAATCAATGTGTTGTGTGGGCAGAATACTGATGAGATTTAGATTACCTTCAGAAACATGTCTCTTAGTTCTTCTTGACCTTCCAAAAACAACTGTCACAGTAATATTTTTGTTGCTGTTGACTTCTTCCATTATTGCTGCATCAGACTTGATGCTTTTACCACCACAGCTAAGTTCAGGTCTAGGTTTTGTGCTTCCACTCATGTCTACTTTTGGTTTAGGAGGCCGTCCAATAGGTCTCTTAACCTGCTTAACTACCTGAGGACCTATTTTCTTTGGTCTACCAGGTTTTCTTTTGAAAACTGATTCACCGCTACTGCTGGATTTCTCCACAACTTCTTCACTCTTTTTTGAGTCATTTATGTTAACTTGACCAACTGGACAAGAGCTTGTAATTGTGTCTGCATAAACACATCTTGACTCCTCCTTAGTATCATTTTCACTGCAATCACAACCCTTGACACAGACTGCATGAGAAAGGTTACCTGTGGCCTGTTTGTCTAACAAAGTGTTTGTGTGCCCCTGAAACAAACAAAGATCTGTGCTTCCCTTAGAAGATGCAGTTGCAGATGTCAAAGTGTATTTGACTCCCTCACGACTATTAACTTCTGAGACAAACATAAGCTTAATAGGACTAGAGTAGTTTAAGGGAGATGAGATCTCCCCGGCTTCAGATGTTACATGCAAGTCCCCATTACTGGAAGCTGAACCAGTTGAATTAAAGGTCAGAGATTTCAAAAGCCCATCATTAATTCCTTGATCTATAACCGTTTCTTGTGTGTTTGTTGTGACACAAATTGCTTTGATTTTACTGCTGCTTGACACATGCGAATGTGGAAGGAAGCTTTGTCCTGTGCATTCCATTTCACTCAGAGTGAAAGGTAAGCCCCTTCCAGTAGCTGGGTTCATAACCTGTTCATAAGCATTATCTTTTAATTTTTGGCTTATTTTGCAACTATCCAACAATGAGTTGCTGGTCTTTCTGGCTAAGTTTATTGTATCTTCTAAACGCTCCACAACAACTTGCAGATTTGTGTCTCTCACCATTTTGCTTATATTTATGTCACTGCATCTTTCAGCATGAACGTTATTTGTTTTCATTTTTTCCAAACTTTTCAAAGACTTTTTTGCACTGGATGACTTTCTAAACATGATATTGTTTGTTACATACACAGAGTACCACCCAGGAGGCACAATGTTACGTTTAGTTCTGCCCAAGATTTCATTACTCTCATCCTTCAGAGAAATCTGATCAGTCTCTTTTAAGGTTGCACAATCTCCCTGTGTATTTGGGAGTTCTGCCTGGCTGGCTGCAATAGCACTGTTTTCTGAAAGAACTAGAAAGCTGGAGCTGGTCTGAAAGTTAGTAAGAGGTAGTTTGAAAGACTCTGTTTGGTGTACTGGAAAGCACATTGGTTTGGTTTGGCAATTCACACACGGATTACTTTCAAGATGTTGCAAAGTTTCATCTTCTATCACAGTAAAACTATGTCTTTCATTTGGATGCATTTTATCACTTTTTTTTGTAGATTTCTTTGCATTTCTCTCAGAAACTGACTTTTTTCTTACAAGAGTTTCATCAAGGCTTGCAAGCTCCCTCTTAATTTGCAAAGACTGTCGTCGAATGACTGGTGAATCAGGAGAATTATACGTTGCAAATAAAGTTTCCTGACGCTTGCGAAATCTTGTCTGGATAATTTTATTTTCCACTTGTTTATCATGTTGGCGAAGTAACTCCATAAAGCTGTAATCACTTGCCTTAGCATTATGCAAAAGAGAAGTTATGAAGTCTCCTAATTTGACATCATTTTCTGGTGCCCTGTCACTGCTAGAAAGTTTTACAAGATTTGTTGCCAGATCTGTAGTGTCTATTGATTTCAACTTCTCATTAATGCGGTCCATTAAATCTTGAAAAATGGCAGAATGTTCACCTTTCTCAGAGTTCATATAACCATCGTTGCTTTCCTGGTCTGCTGATACCAATGTTCCATCTGAATATTCAGTCTCCTTTCCTTTGCATGTTTTACCTTCATACTCTAATTCTCCTTTGCTTCCTTCAGCTGGCAAGAGGGATGGAGGCTGGTTGATGGATATTTCAAGCTTGTTGTTGTCTGAAGTTGGAAAATCTGTAAGTATTCCTTCTGACAATTCAAATTCTTTACTGTGTACAGGTGATAGTGGAGGTGGCGATGGGCTGCGGGATCTGTTTGAATTTTTAATGCTGCTTAAGAGCTCACAGTCCTTAGCTGAATATGTACATGCTGCTGCTTTCACAGAATGCCTGTTAAAATTTTGCAATTGGTCAGCACAATACTTAGGAGAACTACATGCTTTGTTCACCATTGTCTTAATACATCCAATTGCTACAGCTTGGCATGACAAAGAATGGAAATCTTTAATAGAAACAGACAGAGGTGGTAAACAAGTGTTTGGCCTTTGATTTTGTAAACAGCACCATTTTGTCAGCAAGTGTCCATTGCAACTGCAAAATGGAACGTGAACATCCTCTTCAGTAAGGGAACTGAGAGTTTCAGAGTGGACCAAATGTGTTTGCTTGCAACTGCAAACTACAGGAACATTTTCATCCTGTATTAGGAATTTTAACATAGCCAAAGTCTGTTGCCAGTGATATGAACAAAAAGACTCCAAAACTTTGTTTAATGTTGATTTTCCTTTTTCCAAATTAGCTGTTTCCTCTGAATTTGCATCAGCTGTTGAGCTTGAACTGAAAATGAAAACAAATCAAAACAAAATATAAATTACAGTAAAACACCACATCTAATGATTGTTATAATGGTTAAACTTAAGCCTGAAAACCTCTGGTTTACAAAACAGTTCTGTTCTATTTGCACTATTCCATCATACTTGCAAGTGTCACTAGCAATGATGTGCACCTTATCAGTGATAGCACTAAACTACCATTAAGAAAAATAATCATGAAGAAATTAGAGGCAAAAAGAACAATTTGAAATATAGGTTCTTGATCCTAACTGTAATTACAACAGTGTTAAATTTTTGATATTTCAAACTATCTTAACCATTAATGAAGGAAAACCTCACCAAGAACCAGGCGAGCTGGGTATTACTCCCATTTCACTAACTGAGGCACAGAGAAGGTACATGAGTAAGGTTCAAGGTTGTGGCAGAGGAAAGCATGGATCCGTCTCTCCTGAATCCCACTCTTAGATATTTAAATACTCAAGAGTATTGAGTGTTCTTCAGGATACACTTAAAGGTATTTCTAAAGACATTTTGATTTCTGGATTTATTTTTAAAGAACACTTAACAAGCTAACAGAAAATGGAAAAAATAGCCTAGCGCTCTTTGCAGGTAAAATTTTCCCTTTCAGTTTTTAAAAAAATCGCAGTGGTGCATCACAAGCTTTTCATTGCAATATATTAAACACATGTGCGTGCACACACACAGATTCCTTAATTAAACAGAAAGAGAGATAATCACCTCTGGAATAAGTGATTTCCAAGATAAAAGTTATTATCCTTTACATGTCAAATACAGGGTAGCCCTACATCTAAAGACTTCTGAGCAGTTATCAAATGTATTAACTAAAAAAACCCCCACCAACTTATAAAATACTACTTTAACTATTTAATCAATTTCTTATAAATTATTAAAACTATTGTCACTACTTACCTAATCAATCATTTATACTGAAAAGCTGAAAATTTTCCACGGTAGAAATTAATACAGGTATTTCTTCAATTAAATACAAAATCCTTATGCTGGATAGCAACTATCAACAGATAGTTAACACCTAGTTCAAATGTTTTACTGAAACCAATTGCATGAGCAGAAAATGTTAGAAGAATTCTGTTTTAGAAAAGTATGTATTGTTTAAACATATCACCAAACTCTGAACATGACACTAACTTTTTTCCCTACTATCATCCCCTGTAATTTTTTTGTATATAGCCTATACTTTGAAAAATATTCATTTTGTTTTACAACTGTATTGATCAATGAACAAACTTATTTAAAATTTAATGTGCTGTATTTAAATATAGTCACCTATTATTAATTAAGCCATACCCAAAATTATTAGCATCAATAATAACTTTTAGCTTCAAGTTTCTTACTGGAAGTTATTACATGCAAGTTTGTATTTTTATTGTCCTACACAGATTTTAAAGTTTAGAGCTTAAACCCAGCCAACTCTACATAATAATTCTTCATGGTTTTTTTCCTTCTCCTGTAATATTGAGTATGAAACGGTATATATTCAAAATCAGGCATCTAGATAATACTAACTCATAAAGGTGTAAGATAATTCTGATGGTATTAGATGAAGTTGTGACTATGTTTAATCTGAAATGATTAAGTCTTAAAAAGAACAAAAAACAACCTCTTTGCACTTGCAATCTAAAGCAAAACCCACATTATTCAAGGGAATGTCAGTGTCAGGATTTGACTGGTTTTGAAATGCCACTACACTGAGAAAAGCCTGACTGTTACACCAACAAATTCAGGAGTCACAAGGTGTCAGAATGTATCACTACACTTGTACAAAGAAAGCTTATTATAATAATACAATATAGGATAAAAGCTAATTGCCCTCCCCACCATCATGATTTTAATTAATGTTTTGAAAGGCTAAATTAAAAAAAAAATAAACAACACACCACCAGGCATTCATTTTCAATATTTTGTTTGTAAACCAGAGTAAATTTGTTAAATACTAATTTGCTAAAAAGATAGCTATATGTAGTCTTTTTTTATTTCTAAACAGGCACCCTTCTGTCTGTCTAGACTTGCAAGGTGTGTCTATAGTTTCACTGGAGAGCTTTAATTGTAGATGACCTGTATCCTTAACTGCTATTTAAAGTCTATTCACTGGTGGAAGAAACTTTGGGAGCCTTACAGCCTTCCCAAAGTGAGCGACCAAAACATCCACAGGCCTCAAAACTGCTTTGAATTTGCTATGAGGAGATCAACTTGTTGTATAAAGCAATATTCTGATTATCACAGACATAATGGGCATTCTTCTAAAATAATTTCTTTACTGATTATCCACCCACGTGTGACGTCTGTAATCTGCTTTCCCTTAAGTGAGTTAGTTTGTAAAGCTGACAGACAACTTAACTTCATCTATTCTACTGCAATAGCACCACAGTCCAAATGATTTTCCAAGTTTGTAAAAACACATTGAGCCCTTACTCAGTCACCATTTGGGAGCAGAGCTTACTCCACAAACAAATTCAAGCATTAAAGCAACATATTTTCCTTGAAGTGTCTCTGTGTAGAGATGTCAATATATTTAAACAAACTAATTTTTAGTAGCTTTTCAATACAACTATGGAATTATACTTCAATTTCCTGTAATACCTTCCTGTATCTCTTTGTGTTGTCACACTGTAGTTTAGGCTATCCTCAGGATAAAAGGCTTAAACAATAATTTCATAGAAGGAAGACCTGTCACTTTGACAAATTGCACACTTCCTCCACATCACACAGAAAAAGACGGCTAGAGAGAGTGGGCAGGAAGCTGAGGGGTTGAGAGGTGAGAGGATCAATATGCACTGCTCCCCTGGTACCTTTTGTGCAGAGTATCGCTCAAGACAAAGGTTAAGCATGGAATGATATTATTTCCCTTCTGGCAGATAGGGGCAGTTAATAACATGGAGTGGGGATTGACTAGAGTCCAAAAATGGCACAAAATCAGCAATGTGATAAGGTTAATTACCAGACTTTCAGTGCATTAATTTACATACAAAAAAGTGAAACTTTGCCTCCTCCACAAAAACTATCAGGGAAGAGCTCTATCAGAGGACTCCCAAAAGCGGTCCTTCTCTAGAGGTCTAGCCTCTGTCATCTCAGTCAGAGAGAAGCTCAATCAATCTAGCAAGATCTTTACAGACTGGGAACAGGAACAAAATTGGAACAGAACATAGTTTCAAGTACTCATACAAACAGCATGGAACTACTATAGAAATATAAATCTGTCTTATAGAAAAGTTTGTTTTCTGACTTTATTAAGTACGTAAGTACCTCAAAAAAGCTATATACTATTTATAATTTTTAGCTGCAAACTAAAGGAGGTGTTAGAAAATTAATTTTCTGATTTTCTTCTCATGATTGAGTAATTAATCAATTCTGAGAAAAGAAACCATACTTCCTTAAAGCTACTATTTCTGATAAAATTCTCATAGTAAATTAGTCATTATGAGCTTAATTTGTACAGTTCTTGGTTTTATGCTACTGCTAATCAACTTGTGCCTCAGGAATAAGTCAAATAAGTCAGTGTACAGGTTTTTGTTTCTTTCTTTTTTTTTACTGAATGAGCAAATCAATCACATATCAGTGTTGTAAATTTATGTGCAAAAGCATTGAAGTGCTTTACTACAAATTACAACGTAGAAACACGTTAACTAAACAATTAAATTCATACAATCAGATTTAGGAATATAACAACACAAAGAAGAAACAGAATTACAGTACATTTACAACACAAGACAAATACATGGAATTCATTAGAAAATATTGTAATAAATAATTCATGAATTATAGTGCAATTGATTTATGCATAAATATAACTAATTGCCTAAAAATCAGTTGTTAACAAAAATCTGTCAAAAATCAAGGCAGCCACAGAGTTTTACTAAATTACTGCGACAATGGAAATACTGCAATTAAAAAACAAATACAAGTATTTGTACTGTAAACAACTAAAAAAATCAGTCTCACTAAAGTTAATATACAATTTAATATAAAATTGTCATTAGCTACCAGAAATGGTTTAAACAGCTTTACTGAGCAGTAGTTCTAAAAACAGAGGCACTGTTTTTTAATATAAAATACTTGAGAAACATTCAAATAAGTAGAAAGCATGTAGGGCTTGCTTTCGCCTTCATTTAAAATTCTGCTGAAACAGGAATTTTCAGAAATCATCAATTACTAAGTAGTGACTGGTAACTGAATTTATAAAACAGTTCAAAATGTATAATTTAAATGACATTAATGAAATACATAGGGGTTGGGGAAGGAGAATTTACACATTTCCCTGCCTTTCCTTAGTTGTGTAATTAAAGGTTAGCCTAATAATTAGAAACAAATAATTCTGTTCTTTAAACACTTACAGGTTGAGTATCATCTATAAACTATCAAAAAATATTTTAATTACTATTTCTGACCAAAAAATAAATACAAGTACTAAAATGTTGAAAATTAATTATAATATTACATACAAAACTACTGAGTATTGTTAAGTCAATAGTAAAATGATCCCTGATTTTATGAATCCTGTTATATTTTTGGTCAGGTCATCTTTTAAATGATATAAAAAGAGTACTGTCACTTGCCTTCAATATAAAGTTCTGACTCAAACTTTTAACAATGTCTGAGGAGTAGAAAATATCAGTATGGTACAAATATTAGGCAATGTATTGAAGCCCCAGATTTTTGCAAGTAAAACTGTATAAAGACAGATGTTGAAACTTTTAAGGGTTTTTCAGCTGCATTTTTCAGTGGGGATATATTCACAAATTAATCCTTCTGGCCCTCACAAAATATGGCTTAATTCTTTTAAAATTAAAGATGACCCTGACATCTGCTGTTCTGCAAACCCCTTATCAGGTATATTCTGCTTAAAATCATAGAATCATAGAATATGCTGAGTTGGAAGGGATCCACCCAGGATCACTGAGTCCAACTCCTGGCCCTGCACAGGACACCCTAAGAATCACCTTGTGCCTGAGAGATTCATTCTGTAATATGCAAGTAAACCTTAATGACTGAAGAAGATTCAGTATAGATCTGAGAGACCAATAAACTGAGATATTGGTTGTGCAGTTTCAAAGGATTATTCTGTTTTAAAGTGGAAGTTGTCATTTTTTAGCAGTGTTAATAGATATGGGCTAGATTTTGCCATCAGTATTGCAGTATGCTCTCCACTGAATTTAATGGCAAGTTTATCTATAAACAAAATTACCTGATGTGGCCCATACGTATCTAATGTCCCATTTAATTTCTATAATTAACCCATACACATGCAAATTTAAGTGGGGAAAAAAAATGTGTGCATGTGCACCACATGTATAAAAGTAGGAGAAAGTCTTTTTTTATGCCAAATTAGATACATACAGAAAAAATTACATGTTGAGAGGAAAAGGGCATTGATGTTCAGTAGTGAATGTATGAAGCAAGCCCCCATTCATATGTAGACATATACTTTTGATATTACATAAAAAAATTAAGTGTGATAAAAAGTCCAATGTGAATACTTTAAAATTCATGTAAAAACTGCAATATGAAGGTAATTGGTCTCCCTTAAATTCTATTAAAAGTTACGTATTTAAAATGAACTGCCTAACTTCTACCTACCAAATTTATACAGAATTTATATTATTGAAAGTTCAAAACAGCTTCACTGTTTCATATCTGTATTTCTATCAAGACCCTGAACTGCAAATTTGGTTATTAGCAAGATGATAATGTAACTTGGTATTCATTTTGATAAACTGAAAATGTTTTGAAATGTCACAGCAGCAAATACATTACAGTTACAGTGAGGTTTTTCAATAGGAGTGTGACACAATCCTTAAATAAATTTTAAGTAGTCATAACACCAACTAACCAGCACGTTTAAACAAAAAAAACAAACCCAAACCATTCTCAAGCTCATTCTGTGCACATTATGAACATGCTCTAAGTTGCATTCCAACTTTCTTTTTAAACCTTACAAGTTACCTTAATTGTCAAACTAAAAAGGAAAATTATGTTAAAGTTTAAATTATTTTATGCTCTTAGTATTCCATCTTTTTTCATATTTAGTAATTCTATAACTACAGTAATTTCTCAGATTTCATAAGTGTACACTTTGTAAACACCAATTTCTTTCTAAACCAACAACAAAATTTTCTTAAAATGATAAAAAAATGCAGTTTATGCCTGCTAAACACACATTTTTGTAATGAAATGTTTTTCTTACTTGTATTGGATATTTAAATAACGAACTTTTTTCTTTCACAGAATGTACTATATCCTACTAATACTTCACAAATTCACTTCCTTTTAAGGAACTAGCTTTTTTTTTTAAATCCCTTGCTGTGTATAATCTGAGTTACTTACAATTTATTGCAAGTATTCTGTGAACTATAGAAGTCTGCTAACCCTTGGTTGTGTATTTCCATAATAAGATGGATAATTGAATAGGTAAAGTGGTTCTTCACCAATTAAAAAATATGCTTCACATGACAAATACTTATTTTCCCAAAACATCTTTATGCTAGTGACTACTAAATAAAACCTGAATCTTTTCACCTATTTATACAAGGATTATATTAAATACACACTATCAGAATTAAGTGAGCAACTCTGTAATTCTGTCCACAGTGAAAACCCTGAATAAAACTATTTTTCAAAAGGCATGTATGTGGTTTTTGAACTGTATAATTTCATGTCTTCTGTCAGAGTGAGCATATGTATTTCTCACATAGTGTGTGTATACAGACATACATACACACACACAAAACAATTCTCTAACAATTATTCTACACAGGCTTGCTACTATTTTTGCAGCTGCCAGTCCCTGAATCTGTCATATTAAATAAGCCAGTATCTGGTAATCGGAGTTTCTTCTTCGGTGGAGTCTTCAGTGTTCCAGATCTTTCTTTTACTTTATATTCTAAAGTGCTGTGAGGTACCCCATAAATTCCTTGTGCTTTGGAAACACTCATTTTCCCACTCATTACCATTGCAATTGCTTCTTCCATTATTTCGTGGTCATACTGCCGATAGCGGCCACGCTTTTTCCTTGGTTGCTTATTATCTTTACGATCCAAACTATCTTCTGTATTTTCTGAGGTTCCATCTACTGTCCCATTCTTAGCATTAAGACACAAAGGAGAGAGGTCCCCATGCAGAAAGTAGGAGTCAACACTTGAGTGAGTTACAGGTCCAGAACATTCAATTTTGTTCTGTTTAGGGAGGATATTTTTCAATTTTTGAAGAGCTGATCCTTCTAAGACTGAGGAGGTTTTAGAAACGTGGTACATAACATCCAGAAGACCAGCAGTATCAGACTGTGGTTTGGACACAGAACTTATTCTTAGCTGAGGAATTTTTAATTGTACAGTAGGACTTGAAGTTTCATATTGTAGATTTTCACTTTTTTCTTTAAACTGAGTGACCATTCTCTGTAGAGTTAACTGGTGGAGGTAACTGGAAGCTGTTGGGAATTTTAATTCTGAGGTTTCAAGTAGACTGAGTTTACTTTTTTCTGTGCGCTCTGCTTGAGCTCTTGCCCACAAGGCTACTTTTTGTAGGACTGCACAAGTTTCTTTACTGTCTTTAAATGAATAACTATCATTGAAATCTCGAGTTTTATTTTTAAAAGGTGCAGGCTTTCCTGCTGGTAAGGCTTCTAAGTGGAGAAGTAAAGTTTTTTGAGGTATGCCATAAAGTATGCCTGCTTTATTTATGTCCAGTGCTCCAGACTGAATGTCTTTCAAAGCTTTTGAGAGCAAACCATCTGCAAACTCAGCACTTCTTTCCACATAGTCCTCTCTGTTTCTGTGTAGTCTCCTGGATGGATGGAATGAAACGATGGTAAACTGATGTATGAGAGACTCTCACACAGCTATGGAAGGGAAGGGTCCACTCCTTTATTATACTCCTTGCTTCGGTAACATCACTGCTTCTGATACTTTTTAGCCTTTGAGATGTGGTAGTTAAATGATTATCCTAGCAAAATGTTACAGTTCTGGTAGGACAGTGTGTCAAAAATCATACCGTGGCTTCTACAGCAGCCCTTCCAAGAACTTTATATCCTAGCTCAGTATTTGGCAATAGTCTCATGTGCTTGCTATATTCCCTTGTTCACATGCTTGCAGAGCAACACTGTTATAATTTTAATTATACAATTAACGTTCCGTTAAATACCCAAATCCTGAAGGAGTTTTTGTTAGTAGAAACGTGACGTTACCGCTAAACAAGTAATAAAAGAGTCAACCCCCTCATAGAAAATTTGCAGCAATAAGTACATAACTACACACAAACATCCCAGACTTACACAAAACTAGGCTTTCTACAACAAGAAGATAAAGTGCTGTAGTTAACAATCAAGTCCATTTTTGGCAAAATAAGACACAATTTTAAAAACTTCTATTCACTACTTACACCTCACTAGTTACAAAGCCATCCATTTTCAAACTTTCCCATATCAGCAAATTAATAAAATGCACTTCTACATCATTCAACAAATGCTGCTACTGTACTCCTATTTGTAATAAGTTATTTGTAAGATGTACAGGTGACAAAAAGGGTCCTGCTATGGCTAGTGGATGGGAGGATGCCAAGATCATAAAATCCAACAAAACAATGCAATTCACTAATTTTGTGGTAGCTTTCAGCAGATGCAATAACATTTTCCTTGCTGAATAAAGAAATTTAACCATTTGCCACCACACACCATAGTCAGAACCATGATGCAAGTATAAGTATGATGATTAAGAGCTCTCTCTCACGCGCTTGCTCTCTCTCTATTAAGGAATATTACAGATAATAGTCATTTAACTTGTTCATGTTAGTTGAAGAAGACTTTACATCTAATTATTAACATGGTCATTTTTCTCCAAAATTGAGGTTTCCTGAATAAATTCTAAAAGAATTATTTGCATTTTCTTCTACTAGTCTCTTACTTTTAATGTGTTATGTAATCAATTTTCATGTAATTTTTAGTAACATGAACTAAAGTTTGGTGATTGTTCTGATAACTTTTCTTTAAACAGAAAAAAAAGGAAAGACAAATGAAACATATGATATATACATAGACACACACTTATGAGTGACAAAAATTCTTTTGAAAACAAAATAGGAACCACATGTGTGTGCTAGTATATACAGGTATGTTATGAACATAAAACCTGGCCAGAGAAGAGAAACCTGGATTGTCTTTTCGATAAGCCAAAGAGAGTCCTAAACGTTGCTTACCCAGACACTGAGTTTTCAGAACACAATGGATCATATTTTGGTTCTTCCAACCTTGCGCTTTTCTTTGTAGAGAGATCTAGCACTCCATCCCCTGCAAAGAACGAGTAGTGATGACAACAGTGGTTTTAAGGAAGATCTCAGAGATTTTATCAGCAAATGTTTTTTCACCTATGGCACAATTTTCAAGCGGCTACTTTATCTTGTAAAATTTCTGACACCTTATTCCATTAACAGTATCAGCCATCAGCAAATTATTTTGTATATTTGATTTGTAACCTAACTTTTTTAAAACTGAGAAAAAAAAAGTAAACCCATTCAGAAGTAATAAAATTTAAAAGAACCTGTATTAAACAAACATGACTACTTTCCTAAAAATCACATATGTATCTATATTGCACTGTTTACTTTCAAGGCAACCAAAACACTGCACTTGATATGACAATTATTATTCATATTTACATACTGTAAACATCTGATGCTGAAGTTAAACTTGACATACCTAAATCCTAGGCTTACAGGATAATGCAGGCTATCTCAGGGGGCCTCCAGACCAACCTCCTGCTCAGAGCAGGGTGAGCAATGACACCAGACCAGGTTATTGGATGAATAGGTACCAGTAACTGGGTATCTTCCCAGTAACTTCCCTGTAACTGTGGAAAGAGCTTGAGCCCAATATAGAGTTCAAATGCTTTAACTATAGATATGCCTGCTGCTGCCTCCAAACACATACAATAATGAAATTAGAAAAATGAAAGACCTAAACTGGGGTGGGAGTCTGCTCTATCAAGTCACTGGTAAATGCTAAATTCAAGATTTATACTTGGCTGTTAAAGTCTATGAAGTATTGAAACAGAACAACATACTTTTTAAAAATCAGTATTTAAAAACATTAGCGGTTGAAATACTTATTTTAAATTTTTTTTCTTAAAAAAAATCAATGACATTTAAACTATAATTAAATCCCCTAAATATAATTAATTTCATACCTTTCTTCCTTGGTTTTCTGTTTCAAACTTGGACTGTTTTGTATGCCTGAGCTCTGCGAATTCAATTTTGAGTTTCAACATGTAGCTCAACATTCAACTCTATAATCACCCTTATACTACCCCTTATTGCATTTACAGTGTCATTTTCATGTTACTGCCTATTATTTCTAAAACATCAATCAATTGCATGTATTTTCCCACAGCCTCAGACGCAGACAATGAAGCATTGGTTGAAGGACCCAAATGCCAACAGTCAAAAAGTCAAGAAAATTGTTTTGATAGCTCTCCTTTATAACAATAATGGAAAGAAATAGAGTTCTGGGCAATAATCAAATCCAGATACTTGTTTTGGACTGCTTTTTGACTGTTCTTCCACAACTATTTTGTACTATTTGAAGGAGGTTAAAGAGAGAAAAAGTAACATCATAACTCAGCATTAGGGGACAAATATATAAATATGCCACTTGCCAAAGGTGTTCCTTTTCACCTGAATACATTCCTTTTAAAGTCTTTCTTAAGGAAGTTAAAGGAAGGAGTAATGCTAATCAACCTTCCTGATGCATTGATATTACAAAAGAAAAAGCCAATTAAAAACACTACAGAAACATTCTACACGGACTTTTTGGCCTGCTCAGGAACACTCAAGCTCAACCCAAAGTCCCTGAGTCCTGTGCAACAGACATTTCATCTGTTGTGTTCTGTCAGTCATACAAAGTACATCTCCCTTTCTTAAGTGCTTTTGTGTTCCCTTTCACAACAGTTTCTCTATCTTCACTCTCAGGCATTATGACAAAAAAGTTTTAAAAGACATCATTAGAGAAAAAACTACTTCAAAATTGACAACTTATCAAGCAATAAAGAGCTAATCATCTCTCCAACAATTAAAAAAAAAAGACAACGCTAGCTAGACTTTTAGGAAAAGAAAAAGCCCCAACACACAAACAAAATCCAAAGGTTCTTGTAAGATGCCATAATGAAAATAATTTTCATTCCAAATCTTTCAGAATTGGCTTTGACAACACAAGGCTAGCAATCAGTTGAAAAATTACTAAAAAGAACACAGTAGTGAAAATTCAGGTTCCTGAAACAAAAAAACTAGATACATTTTGGGCCTCTCAAGAGTAAGCAGAACTGAAGTAATTTGAAGTTCAAAACAGTTGGCTCTTCCAACCCAGCAAATGCAAATTCATGAAGTACACGACACCTCCTTGAAGACAATGCTTTATGGGAAGACATTACTCAGTAAAAAGAATCATGCAAGAAATTTGATATGCATACAAAATACCCAAAAAAGTCACTGCACTACAGACTTTTATTCAGTAATTTCACTTGAATTAAAAAAAAAGCAAACCAACCAACAAAACCCTAAAACAAAACAAAACCAAACCCCCAACCCTCACAAAAACACACCTTGAACTGGTAGGAAAACGAGAGCATTTGCTGTAAAGCTCTCAGACATAGTGAAATCCTACCTAATGAAATGAATGTATGTTTATATACGCAGTGGAGATGTTCACTTTGGTACGTTAGGTACAGGACCAAAAGGTTTGCAAAAAGGCATCCTACAGGTGGACTATGAATCCTGGAAGCTTGTTACTTGCAAGGTAGAAGTAGTCTTCTCTAGTCTGAGCCAGAACTTTCTATTATTTCTTACAAATCAGTCAAAACAGGTATTACAGCAAGAATTCTGGACAGGAACCGAATTGTATCAGGAACAGAAAAACCACACTGTAAGGTGGTTTTAATAAAAGATACGAAATTACTTCCAGTCTTTAGGTGAAGCCATGACTACTAAGAAGTGCATCTTCATAAACAATAGTATATAATACTGGATAATATAGAAAAATAAATGTTTTTTGGGTTTGCTACTCATGGTCTTCTAATGCAGCTATTTCTATGCAAATTAAATTATTCTCATCTTCAAAGAAATAGCTCAACCTCTGACCTTTGCTTCTCGGTACAAGATCATCAGGTGCAGCAACACCAACATGAAACTAAGTGTGATCAAAGTTCATCTTCAAAATAATCAGGAGCACAATCACTTGAAACTCCTCCAGACTAGTGATGTTAGGGAAACAGGAAGGGGAAGAGAAAGCAGCAAAAATCAGGTCAGCCTTGAACTCCCACAACTGGTATTTCTACACTAATTTCTAAACTTCCGAGTTTTTTCTGGGTTTCAGGAAACCCCTCATCAGCCACTATGAACTGTCTTATTACATCAGATAACCTACTCTACTCAGTCCTCAGCCTCCAGGCAGGCGAAGCGAAGCACTCCACTCCTACTGTGGAAGAGCACATCAGCCTGGCTACTACCTGCAGCTCTTTGCTCTCCTAGTAGCTGTTACCATCGGCTTAGGGATCTCAGAGATTTATCCCTGCCTGCTCTAGCTTTAGTTTCCGGCCTTGGTTTTGTTAACTGTGAACTCGTCTAAGGCCCTTTGTGAACCCAGTGACCCATGACCTCCCATCACAGCAATTCTAGATGTTTAAAAACTGTTGAACAAAACCTGCCCATTACCTGTTTCTTCCTCTCAGAATTTTCAGCGAGCTCTACCAACTTCTAATATAGTGAGATTCAGTAAATAACAACTTTCCCTTTACCTTATCCATCCACTGGATAAGGGGTTTTGTAGCAACAAAACATCAGTCTTCAGTACTTTTCCAGATGGTGCCTTGCCTTTTGCTATTTTCTGTGCTTCTGAACACAGAAACAGTTTTCAGGAAACTGTCAGTAAGAACACCAAAGCCTTTTATTAATTCTTAACTACCACTTTGAGTAGCCCCTTTTGCCTTGAAGTGCTATTTTGTAGAATGAAAAAATGCCAGATGAAAAGTATATGGCCATATATTGGGTGATGATGGCACAGTCCTAGCATTATCTGTGAGGACAGGCCAGGGAGTGCCCTGAGCCAGACACAGATGGCTGGCTCCCACAGACCCACTGCAGGACACAGCTGAGTCCAGCAGCCACTTGAGCAGAAACTCTGGGAAACTGTATTTAAGAATTTCCCAGAGTTCTTTAAGAAAGGGGAAAAAGTGCCAGATGGACAGAGAAAATGAGAAAAAAAAGAATGAGAAAATGGCAGAGGTAAGCCCAATGCCAGAGAGAAACCATTAGGTACAGACTGTGGACAGCTCCCACCCATTCCCCTTGCACTACAGGGGTGGTGATGGTCACAAGGGAACCTGGAGTGAAGCTGAGCCTGGGAAAGGAGGGAGGAAACGCAGTGTTTTAATGAGTCTTTTTGTTCTCACTACCTGAATTAATTATGAAATATTTATATTAATAAGCAATAAGTTGAATTATTTGTCCCAAGCAAAGTCTGTTTAGCCCATGATGGCAAGTCGTGGTATGCAATGACCATGTCCTTATCTCAACTGATAAGCTCTTCTTTCTGTTCTTCTCACTTTCTCTCCTGTGCCATCATGAGAGAGGTAAGCAAGCAAGCATCTGACAAGGAGCTTGGCTGTTAGCCACCATGGCAGCCAGGGAAGAAAAACACCTACTCCCCTCAAAAATGTAGCTTTTAGTACATAGTACTTTCTCATGCAAAAGTATTGAACTGTTTCTTGAATACATTTACCTTTAATTAGCTCATATAATTTATCTTTGAGAACATAGCATACATATCTTCAAAATGCATAGTATTTTCACCAATACATGCAGTAAAAACAGGATCTTAATAAAAAGAAGTTTATTTTCAGTAAAGTTTGGAATTCTTTCAATACACTGCCAGCTATCTTTTGATGTCTTCCAGTCTATGATGGCTCAATGAAACAAAGGAATTATGAAAATTTTCTTTCATGTTTTGGCTATGCTTACACACTATCATTGGTTCCAGAAGATCCAGAAACAAGAATAAGCTTGTGCAGCTAAACCAGCAGATTATATATTTGTACTGCTTCTGCTTCTGACTCCTGAAGTCACTTTGCTTAGAAGCTTGAGAGCTATCACCTCTCCTGTATCTACCAAGGGAAAGAAGCCTCTGCATCAAAGTTAGCTGCTGCTAGGAACATTCCTGAAAGAGCTCAGCACCATGACTGCACAAGGAAGTAAGTTGCTGCAGGATAGTCCAAGACTGTTCCTTACTTACCATTTCATTCTGCAAGAATACTGCTTCTTCATTGACTTAGTCTGGAGGAAAAGCAATACTGCAAAAGCACACAGTAACATCCCACTTTTGTTAGATGCAGTGCATGGAAAACAGGTTTTCTTTCACTGCACAGAGTATTCCTTTTCAAGGCCTGGACAGTCTTAAGAGTTACAAGGATTAGAAAAAGGAGCAAGATACAGGTATTTTTAGAGACAGTTGCTGCTAATTGACTGAGAGTGAAATGATTGCCTGATTACCAGCAAGGTACACAGGAATTAAAGCACCCTGCTAAATTACCACACTTCCACAGAAGTGCAGAGGAAAGTAGAGCATGCTCTGGGACTCCACTACCAGTCAGGTGTCAGCTGGACATACCCGGATGCCAGTGCTCAAACACTCATACCCAGTACTAAATGCTTCAGTACCACAGGTGCTGGTTGACCTTGGCCAGTAACTAGATCCCCTACCTCTACCAGCTCCTCTACCACTCCCCGCCCTCAATGGGGAGCAGGAAGAAATAAGATGAAGATCAGCAAGGTAACTACAGGGAAATCACTTGCCAATTACCATTACAGGCAAAACAGACTTGGGGAAAATTAATTTATTGCAATTTAAAATAGATTTGGATAATGAGAAAAAGATAAAAATTAAAGTGCTTCCCCACCCCTATCTTTTCCCAGGCTCAACTTCACTCCTAACTCCCCTATTTTCCCCCATCCCCAGATGGCATATGAAAGATTGGGAATGGTGGCGAAAGTCAGGACTATTCTTCTCTCCAGCTCCTTCTCAACAGGCCACATATCCTTCGGGAAACACCGAGATGCTCCACTGTGGGGTCTTCCACAGGTTGCATTGTGAATGAGTATCTGCTCCACAATCTGCAGTGGAACACATACTCCACCATGGTCCTCTCCGTGTGCTCCACGGAAATACCCACTCTGGAGTCTGGAGCACCTCTCCTCTCCCCTTTCCCTCACCTAGTTCACTGTGCTGTTTCTCACTCCTCTGCCTGTCCAGCATTTTTGCACTTTCTTAAACATGCTTTCACAGCAGCATCACAAGCCCAACTCATGTGCTCCACCTCAGCCTGGTGTGGGTCTGTGGCAGAGCTGGCTGTGCCTCACACAGGGAAGCCACAACAGTCTCTCACAGATGCCACCATACAGCCCTCTGCAACTACTAAAACCTTGCAATGTAAGCCCAAAAATCAGATGTATCAGGTCTGGAAGTGTCAGACCGTAGGATTTTTTGGCTTCAGAGATGGCCTCCAGATACTGGAGGGAAGTAAGAAGCTTTCTTTAATGGAGAACTTCAGTAGCAGAATCTCTTTTCAGTGTTGAGCTAGCACTCAGCTTGGATCTGCTCAATGCAAAAGCAATTGCTTCTAGTGGTCTGGAAAATAAAGTTTACTCCTTCCTTCCATGCCCAAGAATCACTGCCACAGTAAAGGAGCAAGACTGTTTTACTATTTAGATCATTAATTTCAAACATAACTACTATAAATACAAAGCAGCTGCCTAAGCAGAAAGTGAACCTAAAGAATTTATACTTAGATCATTATCTGCTTAACAGGATTTGAATTAAAAGATTTCAACTTCGAGGATCCATCAAAGCAGTGTACAAATTTGAACTTCCTCCTCCGTTACCGCCACTTCATCTAGAAATTGTAAGAGGAATTACAAATAGCAAATAATAAAGAGAGTTGCATGACATTCAAAAAACATTACTAAGAATGAAACCATGGTACAGCTTTTACGAGTCTCCAGACCAAAGAAGTAGACTATGTTAGACAGAGAATTATACATTTCAAAAAAGATCCAATTAAAAAGCCTTCGTAATTCCCTACCGTAAGCATATAACACTTCATTATAACCAAGATTTCTTCAGGAAAAGTACAGAACTGAGAGATAGGTGCAATAATAATAATACACAGTCCCTGACAAAAGCTAATTGAAATAACTTTCTCATGAATCTTTGCACATAGAACACAATGCAAATAAAAAGAGCAGCCTGACATTTTTCATCTTGAACTTATTTGCTTGTGTTGCCATCACTACAGTGAAAAGCTAAAATAGCTCAAAATTAACACATTCATGGAAAACAGAAAGTACAATACAATTTCCCTGGTAGGAAAGATGTTCAAGCTACCTTTTTCCAACTACAGCCTTATTTCACTATTTCTTCTCATTTCGGCATCTCTAAATTTCACAGCAAAACTACTACCTTTAACATCTAAAAAGCACTCCAGCAAACATGGCAGTCTAAGTTCTGAAACTCTGCAGTGTCTTACATAGTTTAATGTGCAACTTGTACACTGTGTGTGCTAAGCAACTATTTTAGACTTAGGTGTTTCACTGAAGGTGCACAATTCTAAACTTGCTCTTTAGCCCTATTGTAAGAAAAAAATCCAGTCATATAAAAAGATTATTTAAATAACTCAATTTCTCTATATTGTAGATTTTTCTTAGACAAAAGATGAGCGGATTTTCAGATAAGGGTGGCAGCATAACTTTCTTCCTGTCCCTGCCCTGCCTACCTTCTGCCTTCTCTTTCATTCCTCAAAGATTTTTTTGGGCTCAGCAATGACCAGAACCTGCCTCTGGGGACTTTGCTCCCCCATGAACATATAAGACGAGTTATTTATAATTAGCTGTTGAAGTAAGCAACAAGCTACAGTGGTGATACCAGGAAAGAATTTTTTATTGCCCTTGCAAAAGAAATGTGTTTCAACCTGGCCAATTATAAACCTTTAAAATCTATAATTCATCCATAGCAAAATTGCATCCAAGTACAACGTGTTTTCTCAGGATTTAAACTACAAAGTATTTACCAAACCCTAGCATGAACTAATTTCCAGTGACCATAAAGAATAAAAGCAGGAATTCCAGTATTTCTTAATGCTTTTGCTGTTAAAGAGAAAGGATGCTTGAATTTTAACCTAGAATAGGTATATTTAGCATGAGAAACCCATCAGAGCTCCCTGTCCCCAAGGATATCCAATTAAAAATTGCATTGCACTATTAGGTACATGCACCAAATCTGCTCTCATTCTGACAATGTATATTAAAATAAACAAACAAAAAACCTGAGCAAAACCCAAAAAACTTAGTTCTGGCTTCTTTCAACTTTTTTAGTATGGTACATGACATACAAGTCAACTTTTTCCTTTGGTCTGCAGTATTACAGGATTAACACAGACCCTGGTATCTGTAAAAGACAAAAGCTGCTTTTGCCACTGCTTTCAGTTGCACATGACAGTCACGACCCTTCCTGAAAACTGCTGCTAATCCAAATCTAGGTCAAAGTCCAAAATGCTCTTGTGATTAGACTGTTATCAGTTTTGGATAGCAATATTCCTTGAGGCAAAGAAATTATTTCCTTTATTGTAAATGATAGTGACACAGACTTTATTTTTCTAGCTTTGCTCTCCGTTAAGAAAGCTGCATTGATCTATAGTGATTAAGGTATGAAGTATGGAAATTTCCTCCCAGATTAATCTTTTCCCATCATTCTAACCAGCCTGTACTTAAAAAATCAAAGTGTTCAAGAGCTGACACAGACTGAGAGACATTTGCTCTCTGAAATGTCAGTCTCTTTTTCTCTTTTCTCAGGCTTCTTGACAGCCATTTCTTCAACAAAATTTTGAACCACTGTTACCCGTGTGCACAGGCGAGAGGGCTTAGATTCAGTATTCCAAAGCTGAGAAATTTCAATGCCACTTATTTAACACAGGTACTCAGAAGTTAGAATACTTATCTTCTAACACACAATATGAAAAATGTTTCTATTTGACATGGACATTTATTTTTTAAGGGAATAAGATGGCATAAAGCAAATAAATGACAGCAAAGCACAGATTATCAGATATAGAAATTTACCTTGCTGAGTATTCTGTTCTTGAGTTCGATTCACAGTGAGGTCTAGAGGGCTATCCTGTTCTTCCTGAAGGGAGTTTTCCGTTTGGTTCATTTGGATACTTTTACACATCAGACTTGGTTCAAATGATGAACCATTTCTGTTCTCTTGAATTTTGCTACTTTTTGAAATGTACTCAATCGCAAACTGACGGATCATTTTTTTCATTAATTCCTGAGCAACTAGGGGAATGTTAGGATCACAGTTCTGAGGAAGATCTGGAAATAAAAAACACAGGCAACAGATATATTAAGAACCAAATGTAATTACTTTTCTTATAATATATACTTCCTATTAGCACACAAATGTGTTAAATAAGTACATGTGTAACGAACATATTAATTCAGATGTCTAACAAGTTTTTTTAATGAGCATTCGTAACTGGAGGTCACTTGGAAGAACATGTTTAGCACAGACCATTAATTTTTACCTTACTCCTCTAACATAGCATGCAAGTGTATGTGAGTTGAATTACTTATGGGAGTCAGATTCTGTATTGTTGGCAAATAAGCTGAATTTTCATTTACAGACTGTTCATTCTCAGTTTTGAAAATAAAGAATTTTGAATACAAACTATGAAAGTAAAATAAGATATGGATTAATACAGAAAGAGGTTACTTTCAAAGAACAACCATAAGAATAATTTTAAAGTGTAGTTCTACAGATTCATCCTCTTCATAACATAGAACAGTTGTACTTTTGAGGAACTGATCTTAAAAAGGAAAAAAAAGCAAAAAGAGACGTGTTTCACTCTCAGACTATAATCCCCATTGTAGGTTCAGGATTGAAACATCAAAACCGATATGATGCTACTTGAAATGTCCCATATAATTTGCAGTAATACAAGCAATTGAATACAAACAAAGTTTTAAACTTTTATTGTAAAATCTTACAGGATTTTTATGACATTTTCAAAGTGCTAGCAATGAAAACACTTGGAAGAAAAGCTTTATTTCCTATTCTAAACTGAGTGTACCCTATTATTTGCTTGTGTATGTAACATTCCAATGTACAGAAGTATTTCATTTTAGAAGCAAACAAACAAAAAAGGACCAAATGTGATAATACCACCTAATTTTAACGTTATTTATCAGCTAGAAAAAAGTTAAACCTCTTATTAACAAGCATAACGGAAACTACACTTGTGAATCACCAAAAAGAATCCTAATAGAAGCAAAGGAAAAAACAAAATGTAAGTGTAACTTAGCATAAATAACAAGTAATTAAGAAACTCAAGTTAACTGTACTACTGCATTGATGACTGCAACACACCATTTCCCAAGACAACTGACCATACTCCGAACACTGTGTTTTCTCTTACACTGGCAGTAACAGTAGCACTTCACCATCCCACTCTTCCTTCTTTCTGCAACTCTACACCCCTCCTCTCACAAATATCCTTTTCAATATTTTACCCCCTGCCCATCCTTGAGTTCGTAGGTAATAACTGAAACAGTTTTCAATCAAGAAGGGACAGGGATTTAAAGCAAGTGTGGAAGTGATAAAGAAGAATTAGCTTTTAGGTAAGCCCTCATTGCCTGGAAGAAATACCAAAGGACATGGTTCTGTAGTTACTGGGACAATAAAGTTAATCTGAAACAGATAAAACAGATGATAAACTGAGTTTTGTTTTAATGGAAGTGAAGAAACTGAAAGGACTGGGTTGGGTAGATGTTTGCATGCAAAGTGTACATTTCCTAACAGGAAGTTTGGAGGATTGTACAGTATATTTGCTCAAGCATTTTATGCCAATGAAGCTTTATCCATCTACTACGAAGGGAGTGACTGCCAGCACTGATCAAGGAATGCTGCTCAGGTTTAGGATGAATGTGCAAAAGATCTTTTGTTTGTTTGTTTCAGGTTAATTTTAAACATATTCCGTTTTGAGAACTACTTTTCACCAACAGAGCATTGCAAAGAGTTACAAACCGGCACCTATGAGATCTGCTCTCTATAGCATGAGAAGGGAGCTGACTGATTGCTCCAATGCTTCCTGTCAACACCTTTTGGTCAGCCTCTCAGTAGTGCTTGATGAGGTACAGTGAAGCTCCAGCATTTGCAAGACATCTTGGCTTGAAGAGAACTTACCCAAGGCATGACAAAACAAATCTGCTTATGGTTAAAGCTCTATCTTTCAACAGTCTTTCAACCAGATCTCTACCAAAATATCCAAAATTGGCAGCTGTTTCTTGAAGAGAGGTATGAGGTAAAATTCTAAATTATGGAGGACACCTATCCAGAGAAAGATCTCTCCCCACCATGTAACCTCCAGGCATAGGTATGCTCTGTTTATATTGCTATTTCCTGATTCCTAAATAATGAACCCAATAAATGTTCAACTGGAAGTTACTATTCTAGAGACACGCGTAGAAGTAAAGAAAAGAAATTCAACAACAGATATTGGAGCAGTAAGGCAACAGATGTAAAGTACTAATGTATATGCAAAATACAAGGAAAGAACATGGAAAATTAAGAGATGAAATTAAATAACTGAATTATCTAGGAACAAAAGTGTTCGCATGACAGGGAAATGGTAGATCTAGACAATGAAATCTACTGATAAACAGCTTAGCTTAAAAAACAAAAAAATTTGACTGCCTGTAATCAGAAACTCACACAAAATGAATTATACAATACATTATCAAGCGTGAATATGTGGTCTGGAATGACCCTGCTTATATACAGCAATTAGTTTCTTGCATGCACACAAGAAAAACTTCCTTAACAACTTCTGGATAGCAAGTGATTATCAGTGCAAATGGGAGAGTTATTTTACATCCTGATGTGATCTGTACGTTTAAGAAGCAAAAGACCAGAGAGTATAGGGGACCTACCATTAGATGGAAAACACAACAGCCTCTAACAGATTTCTCCTTATTAATCACCATCCCTGCATCAATTATTATAAAACTGCAAGACAAAACTAACTCAGAACTGTCAAGTTTTTACTGCCTTTCTGTCGTAGACAGATGCNTGTGTGTGTGCGCGTGTGTCTGTGCGTCTGTGTGTCTGTGCGTGCGTGTGTGTGTGCATGTGTGTGTGTGCAGTAGCTGCCAAGTGACTCTCAGCCACAAGTCGGTTTTGGAGTCACAGCACCCCACCCAGAGCACCCCCAGAACCGACACCTTTCTATTCCACTTTAGACTCTTCACACTGGTAACAGCCAAGCATATATTGCTTTTAGACACTTGGAGGAAAAGCCAGCTTTTCCATTAGGAGCAAAGTCATCTTTTGACCTAATTGGAATAATAACGGATTTATTTTTTTGTTCTTATAATATTTTCTTTAGTATAAGTTTAATTTTTTTGTAATAATTTCCAAATACTCCCTATGAAGAATAAATGCAGCAGAATTTCTCATATATTCAACTGCTACAGCTATTGGCAGTTTTCAGATTTTATGTTAATTTACTCTAAAAAGGTAATATGAGGGGGTGGTGTGTGTTTATCTCAGAGCATATACTCTGAAAGATGCGCTCCCAGGGTGCCTCTGAAGCGCTCTTGCTGCTAAATGCATATTCAATCTACAGGTTTAGACTCAGGTAGTCTAAACTTATCTGCCATAAATGCAAATAGCATTGCTATCACACTGACTGTTCTGTAATGTAAATCATTAACTGGCAAATCATGGTGGAAGTACCTTGGGAGGCCTATATTAAAACTGTTTGTTCAAAGTAGTCATCTGTGAGGTCAAATCGGGTTTCTCTGCATTTTACCTAGTTAGGTAAGGAATACTTCCATGGATGGGAGACTCTACAACCTCTGGGTGGCATGTTCCACTGCTTGCTTGTCGACATTTTTCCTTACATTAAAAAGAACCTCTCATTTCAACTTGTTTGCAATCTGTCATTATCCTGCTATGCACCATTGTAAAGACTTTGACCCTACCTTAAAATCATAGAATATCCTGAGCTGAAAGGGACCCTCAAGGATCAAAGTCCAGCTCCTGGCCCTGCACAGGACAGCTCCAAGAGTCACACCATGTGCCTGAGATTATTGTCCAAATGCTTCTTGAACTCTGTCAGGCTTGGTGCTGTGACCAAGTGCTGTGACCACTTCCCTGGGGACCCTGTTCCAGTGCCCAACCACCCTCTGGGTGAAGAATGTTTTCCTAATATCCAGCCTAAACTTCCCCTGGCACAGCTTTGGGACTGAGGTTGACCTCAGGTCTTGTCACTGGTCACCAGGGAGAAGAGATCAGAGCCTGCCCCTCCACTTCCCCTCACAAGAAAGTTGTAGATTGCAATGAGGTCTCCCGTCAGTCTCCTCTTCTCCAGGCTGAAAAAGGCAAGTGACTTCAGCCACTCCTGGTATGGCTTCCCTTTTAAAGCCCTTCACCACCTTTGTTGCACTCCTTTGGACACTCTCTAAAAGTTTAATATCTTTCTTATATTGTGGTGCCCAAAACTGTCCCCAGAACTCAAGGTGAGGCTGCCCCAGTGCAGAGCAGAGCAGGACAATCCCCTCCCTTGCCCAGCTGGTGATGCTGTGCCTGATGCCTCCCAGGACACAGTTGGCCCTCCTGGCTCATGTTCAACTTTCCATTGACCAAGGACCTCCAGGTCCCTGTCTGTAGTGCTGCTCTCCAGCATCTCATTGCCCAGTCTGTTCCACCTGAACATGGAGAAGAACTTCACCCATCCTGTGATTCATAGTGGTAATTTTCCACTACACATGAGAAATTTGTAATTAGTCACATAAAATCTTTAAACACAATGAAACATATTTTCAGGCAATAAAGGTGTTAGAACTCTGAACTTAGTATCACCACCAAGAATTTCTTAATTATTATCAGCAGATGGCACCAGATATACTTGGTATGACCTGAATAGGGTTTTTTTCTAAGATGTTTTATTAGGAATTGTGACTATAGCTACTTACAAAGTTTTAAATTTTACATGCCTACATCTGTTTAAACTCCTATTTTTCACAGTTGATACAAAATATGAGGCAACTGTATTTAGTCCATGGATTATGTATGTACATGCATACTACTTCAAACCCAGTAGAACAGACCCTAAAGGTTTAGAATAAAAGTTAGCCCTAATGTTCCTCTAGTTTCTCTCAGGTCACTGCAGACCTGATGTTATTAGGATAAAAGAAGGCTGAATTTGTATGATATAATCTGATATTTTCTACTTGTTATTGTCAAGGTAACAGTTTGAATGCAAGAGAAAAGAGTAATAAACATCATGTAATTATGACTAATGGCAATGACTTAATGCAAAGCTCACATTTAGGATTAATACTTCCTCAGTTTATGTGCTGCACCGGCCTATAACTATTCAAATCTGTACTATTAACTATTCTGCACATTATGTGTGATCACTAGACTGCAAAGTCTATGGTGACAGATTTGACAGGCAGTTTAGAGTTATACATGGATTTGGCAGGACAATAAACAAGGAGTTAAAAGCTCCCAAAATAGTGTTCCACAAGAGTATTCCATTTATTGAAAACCAGTATTTTTTCATTAAAAAGCCAACCTAATGACTTAAGTTTCTCTTCTGACATAATACCAAAAGGCAGTGAAAAGCAGCAGGGAATCACAATCCCCCTTGCACCCTACAATCCTCTTGTGTGAGTAGCAGGACTAAGAACACCTGATTGCTTCTCAGTGTGTTTCATAAACTCAGTCCATCTCTCCCCTTCTGACAAAAAGGCCACGTTTTCTTGTAATAACCCCACCTTAACAGCCACCAAACTGTCCCAGAGATGTTCCTAGTTCTACCTGTAAAATCGTTCAGGTCACTGTCAGATCACCAGAAAGTTAAAACTGGAATACAACTATTTATTCTGAGCTATGTATCATGACTAGTTCAGTTAACTTGACCGATCAACAAACAGAAGGAATAAGGGCCAAGTTCACTCTTCTGTTGTCATAAACATTCCACCTCTTTTCTTCCTCTACTCAGTTTGCAATTTTCACTAGTCTATACCCAGTCATATTTCTAAGAATCCTCGTAAATGAACTTGAAATGATCAAGAAATTCAGAGCCAGTGAAGACAATAACACTGGCAGGTAGGTGGTCAACACAAAAAGTATGCTTTACCTCCTTAAGAAAGCAGCTGAAACCCCACTAAACATTCTTTAGAGCAAAGCCGTCATAGAAGTTTACCACACAAACTGTGTCAGAGCTCTCAGTGATTACAGAAAACCTTCCAGATTTTGAAAGGACAAATTAGATTTCTTAAAATTATTAAAAAAAAGAAACTGCAGGTTTTGGATGAAGCAGTGTGCACGACTCAAAACAACAACTGAGAAAGTAACGCTTTTTTTAGTCTGAGATAATGTGTGCATGATTACATTGTCACAGGTCTGCTAAATGAAATATACGTTGTCCAAGAAGCATAACCAGCTTGTGACAGCTACGCAACTGAAAGAAAGCTACAAAAAGAACAGGAGACCTGCAAGTTAAATTCAGGTATATGGTATGGTGTACGTATTTATGAATGAAAATATTTTAGTACATGACAGAGATGTCTAGAAATAGTAAAGTGCTTTAAAAAGCTTACAGGAAAATTACTTTGAAACATGGTACTCAAAATACTTGACAGAGTAGGCCAGAGAATCGGGAAAGATTCAAGTCCATCTTGATTCAAAAAGATTCAAAAACATTCTTGCTATAATTTTGTGCCTCAACTCCTTAACTTCTACAAGAGCTTCTCATGTGTCAGTCTTCTCTTGGTGGATCATGTCCTGAAGATAGAACCTGATTCACAACTGTTTTTCTTTGGTTTTGTTTAAAGAGGTCAAATTAACATTGCATGGAGAAATGAACTTCTAAGAACACACAATGTGGATTACAAGAAAAAGAGAAAATTAATAGTCTGTGAACAAAATGTCTGATCAAGCTTTTAAACAACTGTGGTTCTGCTATATAACAATGACCACATGTCACATTCTATAATAATCATAGTAAAAAAAGACTTAATATGTATTTTTTAAAGCACACTGTGTTTTTCCCTCAACAAAACAGAACGGTTGAACTTCAGCATTACGTAAGTGGAAAAGCACCACAGTCTACACTGCTTACAACCACTGAAAGGGTAAAGAGAGATGCTATACTTGGGAGGAAGGCATCTGAGTTTCAGATACATTGTTTAATGGCAACAATCAATGTCTGATGACAAGAAGGACTTTGGATTTGCTGATGTGTCTGCTGAGCACAGGACTTTGCCAAAGACAACTGACTACCAAACTCATCTTGCATTAACACATAGTGAAGTTGGGTTCCTAATGGGAAGACTTTGTTGTTTACAGCACCGCAAGAGTTTACCCATTTTGGCAGGAGTTCTACCATACTTTGTCCCAGATTCTACAGACAAATTGTCATACATTAATGTCTGAAGGCTGTATGCTCCAGAAAACAATATATCATGGCTGCATGTTTTGAGACCTTCTGAACTAGTTTCCTGACATAAAAAAACCCCAAACCCACAACCAAATCCTCTCAAACTAGTCTGCAAACTACAAAAGCCATATAGTAATCTGTTCAAAATAAAAAGTTAAAGGGACCAACAAATGAACTCTCTAATTTGCTCACTAGTCTTAGAAGTTGTTCATAAGAGGCCTAAATTAGCTACAGTAGTAAGAGAGCAGTTCATCCTCAGGAGTTTGCAATCCAAACAATTGTTACTCCTTTTTAGAGACAGCCAGCCAAGAATTCGACATTTTTCTGAGAATGAAAGAACATCTGGTTTAGGACCAGGTATAAGAACTTACTCCTTAGCTAAACAATTACTGGAAATTTTTTTTGATTCCTTTCTTCCTCAGTTGATACTCTAACTCAAAAACTGAAAAAATTCAGAAAGCAGACTTGGGATGTTCTTAATAAAACTCTTCATCTTCCTCCTAAAATCCAAATCAGTTTCTTGAATACATCACAAATTGGTTTCACATGCCCTTTACAATTCTTTTCCTTTTCTCTTCCTGTAATTTGAACAACTTTAAAGACTCTGCTAAAACCTGAACTGAAGCAATATTCTTAGTAAATTCTTACCCAAGAATACAGAAGTACTTCAGAGAATCAAAAAAACAACTGAAGTTTTGTTTTTCAATAGACAAAACCTCTTTGACCTAGCATTACTGATCTGGCAGATCAAACCTAAAGAAGGTGCCAAAAGCCAAATATTCTTTCTGAAAAACTTCACTTAAACGTCATTCACTCCACTAAGGTGAGGTCATGCCAAGTTTCACTTCTCCCATGACAGAAGTTGCTCTCAAGGAGTATCAAAAGAGATCATCTGCAGCAGGAGCACAAAGCAGGCAAACACTGAAAGACATTGTACACATCAAGACCAAGAAGAGATCTGACAAAGCAGAAACTTGAAGGAATTAAAATACCTGCCTAGGGAGATGCCATACAACTGGGCCTGTGATGAGAACATAATAAGACTTTAAGAAGTAATGAAGTGCCACCTTCATTGGCCACTGTATTTCAAATGGAAAATAGCTGGTTTGAATGAAAGCCAAGAGTCCAAAGGATGGACTCAAAATGCTGTTGCACTCTATTTCAAGTTCTTTAAAATTCAAAAAGGCAAAATGTAGACAAAGTAGACACAAAGTCTGTACAGAAAAGGATTCTACACACCCCAGGTTCAAGGGCATAATAATCTCTCCTGCTACACCAATGTAAAAGGGAGAAAACTAACTTTACTTTTTTCTCTCACCTATGTGAAGGAAGAGAACATGTCTGACTAACTCTTTGTTAAAAGGAAGAGAGAGCTGTCACCCTAACCATACTCAGTTATTCTGACATCACCATTCACCTACTAAACCCAAGAAAAATCGGTGAAAATTGTAGTTACTGCATTCACGGTAAGTTCATTCACATTTCTTAATTCACATGAATTTAAGGAAGAAAATGAGTATATCTGCTGCTGTTGACAGTGAGTAACCAAGTAACTTTCCTGAACTAAGCTGACTTGTCACTCACTCATGTACTGCTGTATCTTGATGAGTGTCAACGAACAAGAACAATCAAAGAATTAATGAGCTACTAAATACTGTATTTTGACAACAAGTTTTAACCTCTAACTTGGGTGTATTTGAAGGAGCAGCTTTCGTGCAAGAAGATCCCAAATTCTATTTTGCAATCTGCAAAACACATCTTCTCGGTTAAAATGTTTTTTCTGTAGAAAGCCAGAAGCAAGAATTTAGGAACAGAAAATGTTTAAATGCTGAAAATTCCAGAGAATGACACCTGAGGCTGGCACAAAAAGAAAGTAGCAGCTAATAGTAAAAAGAAAAATCCGATACAATTTATGAACAGGGATTCAAAAGAATGACACATAATGCAACAGGACAGAGAGGAAAGGCAGGTAGGAAGAGTAGTACTTCATTTGGTGATTCAAGTAAGAAAAAGATTAAGGAAAACCAAAGGAATAAAAAAGACAAACAGCAGAAACATCTATTTCAGTAGATAAATTAAAAAATACTTAATCAAAATTAACCCTGAATAACTTTGATTCTTCTAGATTTTTTTGGTCATATTTCTTAATATAAAAGACTTTTATTACCTTTCTTTCGAAAGAGTGCATTTAGATAGTTTTCTGCTTGGCATTCAATCTTATCAGTGTTGGACTGGCCCTGAGATGACAGTTCCTCTGTAGGCGTTGACTGTGAAGAACCGAAAACTGATGCACGATCCTAGAAAACATATGAAGATAACATCTTTCAGAAGTTAGTCTCCTGGTAGTAAAATATACCACTAAACTATTGAATGGAATAGAACCACTAAAATCTGTAGTGGTGTATATCTATGAGAGCACCCAGTGGGTGGATTTCCCCGCCCAGGAGGTCGGGTTGGTGGGCGGTGCCCTGGGCGGCACCAAGGCCTAGACCACATCCCACTGGGTGTCTCCCTTGTTGAAGGACTTCCCCCCCATTCTGGTATGTTTTAAGTTATTCGGTTGTGGATTCGTTCTTTCCCTTATGTTTACGTATCACCTTCATTGCTTATGTAATTGAGTTCTGGAAAGTTCAGTTCTGTTACCCCTATGATTGGTTTGTTCAAATAAGTTCCTCCCCTTGTATTATGTTACTGGTTACATGTCACCCCTTATCATTTCCCTATTGGTTGTATCCTTGTTCCTCCCATTCTCCGCCCCCTGTGTAACTGTCCCTGCAACGGTCAGTCTGGGCTCCACTCCATCGAGCCATTCCATCAGGCTGGCTGCTTGCTGCTTCCCCTTCATGTCTCCCTGTTCTCCCAGCCCCCAGGCTGGGGAATGAAGACTTGGATTGCTGCAACAAGGAGTCCCTCTCTCCTCCTTTGCCTCCGCCGTCGCTCCTTTGTTATTCGACTGCAGCCAGCCCCTGGCGGGGGGTGCGGACCTGCCCTTCGAGTGAGGGCAGGACGCTCATGGCTGGTCTCCGGCCCGTTTGTGCGGTGACCGGAGCACCGAGCTTGTCGCCTGCCTGGCCTCTGGGCGGCCAAGCGGTCAGCGACAAAAATCAAACTACCTTGAATCAAAATGCAAAATTAACTTATTTGCAAAATTCAATTCTCTGATTCTTACTTTCATACCAAAAAATGAGTGTTGGGGAGTAATGCTTGATATAATGCTCATACTTACACTGGCTGTTTCTTTGTGTAAATTACAAAAGGAACATTTCTCATCCATAGACCAGTCAGTTAGCTCTTCTGGCTCACAGTCTTAAAGGAAGAAAAGAAAGCTAGATGTTTTAAACAAGCAAAAATGGATTTTGAGAACAAAATACACATCCTAAAATTGTCTTAAATAAATTCCATCAATAATATATTTATTTACTGGTACAATGCATTCAGTTGTATTCAATTCTTCAGATATTTTCAAATTCTTGTCTGGCTTGTACAGCTCATCTTACAAATAGCAGAGAGTGCCTTTCTTAAAAGGAAAGGTAAACTCAATGTAATGTAGTAATTCAATTGATTATCTATCATAATTACTGGAGGCATCTGAATACTGCAAAGAAAGCTATGAATTGCAGACATCGTTCTTTTTAATTGAAGTGTGCAAACTTCTAGTAAACTAAGCTAGGAATTAGAATATGGACTCCTCACCATGTGAGCCACATGCATTGTACGTATAGTATTTTAATTGATTTGATATAATCACTATAGGTAAATCCAAGCCTTATACTCACTTGTAGCACTTCATTTATCTAGAAATGTACCTTTACATGTTTTATCAGAAAATGTACTTTGGTGTAAGGGAATGCAGGACTTAAACTTATATTGCCTATATCAAGTCCAGTCTTCTACTGAATAGGAGACCCACCACCTACTTTTTCTTTAAACAAGTTACTAAGCTTCATTTCAAAATTTAAGAGTTTTCAACCAATACCCTTCTCTTCACGAACACCAGTTACTTTAAAACCTTTCCCAAACCAACTGTGCTAGTAGTTAAAATTAAGCTTCTAATTTCTTGTTTAAAATTGCATCTGGCAACTTATTCCAATTTATTTTTGTGGCACTATTATTCTTGTACCCATGAATTGTAACTGTTTAGATATTTAGCACCTTGATGCATTTACAGAGACTATCATTATCCCCTTTAAACTTCATTTTATGGCTGATCTAGTCCACCTGGTTTTTCTCATGAGATTCAGCTCCATCTCTTCTGCACAAGTCTCACTCGAACACCTGTTTCCTGAACATGGGGACCAAGATCTCATGATGATGTCTTTTACCTTTACACCAGACTTCCTTACACTGCAGGCAGTACTTTTCCTACAGTATCCTAGTTATGCAGCAGCCTTTATCACAGCTGCGGTGTTTTGGCAGGTGAATACAAACACGATTAACTACAACACCAAGGTCTTCTCCACCCTGTTAATTTCCAGTTCAAGCGCTTACAACCCAAACAACTTTTTCACCCCCATTATTAATTACCAGGTATGTTTCCTCCTTGTCTCCATACCACTAAATTACAATCACAGTTCTGTTTAGGGTGGTTCTTGAGATTATCTGCTTTCAACAGCACATGATGGTAGCCAGATCTTGGCTGGCTGCTAACCCCCCCAGCCCATGGATGCTCTCACTCCCCCTTCTCAACAGGGCAGGGGCGAGGCGATAAGATGGTAGGGGAGAAAACTTGTGGGTCAAGACAAAGACAGGGAGATTACTTACCAGATACTGTCACAGGGAAGTCAGATTCAACTTGGGGAAAATAAATTTCATTTATAGCCAATAAAAACAGATTTACATAATAAGAAAGGGAAAACACTAAACCACCTGACCACCCACTTCTTCCCAGGCTTCAGCTTCACTCCTTCATTCTTGACTCTTCTACATCCTCCCCCACCCCAAACAGTGCAAGGAGGATGGGAAACAGGCTGCCCTCAGCTCCTAAGAGCTCCTCTCTGCTACTCCCTTCTCTTTTTTCCCTGGTTCCAGCTTGGGGTCCTTCCCATGGGCTACAGGCCTTCACAAACTGCTCCAGTGTTCTTCCCACAACTGCAGCTGTTCATGAACTGCTCTAGTATGTGTTTTTTCCACAGGGCACAGTCCTTCAGGAAGAGACCACTCCACAGAGCCACAGCTCCTGCCAGAAAACATGCTCCTGCATGGGCTCCTCTCCGTATGCTGCAATTCCTGACAGAGGCCTGCTCCAGCATGGGATCTCCATGGGCTGTAGCTTCCTTCAGGGCATCTCCACCTGCTCCAGTGGGTCCACCATGGGCTGCAGTGTGGATATCTGTTCTGACACGGTCCTCCACGGGCTGCAGGTTCTATGTGCTTCACCATACTCCTCTCCATGGGCTGCAGGGGAATCTCTGCTCCAGTGACTGGAGCACCTCTCCCCTCTTCCTTCTCTGACCTTGCTGTCTGCAGGGTTGTTTCCCACTGTCCACCACCCTCCTCCCACAACTGCTGAGCTTTTACTTCTTCTCAAAGATATCATTAAAAAGGCAAAACCAGAATAAAATGACACTGAAAAATAAAGTTTCTTCAGTTGAGCACAAACAAAATGTAAGTAACTCCAGATTATTACTTGAATCTGGTTTACTCAGATCTAAAATACTAATTTAGAACAGAATTCTGTATTAATGTGTTATATGCTTTCAGGGATGCAAAATAGTAGTTTTTACAGGTTGGACAGCTGATGATCACAAACAGACATGATATTTTTCTTGGCTGGACAGTAACAAGGGATAATGAGTCATTTTTGCTGAATTAATTTAGCTGTCCCAGCCTGTTAGAGCTATTCCTTTAAGATGTCCACAGCATAAAGACAACACTATTCCTTCATTACAAGTTCATTGTTTTCCTTGCAACCATGAAAAATTATTTATGAACCTTGGGTTTCTACACCTAACTCTAAGACAGGTTTATACTTTCAGAGAAATTCTGCTTTGGAATCCTGAATTTCCACTGGTAAAAGTCAAACTAGAGAGCAATCCTTGTGTATAGCCAAAAACGCAAACCTTGAGAAACATCAGCTCTACATAACACTAAACCCTTTATTCAAAGTAGTATAAATCATGTACAACATATTAAATGTGCCAGTGAGCTAAGCAAAACTGACATCAGATAGCAGATACATACAAGATACATCAAATGCCAACAGTCATCAGGTCACCACCACAGGAAATATCCTGAGATCACTATTAAGTTTTTAACTACACATAGGCAGCCATACTCTCAGAGGCACTTACAGCACTTTAAGCAGAACAAACTTTCCTTGGCTGCACTGAGTTTAAGATGATGATGATCTTCCCTCCCTATTTTATCTTGCTTGAGGTTAGATGATGAAAGATTTGCAGACAACCTATAAGCTTGCCAGCTCATGAGAAAAAGTTGCTAAGACTGTGCAAACAGCATTTTAATGCTAAACACGGTACAGATTATTACTTGAAACCAAAACAATTTAGCACAAAACCGTTAAACTTATTTCTATTTCTTAAGAATAAAATGAGGAACTTTGACAAAAAAGGATTTTTATTCATTTCTTAAGAGACTCAAAATCTTGGTTTCCTCAAACCACTTTTCCCAAGAAGTAATGCTGAATTAAGTAAATTAATCTGTAGTACTGAACAGATTCACATTTCCATCTTGAAATATTAAATAATTATCTAGTATATCTAAATACAAAATAGCTTAAAAAATTCAACCCTTACTTTCCAGTATTTTCTGATTATAATAACGTCCCAAAAGATTTTCCAGCTACTTGTGACAATTTGGAACATCAGCCCCTTTCTTTTTAAACAGCACTACTGCTTCCAAATAAGTACATTAAAACAGCTGAAGTGTTTATCAAGTCCTTCATATTTTCAATTGCATAAAAACTCCAATTCTATTACATTTGTGGTTCTAATACAGGTTTTTACTACTGTAAATACTCCAAAACAATAAAGGAAAAATAAAACCTTTCATCCTCTATAAAGGGGATTTTGTCCTGGAAAAAAAATTAACAATGAGAGCTGCTTTTCTCCAAGACAGCTTCTCCTCAGTGGTTAAGAGAATAGAATCCCAGCACATAATCCCCCCAAAAAGAAAGTACACACTTACCACCTGATTAGAGGAAAAGCTTTTTAACAGTTTAGCTAACGATCCATAAGTAGAATGTAAAGAATAACAATTAATATGTGAATCTACTTAGCTCAAAATGGGTACAAGGCAAGGATTAGAAAGCCCTAAAGATTCAATGACATAGGAAGCCTCAGTTCAGAGCATGAACCAAGGTCAGATGCCAAGATACAGAACTTGACACCTCTGCAACCAGAAGCTGCAGAATCCACGCAGTCAGGAAAACAAACTGGTGCTGAATAATGGTGACAAGAACCATTTAAGCAAGTCCAAAACAAATCCTACATATACAAGAATTTCAAGATACAAAAGTAAGGTTTACAAGGCATTTTCTTTGCAAAGTGCAACAGTCTAGTAAAGCTGAAGTGTACCTTTTACCATTTAAATTTGTCATTACAATTTATTATTCACACAAGTAACTTTAAGAGAATACAACACCATAATTTAATCTACAGATCAAATACTACTTCAAGACAGGACTAAGGAGGATATATCAATCATGTTACATTTTATGCACATTATTGATTTTTTTCCTGTCACAATAGATAAAACCAACAACTTAAGAGAAGAAAATGCTATTGTAGCTAAGCAGCATATATTTCAGCCAATTCTCATATACTTCTGCACAAGAAAGCCACATAATTTCTTGAGGTATGTTTGAGGAAACATACTCTTGCTGGTAATGAGCCATAATATTGCATGTAGACAGTATAAGTTTAGTGGTTATGATGAGGAAAATTAACAGCTTAAAAGATGAAGTAATTCAGGCACATTGCTTAGAGTCTAAAAACATGAGTTCTAATTCTAACAGCCGTATCTTTTAACTAAGGCAAATTATTTACTTTGTATCTTAGTTTCATTATCTGTAAAGTGAAAAGCGGCACTTATGACAGTGGAAAGATTTGTACAGATTTTACTCGAGAGTTCTGTATTAATCTGTACAACAAAATTCAGATTTCAAGTCAGAAATAGCCCTGCATACCATACTAATGATGAAGCTGACCTATACTTTGCCAGTATAAATAATTTCACAGGGCATTATTGAAGTTACAGATACTGTATCTATAAAAATGAACCAAAAATAGTAAGGTAAGGCGGGCATCCCAACCTACCATGCCATATCTCTCTTCTGCAGTTGGCTCAAAACTAAAATCAATTTTATAGATGCATCAAACATGGAAATAGGCTTTAATTGCTGAAGAACTCTTGCACATTACTTGAAGAACTCTTGCACATGACAAAAATTTTCAGAAATTGAAAAAAAAAAGCTCTGAAACGTTACATTTTAGATAAACACGAATTTAATTTGCAAGACAAAGTCACAAGGACATCAAATAGCAAAGATATGCCAGCAATGGAAATATCAGATTTTAAATAAGTAAGAAATCTTCAACAGCGTGAGGCATAAGTTAAAAGTTAAAGTTAAAACTTTACCAGTAAGACAGCTCAAATACCTGCACACATGAACTTTAAAGGAGCGATATAAACTTTACTGTGTAGCGTATCATGCTCCTTTAACTGTAGCACTTAGACTTTGGCCATGACCTCATTATCTCAGTACTTTCTGCCTTCTTACCAAAAACAAAAGAAAAAAAAGAAGAAAAAAGAGAAAAGAAAATGTAAACCCTTTGATTAAAAAAAAAAAAAAAAAAAAAAAAAAGGGCGCTTTAACCACAAATTATTGTAAAGCCCAATACATACAACCTATTGGAATTATAACCAGAAAAAAAAAAAAAGATACTGTAGACTTATAACAATATCTTGTTTCCTTTCCAAATGTGCTTATCCCAGCAGATGGGAGTACTAGTCGTGAAAACAAGCTTTAATCCAACTGTACATATTTCTTAAATGTTTTTATGTCTTATTAGTGGCATGCCTAGCTTGAGACAGGAAAAAATATTCTGAAAACACCAGCATATTATTTCAAGTTCGCCCCTTCCCCATGAAAATACTGCCTTACGCATATGATACAAGCCAAGGAACTTGCACATTATGAAGAGGACAAAACCATAACCAAGTTAAAGCAATCACTCCAAAAGCAAAGATGTACAGTACATGCCACTCTACCTCATGTACTAACACTAAATAAGTGATAGACTTTACAGATTACACTATCAGACAATGAACTGTAAAGAAATGGGATGGAACATTTTGAAGGTTCAATAACAGAAAGAACATTTTTTTAGTCATAAAAAGACTTCTTTCAACACTTCAAAGCAATAGTCCTCATGTTGGCAAAGACAGATATATCACTGCATACTTAACTAAGGACTTAGGTGTTATTGACAGCTTTTCCAGCAAAACCAAGCCCATTTGGACTAATGCTAGGTCTTATAAGGGTAATGGAAAAGGCGTGTGGGTATATATATACACACACAGACACACACACACACTTAAATATAGCTATGACTTTATAGATATATATACATATATACATATAAAGTACTATAAAAATGAAAAGCTTGGTTTATGTATAATAAAGATGTAAAAAATATGAATATATAAAAAGCATAAACTTTCTTAACCACTACAAGACCCAAACTAGCATCCACTATCTTCCTTTTACCAATTAATGTCAATAGGAAGCTGAGCAGCTTGTCTTCCCTTTCTAAAAGATGTTCAAAAACAAAGTAGGAGATGCACTAGAGTAAGTCTTTCTCATGAGAGCTTCGCAGAAAAGCTTAGCTAATCCAAATTCCTCTGTATGGGAACAAAACCTAGGTATCATTCTACCTAGTGTTTTGCTTATGCACAGTATTGACAAGAAAATGAATAAATGAACATTGGAAAGAAAAGCATTGGAAAATTTCCTTTTTCAAATTCAGGATATATTTGAAACTACCTTTAGCTAAAAGAAAAACCAGTAAGTTAAGGTCATTGCACTAAAAGCTGGCTCATTTACCTTCAAATAAACTGAGGTCTCTTCGTAGCCTTGGTCCATAAAGCCCTTCTAAAATACTTTCAAAACCTGGAGACAAAAGAAACATTTAAAACAGTAAATCAGAAGTTTCTTGAAAGAAAGCAAATTCCAGAGAACTGGCAACAAGTATCCTCAAATTATGCAGGCAATTTAAAAAATTGTTACATTTATCAAACAAATATTTACTCCTTCCACTATAGTACTACTCAACAGCATTAGAAGATAAAAATAAGGCAACTGCCATCTGCCCACAATCAGCCTATTAAGCCAAGCCCCAACAACCTCATTAGACTTAAAATAACTACCACAGAATCTTAAAGGTGGGAGGATTAGCCTCACAGCTCTATGCAAGTGAAGGAGTATCTCTTTGCCTGAGAATCAAAGTCATGTACAGACAAAGGAAAATATAAAAAGAAAAAAAATGAAAACTTTAGGATCTCCTAAAACTACATAATCTGAGCAGGCTAATATTACTACAAATAGAAAAAAATCAAGGTTCTTTTGCTTCTGATACCATGACAGTGCTCTCTAGTCCTCTGTATCTGTACAAAAACGTTTTAAAAATGAAGATTAGATAAATCTAATTATTTTACACATTTATCAGCTTAGGTTTAGGTTTTGGTAAAAAATCACATACTTCAATAGGGCAGACGAGATACAGAGCAAATAAAATGATATAAAAATAAATAAATAAATATTAGAAAAACCCCAAACTCACAAAAAAAAGCATGACAACTGATGAAATATGGTGAGAATTTACAGCACCATAAGTTTTGTTCAATATAGAGACAGTTTCCAAGTGCCCCCCTTTCTCCTTCCAAATAATAAGCTTACTTGAAAATAAGAGGATAATTCAAAGCAGCATTTGAAGGTTCTCATTCTTTATACTAAAGGCCTGTCTGTAGCTATTTTGCTAGACCAGAACTTTGCGAGACTATTTTATCATCACACCACAAAAAAGATACCAAAATCTTCAGGAAACAACTGCCATCAACAAAGAACATTCAGAATCACAAAATTTGCTCATCATGTGATGTCTTTTAAGACAACAAAACATCCTGTTCTCTCACCAAAAGTTGTATTTACTTTTTGGTTTAGATTGTATGTACACTAGTATAAGGAAGAATAAATATGTACCATATTTAAAGCAGACAAGGGAAGCTATCTTAACACATAGGAGCTGTTCAGTTTGACAAGTCAGATTTTTTTAAAATTTGCATGCAAATAATTTTAGTATATGGACTATATTGTGAATCAATTATAATCACTACAAATCTGCTATTTGAGCTACAAATGGATTTATATCTTTATATCTTGAGCTATATGGATTTTATCTTCCACTCTTTGTAATAAATATAGTACTATGAGACAACACAAATTAAATGACAAAAGCACTGTCCTCTCACAAATAGATATACACACATCTTTTAAACAGTCTACAAGAACTAAAAAGCAAAAAGCCCAAGGCCCACACATACACTAAAATTTACCTTAAAGCATCATCCAGCAACTCTTAGATTCAATGTAATACAAATTCACATTATATTAGCATTGCACAAATTCCCTGTTCTTCTGGCTTCAAAGGGTTACAGACAAAAAAAAAGCAAGAGAGATGAAGCCTGAAGTTAAGACAGCAATTCTCCAAACACAACAGACTGGAAATACAAAACACACCATGTGTATTGCTATGACCATTAATGTTACAGACTGCAAGCCATTTTAGGTCAGCAGCTGGTTAGGTTCTGGCAAGTTACTGTCACTGGGTAAAGAAATGAATGAAGCAGCTCTTGGACACAACTATGCTTATTTCAAAAGAGCAAACATCAAGTCCTACTTTGCAGGACTCTGTCAACCAAAGAACAGGAAGCTTGTTTACCATCCCAGTCAGGACCCAAAACCTCCTTGGTCTTTGGACACCTACCACCCTTTCCACCCTGTGGAGGGTGTTACTTGTTTCTGCCTTTACTTATGTCCTTATCTGCCTGCCCTACTACCTGCTCCTGCATATGCAAAACCATGAACACAGAGCTCTGTGAAACAGCAGTTTGTTAAGGAAGAATGCAATCTCCAAACAGACTTCCATACAGCTTGTATTAAAGATGGCAATTAGCACGCTGGGGGTTGTTGGGTTTTTTTGTTGGCTTTTTTTTTTCCTTACCCTGGAGAAAGGACACACCAGCCTGCTTCTTTGCTAGTTCACCAAACTTAGTTCCATCCTACCCATCGAAAGAACTGCTCCTCTTCCAAGTCTTACAGAACTGCTCCAAGGAGCCACAACAGACTTAGCCTGCACGATCATTTGCTTCCTCACCTTTGGATACTGGATACTTTCTTTTAAAAGAACACTTACTTGTACAACCTAAGAACATCAAGAGAATCGTTTTTCAGACCTTATGGTAAAATTTTCCCAGAAAGCACCTATGTTACTTCCACGCTCCACAAAGCACTTCTGTTCCCTTCCAGTAGAACTGATACAATTTCAGTTTAACATAAACATGAAGATGTATCTTAAGTTTCTAGCACTGATGAATGAATGAATGACTGCACCGATTCCTAAAATGTAACCATCTAGACACCAGCAATTCAATAAACCTTTGATTTTCTTCTTTAGTCACTGCGCTTAAGCAAATATTAGTAGCAGCTTTGGAACTCTCCAGAACCTGAACAGCCTACAGAAACCAGTCAGAAATACACTTTGCTTATGTTTTTTATGATTCACTAATGGAAAAAATCTGCTTTAAAATAATTTTATGGAATTTTCTGTCTCTTGGTTGATTGCCTTTTTTATTCCAAACTGCCTTTCAAAACTGTTACTCGAGATCTGACACTTTCTAGCTCCAGACTGCAAAGCAACACTTGGCTCTATTAACTTGCAATACCCTGATCTGTCAAACTCCTTCTTTCTGTAACAAATTTATCACATCTTCATGTAGAAAGAATCAGCTTTCTTTATTACCTGACCCCCTTTAAAAGCCAAAATAGGTTACTCCAACAGTCTTTGTAACTAGAAATTTGTGATACAGCTAGTCTCTTAATGCAGTTACAAGTTTCCACAGTTTGCATTTCTGAATAAAGTTGTGAACAGGGGTTTCTTCCTGCATTAACTCTCCCTCCCACCCTTCCCCACCAACTCTACTGCTTTCCTCACTCGGGGCTGGGATGGGACAGGAACTCCCATGAGCAGGGAGGCTGAAGCTGTGACCTCCAGCAACAGGAAGGGGGCTCTCTTTTTCCATCGGTAGCTATTTGGGTACCTAAAAGGCAAACAGCCCAGTAACAAGATCTGTCAGGTTTGGCAAATAAGCCTGACCCACGGGTCACAGCCAAGGCCACCAAAAGGAGGCAACAGGTGACAGAAACTGCAGACTCCCATGGGGCTTCTCTCCAGCAGCTAGACTGGCTGTCTTAAAGGTTCAACTGTTTGCCTCTGGTCCAAAACCAGAATGTTGCAGAGAAACTCTTACAGCTCATCTGGCCGTTGCAAACATCATCTACTGTCCACCTACCTGGCCACCACAATATTGCCAAAAGTGATCTTCAGCAGACCAGAGCTAACTACAGGAGCACAGGGGCAATGGTGAATGACACCAGGTGTCAATGCAATAACTAACAGAGCCCAGGTGCTGATCCAGGGCAAAGGCTTTCCTAGGGCAAACAAACATCCTGTGGGATCAACATCTGACTACATGGCTGAAGGCAGAACATCAGCTCTTATGACATTAAGATCCTTTGAGAAACAGAGTGCTTGAGAAAGACAGGATCTATTTGGTAATGCAAATCATCTTTGCCAATGGGCTTGCCTCACAATGAGGTCTTCAAACTAGGTTTGTCAGGAAAGTGGAGACTGAAGCCTAGAAAGGAAGAGAATGGCAGAGAGGGTAAATGCACACAAGGACCTTACAGTCCCCCAGAACAAGTGGCATAAGCAGGGACATACCTTAAGTAGCTGTAAATGAATGCATTCAGCACAGGAAGCAAGCACCAGGGATTATAAACCAGAGCACGCAGCAATCTTACTGGTGAGACAGTTCACATAACTGCACAACTGCAGTGGATGGATACTGGCTTTTAAGAAAGGGGAAGTGAGGAAGTCAAGGACAGTGCTTAGATTTTAGCTTAAACAAATGGAGCTTTAGTGTGGAACGGGTTACAGAACAGTTGAAAATCTACAAGTCAGGATTCAACCAGGTGAACATCATAGTGAACATCTGTTACAGACTGCCAATCAAGGGTTAGTAGATGAAATCTTCAAAAACCAAAAGTACCCCCAAAAAACCACCACCACCATTAACAAAAAAAAAGAAAGGGTGGAAAGGGAAGAAGGCTGCACAATCACCAAGACACGTGCTGGAAATGCAACATGCCAGTGCATAAGCAACCCAGGAGATTCTGTGGTGCCTGGAGGACAAACCTGCCTGAGGTGGTGGACAAGCTCAGTAGGGGAGGCACTATCTAGCTGCTACTTATCCTTAGGAAAGAATTAATCAATGATGTGACAGTTAACAGTGGTCTTGGCCACAGCAGCCATGAGATGGAATGCAAGATCCCAAGGGAAGTGAGGAACTTCAGCAGCTGAGTAATTTTCTGTGGGCTTAGTAGTCACCAGTTTACACCCCTCCTCCAAGATGGGGGGAGTGCAGTGGAACTAGAAGTAGGATGCTGTACTGTCTTGTCTAAACCAGAGAAGTCTTATACGGGTCAAGGGTCTATGGCAAGGTTTTTACTGAGTTATCCTATTAACTATTTTATAAAGTCAAAGAAATTGCAAGGTGAAGAGCAATTACCACTACTGAGCAACTAGAAGAACCAATACTTTGTGAATTAATTCCTGTATGTTATTTTAAGTGTCTCTACAAGTTTACTCAAATTTAAAACAGGATTATTTGGTCCAAAGGAAGTCTTTAGAATGTCTTCACAACTTTTTATTTTAATCTTCTTAAAGAGAAGCTACCTTTCAGCTGCTCATAAAACTTTATGATTTAAGTTTTCCATAATGTTTTATCACTGTAAACTACTTAGTGTCTGAAACATCTTAAAGCCAATCTACACATTAGAGAGCTGCTACATATGAACAATGCAGGCTGTAAAATTCTTTGTCATGAATAAAAAAGACTAATAATTAAATGGATACATTCCATGGAAGCTTCCAACACTGTGCATCTTATACACACTCAGAGGTACTCCAGGAATATACAAGGACTCTTCCTCATGACCAGATACAGCCTTTCTTCATCCTACTCAGCAGCAACAGCAGCATGGCTGTCCATTATAAAAGCCTCTTCCATTCAGAAACTCCTAAGTAGCCACATGGTCCCTGTCACCCTGGAAGCAATGGATAGTCTATGTTGCACTAAGCCTAGAGAAAATTATGAGGTGAAGATTTACAGACATTTTAATGCAAAGTTGGTCTAGGTTAATTTTGGACAGATATAGTAATTGAAGAGTTATACAATATAAATTGAGGTCAGACAGGTTCAGCTATACATTGACTATTGTTTTTCCAAAAGCTTTTATCTCCACAATGTTTCTGAGAGAAAATAGTTACTTTAGCCTCAGAGTTGAATTCAACACCTTCTCAAACCACCCATCTCCTCCCTCCCTCCCCACATCCTCTAAGTGAGTGGAGACTGCAAGTATGTTTTCCAAAAAATTGAATGACTCAGACTATGTGTTAGAAGAACAGCCAAAAAAAGAATAAATATTATGTAATAAATGGAAGCTGACATTTGACTACTGCTTTCAAATGAACCACTTGGTGGGTCTGAAGATGGGAACAGTACTTACTCTACTATTGGGAAAGGGAACAGCAATATATGCACAGGTTGTATTAAAAAGTTTTTGATAGGTTTGGTACACTCTGCATCATATTAATTTCTTGATTCCCCTATTCTTGTATATGGCCCTATTAACTCCTGTATTTGTATGTTCTTTTCAAATGAAAGTCCATTTCATAAAAGCAGATACATTTCCTTTCCCTTTGACTCTTCATTCTTTTACTAATCTTTTTTCTCTTCCCCTTTTCATGTTTAAGAAGTAATCCAATTCTAGGGCTTTAGCTACAAAGCTTTTTTTTTTTTAATAAGCCTACTGTATTTGGAATGTTTTACTAAAATGTAATAGTTTTTAGTTAAAAAAACTTTAACAAAGCACTTTTGATTTGTTCTTTACTCAGTGCTAGAACACAACAATAGTAAATCCCAAGAGGTACCTCACACGACTTCTACAAACTATAACAATTACAACTGATGCAAGGGGCATATGTAGGCACTTGTAACAGGGTAACTGGGAATTCACGTAACTAACTACCATGCTGTTAGACCCTATGTTTAAAATAAGGAAAAAACCCCAAACAACGTTGAAGGAAAATCCTAGTAAAAACACTATAATACAGACTGTCATCACACCAATAACCTCACAATAAGCCACCTAAAAAAACCTTATGCTTATACTTGCTCTCCCCTCCTCTGATCTGCTGCAGCTGTTTCCAGTTTAGGAAAGTATAAGCTTTTTATCAGTTCATCTGCTCAAAGATAAAAGTGAAAATACTTCTAAACAAATTCACTCTTGGTTTGATATTTTTCTAAGCCATAGAGACTGTTTTATTCCTACCTCTGGATGCACAGAAGAAACAGTAGATGAATGCTCCTTACAGGGATAGAAAAAATTTAAATGAAAGAGGGAGATGCTTATCAAGATTGCTCATCTGATTCATAGTTACTGGTCTACTTTTCATCTTAATGTGAAAGTTTACCCTTTAGATGAGATCCTGTTGTCCTAAGTTCCTCTATGGGTTAAGGAATTTGGAAGATTCTGGGTGCATGCAAATTAAGTTCTGCTTCCTCCCTTCTTTTCCAGCATATCATCAGTTAGGCACAGGGTAAGATTGCTGCACACTGCTTTGAACGACAGGGCATGCATGTGTATTTTTACTACAATGAAATGAGACTTTTAACTTTAAGCACTATAGTCTCTGGAGGCATTGCAGGAAAAAAAGCACCTTGGGGCTCTGTAAAACACAATTGTGTTAACCCACCTAGGAAAGTTAGCAGAAGTGTATGTTGAAATCTTCACAACTTCTGTGTGCCTAAAAGTTAACCTCCATCACCCTTCCCTTTGTGGCTTACTATACCAAGAGTCACATCTGAATTATGGTAGTTCAAATTGTTTTATTGAAGTCCATAACACTTGTTATTTAGCTTCTTACACAAAATCAGGCATCATCCCTATTCCAGTTTAAGACCCTGTTAAGTAACAAGCATCAGTGAGGAAGATTCATGTATCCTCCTTGCTTTTTGAATTTAATATTCTCAACAGAAAAAACAAAAATTGAAGAAAAAAAAAATCACACATTTTAAGCAGTCTGGTGTTTAGTTTTGAACATTGATGGGCTAATGTGAAAGCAGGTTCAGAACTGCTGATTTCAGTTCTTAAAAGGCTGCAAAATTTAATAAATGGTCTTTAAAATGTAATTAGGAAAATCCAAAGAATAAGATTACATTTAATGAGATTGGGCACTGTACTGCCAGACACAGCATTAAAATTAAACTACCTTCTTTTATTTTTTGGTATGGTAATAGCTACTATTACTTAACCCAGTTGTTAAACAGACTCGGTAACAACTCAAGAGTCCAATTCCTGTTTCTGCATTTGCCTCTGAACACTTATCTAGTTGTCATAAAAATTCTGTTCCCATTCTGAAGTCATACAACCTATATTTTGAGTTGTTATTTCTTGATCTATGAGGATTATTACATAAATTGTATGAGGAGTCTCAGAATCTAAAACCACATTGGAAAGAAATTATGGACAAGTAAGGACCAAAAGACAGATCCTGCACACTGGCTTATGCCCCAACCAACAGGCCAACATTCTCCATTACCTGCCCCCTACATCCCACACACTTTCATGTAAGTAGCAGCAGCTTCGTACAAAGGTGTAACACATAAACACACAGTTCTGACCTGAAACTCACTGACATAATTGACATAACTGCGAGAAAAATGACTTAGATTTCCCCCCACTATCTTTATTACTTTGTCCTGTTTCACTCACTTGAAAAGTGATTCCTTTTGAAAACAGCATGTAATTCTAAAAAGTACTATATCTAAATAAAAAACTTCAGTTCTCCTTCTCCCCATTCTGTACATTTTCATGACTGCATTATTTAGCTTGGCCCTGTACAGGAGTGTATCTGGAGGAAGTTTTGTGGTTTGCATTACTAAGACAGCTACCTGTTGGGATTTTAAGAGTTCTCTTTTTATTTTCTTTTTCTNCCTGCTGTTCCAGCCTGCTGTTCCCGAGGGTCCGGCTGGGCACCGGGATCAGCTGCCCCAGGGGGTTTGTGAGGGAAGCTTTTCCATCCGCCATTCCCGCGTGGTGCCCGAGCTCGCTGCGGAGCGCCCCCTGCAGGCGCGGGGGAACCATCGCACCCGCCCTGCTCAGCGGGAGCCGCCAGCGCCCCCTGCCGGCTGTGAGCGTCACTGCACCGAAGGGGAAAGGGCCTGAGAGCCGAGAGAGGCTGGCACTGGGGTACTGGTTCTGTTTGGTGTCACTGCCATAGTTATTGGTGTTTGTTTGCCTTGTTTTATATATATATAAAAGTAAAGAACTGTTATTCCTATTCCTCATACATTTGCCTGAAAGCCCCTTAATTTCAAAATTATAATAATCTGAAGGGAAGGGGGTTGCATTTTCCATTCCAAGGGAGGTTCCTGCCTTCCTTACAGACACCTGTCTTTTAAAACCAAGACACTACCTTGGATTAAAACAATCATACCACTGATGGAACTCAGCTTCATTAGTTTCATCAAGTATTAGAACTGCCCTTTTAAAAAAAAAATTAAAGTACCCCAGGCAGACAAAGCACCTGTTGCAGTTTCCCTGAAAGAAAAACTTTTGCTTTTCTTCAAATTCTCTTTCAATAGTGCTTCAATACTTATTAATAAATACTATTTATCATTAATACAGGTGCAAGAGTAGGAAGCAGTATTATGTTTTGACTTACTTAAAAAGGAAGAAGTTATCTGCCTTTCTTAAAAGTTATCCCTTTCACAGGAAAAGTTACTTGGAGCTCATGTTCAGTCATCTTTTTGTTTCTAATCATGTTAACTTACAGCCTTCTGAAGTATACACTTATATTTTCCAGGCACAGCGTGCACTCTGTGGTCCATCATTACTTGCCACTACAGAAGGGAACTGGTTTACCTGAAAAATGGCTATCTGCTCCAAACTTCTGCATTTTTTTTTGTATCCAACTGACAGGAAAATAAAATTAATTACATCAGAAACTCAAACCACTTAAGAATATGTGCTTATTACTCAGCCATCACCAAGTTCCTTTGATAGATCAGACCACTCTCAATTATTTAGAAAATATTTTATGATCCTTCTGTTGCACTAGTTCAGAATTTTGAAAAAACATAAAATAATTACATCCATTTTTTAGTTATATCTAGTTACCTTTCTCCCACCATTAGGATATAAACAGCAATTCCCTTACAAGTTGTTAAAGAAGAATACTCTGTAGAGAAGACAGTTACTTTAATATTTTATAGGAGCTGAGCAGTGTGTTTAACAGAGAAAGTTAAATTAAGCACTAACATCTGTGGTTGTTTCTTTTGCCTCTCCCTTCCTTCCAGAGGTCAGCAGCTGTCTTCTTCGCCCACCACCCCCCCAACCATAGATGGATTAATAATTTTAGTCTTGCTTATATATACTGACATAAATCTCAAAGTCACAGGGTTTTTGTTGTTGATGGCAGGTTGTTTTGGTTTGGTTCTACTTATATATTTGTTTTTAAATCTACTACTACAACAATCTGGAAAGGATTGACTTTGGTATGAAACAAGTGAGGCACTGAGCTAAAAAAAAAAAAGGAAAAAAACCCTCAAAAATACAAACACACAAACCAGTAATCAAGCACTCAATCACCTTTTTGCCATTTATACATATGGCAAGAAAAAAATCAATAAAGTAATTTCCTAAACAGAATACTCAAGATACAAAGCATGACAACAGAAGCAAAACTTATTATGTTTTTATCCAAACATTTTATTTTTCCTGTTTGTAATGTCACTACAGAACATCTATTCTTAAAATACATTATTTGATAAAGCATTGACAAGATTATCAGGTAAAAAGCAACCCATTTTTTCTTGCAGAAAAATTCTTGGGACTTAATTTAGGACAGATTTTGCAGAGGAATGGAGCAGGGAGGGGGCTTCTGTTGAATATGTTGTCTAGCTTGAATCCATTTCTTGCTTACAGCACTAAAAAAGTTCTCTTATAATACAAAGTTCTAAACATTTAACTTAAAACACTCATTTTCTTTACCATATTGATTCAGTTCCCTGAGCAAACAGGAACCAACATACCAGAAATTCCAAAATGAAAGGGAGGAAATCCTCTATTTAGACTCCAATACAAATTCCAAACCATAGCTAAAATTATGCTTTTCCTTCTCTGCAAATCTTGACTCCAAGAACTAATGCAGCTGAGGACACTGCTGCTGCCAACAAGACAGGGTGACCAAAACTTGAAATAAGACTACAGAACAATTTCAGTTTTAACTGCTTACTTTTCATTTAGGATAAAAATCCTTGGTTTCAGCTCTCTATGCTGTGCTTTATTGTGGGGATGAAGGCAGTGATGAAATACAGTTTCAGAAAAATATTATGTACATCATAAGAACTAGCTATAACATTAAGCAGTTACAAGCATTAAGCAGAATACAAAGAGGGAGCCTGACACTGGCCATACCTCACAGGCAGAACAAAAAGAGGAAATGTGGTGCCTCCCCCCCAGTCGCTCACAATTTTAAAGAAAAGGGTGGCAGCCAATGGGGGTGAGAGGGGGAAGTTTTGTAGGTTACATAAAGACTGCAGTTAGCATCAACTCTGAGCTCAGGTATTTATAAATTACAGCAAGAAAAATGAGGTTCAATAAAAAGGGAAGCATCTCCATTCTCCAAAGTAATCTTCTAAGCCAATGTGTCTTTGCAGACTTGTAAACAGGAGAGCTCAACATCACAGCTTTTACTGCACCTTCCAGACACTGCCAAAATTAAAAGTAGATTTAATTTCTAATGTAGTAGCCAGATATTCTGAGAGACTTGTGTTATTTATAATTTAAAAGGCATAAGGAAGACACTTCAGAAGTGACTGTGTTGCTCTGTGGACAGGGAGAGAGAAAAATGCTACCAAGTGACAGTTGCTAAAACTTCATTTCTGCTCTCTCTAAAAACTCTCTTTGAACAGTAATCTAATCCCACCTGCTGCACTGGGACATGTAAATATGGAATTGGTGTGAGTATTGGTATTCTTCAGACTCTGATGCTTATCCTACTGCCTTTCTTTTTCCAAGACTCTACATCAGAGCTAGATAGGTACCAACTGTTACTCAGAACAGTGCTGGCAATAATTTGACCAGTTTATATAGCCTGTATTCTTAGAGAAGGAAATTCAGAGGGAGGAAGTCACTGTAAAAGAAGATCACATCCAGCTTGAAAAAATGCTCACAACTTCCTCATTTGGTATCAATTTAAGTGTTTTACAAAATGAGGAGAACAATGCCCAAGAGTAAGACAGAGAAACAACTGTCACTTTCAGAAAATCATGTGCCTAAAGCATGTGATTGTTTCTTAATAATCATTTTAAGATTTACAAGAGGGCTAAAAAGTTTGTCTATTTTACCTAACAAGTATAGAATCATTAGACAAATTCTTCTTTTCTACATGAAGGCCTAATCAGATGTTCACTAAACCACAGAAAAGTCAAGTCCACAGTGAGTCTATAACAATGAATAGGTCACAACATTGTTTTACTATTATGCACTATCACACATCTAACCAGCATCTGGGAGAAAATCTATGAGTCAACTAACAAATAAACAGGTCTTGCACACTTCCTGGATTATCAGAATCAAAGAACATTGGGCTTTCTGCTAAGAAAAGCTGTTAGAAAAAAACAGTTATCAGAAAACATCAGTTCACTAAGCCAAAAAAAAAAAATCAAACCATTCCTAGCCTGATGGGCTTCTGAGAAACTGAAGCTCAGAATATTGTATTACACCTTGTGTCTACTGCAAGCCAATGAAGTTACAAACCTTCAGAGCATTCCATGAAACTGATGCCTGACACTAAGTTTTACAAGGAAGATGAATTTCAGAAGAGAATCAGTTTCAAGGGAATTTTCAGGTTTCTTTTCAATTATAATTTCTGTGTCACTCAATGTCTATTCCCCACAAACAGCTTTGAAATTACAAACTGGAGAAAAGTCATTCTTCTCTTCCAGCAGATCCATCTTCCTCCTATTCAGAAACAATTTGTTATTGAGAAACTATTTATTAGTTTCTGTTATTTAAAAAGTTTGAAATTGACCGAAATCCTACAACTAGACTGCACTGAAATCAATTGATGCTTTTCTTACCTGCTGAAGCTCCAGAAGGCATTTTGTATCAAGATACCAAACTATAAAATAGTAAGTGAACTATCAACTCTATAAATCTCAGTGTTGCATTCTTCAAAATATTTATTTTCAAACATATAATTAACACAAATGCTGAAACCAGATTATTAAAAAACATTTTAATAATCCTAGAAATACCAAAATGTTAGCATGAAATGAGAGGAACATACCTTTTTAATAGTAGTTAATTTCTTAAATTTGTCTTAAATTCACTTTTCTGCATTTTATAATACTTACACCATGTATTTTCACCTTTAATTTACAGCTTATTTTTACAAATACCTAGTTTTAAAAAAATAAATCAACAAAACTCCCCAAGCTCCTCTAACAGCCATCATTTTTTAATCCAGCCAGAATGTGGCTTTGCAAATCAGACAAAATTTAGAGCTAGCAACATGTTAACAAGAAACAGACTTTTATCTATTTAATTTTTTTTTTTTAAGCCAACTTAACTATGCCTACTTCCTCTAAAATATATTTTCTGGCACTCGAGGTTTAACATCACAACTGCCTCAGATGCTCCAGTTAGACTGAAAGAACTCAGCTCAACTGTGATTTCAAACCAGTTCTTGAACATGCTCAGTGAATAAAAGAAAAGATGACATTGCTCAAAGCAGGTAGGCAGCGTATCCCAGCTTACAGGTCATGGACAACCAACCTGGAATCTGCATCATGTAAGTCAGCATCTGTTGAACTTGCAGAACACACTGAAATGAATAGAATAATGAATGACAAAATGAATAGACAAAAGCTTCCAATTGTTTAACTTTTGATTAAGAAGGCTGAATCCCTTCATTTCCCCCTGGAGACTAGGAAAGTAGAAATATGGAAACAAAGACTTTAAACTCAAATTTTAGCTTCACATTAGGCACGCTCATCAGATAAAAGGTATCACATATAAGAAGAGAACAGCAAAAAGTCAGTCTCTGGTATTTGCTTCTAGTGTTTGACACAATTCAAAGATTAAGCAGGTGTGTTTTGATTGTGGTTTTTTTTTGCCTAGCTTTTTTTTAAAGCAATTAGCATGCATCTGTAAACACTTTTGATAAACTTCCTCCCAAACATTAAATGGCACAAGATAAAGCACAAAACTTCAAAGTGTGTGACTTGAACTTATCCACAGTGGAACAGAATTCATACAGCACTCAAATTTAACTATAGACTAGATCTGAGAATTTACGGGGAGATTTTTGTAACAGTTTTGTATTGAATTTCTGATTAGACTCTATAAAGCTCACATCACTAACAACTGTCCAACCTGAGTTGGGGAGCGGGGAGTAGAACCACAAAGGAAAACCAGATACATTTTTTAAGTACCTAGTGGCAAGATTCTGAATACCTCAACCATGTGGGGAACAGACAAGAACTCTTGCACAAGGCAGATGGGTTTAAACAGTAGCTATCCTGACTTAGAAACACTCTGTTCCTTCTGCATTGCAACACTGTCTCTTCCTTAGCAAAAGCAAACATTTGTTATTTCCACAGACAGTGATTCTCACTTCTAAATTTGTTAGTTGGCTTTAAAAACAAAGAGATATCTCTTTGTAAAAAGGAAAAAAGTTAATGTCCCTGTTTTACTCCTTGAAACAACTCAGCATTAAGATCAAGCAGCTAAAAAAAAAAGTATTTGAATCAATTGTTTTGGGGTTCATTTCTTTTTCTCCGTAAGAACCATAAATTATAAGATAAATAGAAAAGGCAGAATCTTGAGCAGAGTTCATTATTCCATTCACAGTTTAGCGAGTTTCTTTGACCCAAGACAGTCAAAACCCATTGCTTCCCATAAGTCTCAAGCAAGACAAAACAGGAAACTTCAGTACTTTGAGCTGATCTATAAGTAGAGCACTTTTCCCTCTTAATGAAACAATTTGGAAAGACAACTGCAACCACTTAGGGAAGCCAAGTGAACTGCAAGGTCAAGAATACACGAACAGGATTTCTTATATGAAAGGTGTGATTACAGTCTGCATTTGCAGCAAGAGAGAAACTTCTGCAGGAACCAGATAAATCTCAGTTCCAGCATTCTGGAAAACTTTGTATAAAGTTCCTTATCTGGTACCAAATTTCTCAAATCAGTCTCATAGGTCAAGATCACTCATAACTCTCACACAAAGAGCAAAACAACATTTATCACTTATCAGAAAGGTTGAGAATGAAAGAGGAGAGAATGCCCAGTTGCCACTTGAGATGCTGAACGCATGAAGCCGTCGAGTATCCAGTTTGCAACTACCCTGAATGCCACTTAATCAGGTCAGTTAAGGGCAGGTGGAGAAGTGCAGACGCAGAGCAAAGAAAGTTAACAGCTCGTCAAAGACACCATCCAAATCACTACCAAGTAACTACTCTCACAGACAACATCGGAAGAGGCTGTTTTGGCTCTTCATAGTTTATGATGCTGGTGGCTGAATGAAGCAGACAAGGCGAGTGATTCGATTCCTCAGTCCAAAAAATGAGAGGATCTCCTCAGACAATAAGAAAGAGCAGGAAATTACTTCAAGTTACATCAAGTAGCAGCTGTCAAACTACTACTGTATGTGACAACCTGGAGTAAAGGCCTTATAAAGCCAGGTGTGGGCCAGCAAAACCCCTTCCTGAACCACTGGACAAGTATTCTTAAAGTCACCAATTAACGGACACATGCAGCAAGTAATATCACAGACTTCAATAACTTAAATTCATCATGCAAGTTTCCTCAGGTCACACTACAGTGTGTATCTCTCACAGCTTTTTCTCCTACAGTGTAATTGCAGAAAGCATTGACTACCTAAATAAGAAATCCATGATACATTAAATTTTCAGTTCACCCTTTGAAGGTTTGTGGGTCAAAGAGTGCTTGCCAGAGATGACAACAGTAATTTAGACATGACTTATTTAGAGACAAACGCTTCCTCAAAAACTCTGGTATTTTAGGATTTACTAAGCAGTTTATATCTAATGTGAATTCTCCAGTGAAACTCTGAAGTTTTGTAGAGAAGCTCCAGCTTTAAGAAAACACACTGTTCTGTGCAAGTGACATACCGAAGTACTAAGTATCCAAGACACATCCACCATTGCTTCTGAGGGCTACGCACAAAACTTGATCTAGGGTCATTGCTGAAGTTTAGTTTTTCACATCAGCACTAAGCTCAGAGCCCTCTGGACACTTCCAACATTTCAAGATAAGAACCGACACCGCAAGTTTCAAATAGACCATTTCTTATTAAGTCCTATTTCACTAGGGTAGAACCCATTTGTTCTGTAGTGGAGAGTCAGTAGACTTTGACAAGGATGTAGATGGGAAATAAAGGTACTTTCTAATATATCCTAACCAATCTGATGGTCTTGTTGAAGAAATTCTTTCTGAGAAGGTATAACATCTGGCATTTCAAAAGCAAGGCCAGTATCAGTTTAAGGGAGGGTTTGTTGTTGCTGTTTAAAAAGCAGTGAGGGATTAAAGCAAACTGCAGTAAGGCACCTATGAAAAAAGAGAAAGGCCAAAAATCAAGAGCCACCTCACATTTCTGAGGTGCTTAGATAGCTGTGAGGGCTTGGTGACATGAAATAGGAGTGTATGTTTTTGGACACCACTATAGCAGACCAGTATTAAGTGCTTATGGCATATACATCAGTTAGAGTTAGGACAGATGTGCTGTCATGGTTCAACCAACCTGAACTCAAATTGGCATCTCAAGACAAAATTTTGTCAAGCCTGTGGGGAACTGTGGATGTAAAACAGGCAGGGAACTGACAAAAAAGGAGGAAGACAAGAACAAGTAATGCTAAAGAAGATGGTCCAGCCTCAAGAAGACAATCTATCTCCTTACAAGTAAGTTTTATGTTGCTAAATACACTTAACCAACAATTAAAAGAAGCATACAAGTACACATGAAGTTCTGACTCATTGCATCAGCAGAGTATGATGTAGGCCTCAAAGATAAACAAATGACATTTCATTTCACATCTAATTAAATCTCGGGCAGGAACACACCTGTAAACAAGTAAAGAACCCAGTAAGATCTGCATAGTTGAAATTATTTTGACCAAAGGATCTCACCTCCTGATAGATCACAGGACAATTATAATTGAACAATTCCTCAGATTTAGCCATCAACAGAAAGAGGTGTGGCAGGACTTCATTCAGGAGAGCTTTGAAACTCTCTTAATATCATGGGAAGATCTCTGACCTCAAAAGCCACAATGGAATGGAAAAATTCCCCAAGTAAATAGGGATCATAGAATGGCTTTAAGGCTTGAGACCTTAAAGCTCGTCTAGTTCCAGACCCTGCTGTGCGTGGGGACACCTTTCAAAATGGCATAAGTGAGTTTATAAACCGTATTTCCCCAACAGCCACTGCACTGTATCACTTTCAATTTTGTTTTTAGTCAGTTAAATACTACTCATGAAAGTTGAAAGATGGGGAGAAGGATAGAGACAGTCCAGGAAGAATAAGAAAACTGAAGGAGCATGTACCAGAATCACAGGTAACTCCACAATTACTGCATTATTTATCTGATAGCACAGCAAACTTTTGAAACAGTTTGTCACAGCTAGGACTCAAGCTCATAACACAGAACAGTCTAAGGCAGCAGTAAAACTCAAAGAGATTCTGTTTTGCTTCCCCCCCATCAGTGACTAACACCAGAACGACCTACATCTGAACTAAAGTCACAAAACAGTAGCCATTTGATAATCCTCCCCCATTTTCAGATTAGGGGGCTTAATAGCTACACTTAGGTGAAGTCAGATCTTCGCATTTAGCTGGACCTTGCTGTGGCACGCTGTTCTGTGAGCCAAACTGCCAGCTGCAATCACAAGCAGGGCTCCTTTAAAGCAGTCTTCCATAATCTACTTTATATATGGCAGTAATATTAATTCATTGTTAATCAAAAAGATGCCCAGCAGTTTTACACCAGTAGTATTTTTACCTGGCATTACTAAATGGTGTAGTGCTTTTAGAATGGAAAATAAAACTTTCAAATAAGATATACAAAGCTTTTTGACAAGTTATGAAAAGCAGGAACATATTCAACCCTAGATTAATCACACTGCCCTCCGACTTATGTGCATCAGCAGACTAGAAATGCACTAAAGCTAGTTTATAAAGCTAAATATTCCATAAAATTCCATGAAAGTGGAATTATGACAGTGAGAACTATTACTGACATCTGAGACTAACTAGCCTTTAATTAGGATGATTTGAAGAAGCAGGGAACTGGGGAAGGAGGAAGACAAATACTTAAAATCTGAAAATTAAGCATTTTTAAAATAAACTTAGAAACATTTTACAATAAAACACACTGAAAACCAGTAATTTTTCCCACTGAACAGCACTTTGAACATGAGTACTCAAACCCCAGGTGCCACAAAAGCTAGGATGTCTCATAATTGGATATCAGAACTCTACTAAGTTAGAGAGAAACTGAAAGCAAGGAACATAGTCAAAGAGCTCACAAATTCAGTGAGCTTTCATTTACCAACAAACTTAAAAAAAAAAAAAATCACATCTAGTGACATTTACCCAACTCACACTCCTGCAATATATGCCATTATGGAGATACAAGCCTGGATGGATGTTCAGAACCAAACACAAGAGCAGTAGCTGAGATGCTAGAAGAATTTTGCTGAGAATAGGATGTTTATCTAAGAAGGGGTTAATCCACCTTCTCAAGATACTACACAGGAACCTGGACTGTGCAAGAAGTGGAAACAAAAAAAAACCTGACACGTGGCTCTTTGATCTGCAGAGTGACATGCTGCTGACCACGCCCCATAAAAAGGAATTCAGCCGCCACAGCTCAGTGCATTTCTGCATATTCAGAGTTCTCTGCTCTTTGCAATACATCTTCTGTGCCCTTACATGCTCAAACAGATGAGCCACTACCATCCATCTTCCTTCCTCTCCCCTCCCTTCTTCCTGGCTCCTTTATGCCATTAGTGAATGGAAGAATAAAGTGATAGATTAGCAGCAGAAAAAGAGGAGATGTATCACATAACTTTATACCCCCAAACAAGGTTGTCTGATTTTGGTTTTGTGTTCTGTGGCTTTTTTCCTAATGTATGGTAGTTAAATTTAGAATGTCATCTTACTTTTCAGAAGTTTGATACTATACACGTGAATGACACCAATTCAGCTCTGTTCCAACCTCTATTAATGTTCCAACCTACCTTATCAAAGTTCCCACCAAGCACATTCAAGAGAGCAAGGTTCAAGAATAACATAAAAGACAGTGGTTCTAACTGGGACAAAGAATTTTAAGTTAGTGAAGTCTATAAAGCTCTGCCTGACCTCTACACTTTACATAAACACACTGAACTTTAAAGGTTAGAATAACAACTTTGTTTGAAGCCCTGATACTTGGAGTCATATTCAAGAAAAAGGGATCCATTGTAACTGTCTACTCAAAACACCCATATAATATAGCTGAAAAATAAAAGAAGCAAGGGTGGAAAAGGGAAAGAGGTACTAATTTTTCCCATTTTAGTGGTAGGCAGTACAAGCCCTAGCTATTTTCCAGTAGCTGGAATACAGCTCCTCAACAGCATAAACTCACTGGATAAATTGATCAGCATAACACATTCCTATTATTATTTCCCTTACATAGCAAGACAGTTCAGGAGACTCAACTAACAGAAAACCAACCCAGAGGAACAACAACAAAAAAATTTATAGTAGGCTCCCAGACTAACTTAAAACAGAAGGGCAGTTCACTGTTACACCAGACAAATTCTACTACAAAGGGAGAGCAAGTGGAAAGATCGTATTGTTAGTGGTACTGTATTCTCTCTCATCAACAGTCTTGTTGGTTAGGACACTCTTCAGCCAACTTAGTTTCCAACTCATTTCAAACCCCCAAAGATGTTGCTAAAATAAGCAGTTGCTAAAAATCAAAAGCCTTGTTCTTCCCAGTAAAGCTACTTACACTTGACTCAGGAGAAAAAACAGGTACATTGTAAACCTGATTAGAAAACTGATCCAAGTTAAACTAGATCTGACCTTTTCTTTCCTCTTCTTCCTCCTGCCACGTTTCCCCTCCTGTGTACTAGGTTAGTGTTAAGCTAGATTAGTTTTACGGTCTAGTTTGTTGAACTGTTTAAAACATGAATACTCATACCAGTCAACATAAATCATGAAGGTAGGTACAGTGACTTCAGAAAGAAAAACAATAATACTGTATTATGCATCAACAACAAAAAATCCCCTGAAAGTTACCAACCTCAAGCATTAGAGTACACAGTTACTAAATGCCAAATCAAGGGAAGAAATGAGAGGGAGTTGCAGTGACTTTATTTGCACTCCATGGTTTTGGTTTACACAAGTTCCAGTTTAGGAAATTCTCAGTGCCTATAATGCAGAAAGACTATCAGAGTTTAAATTTCTCAGCTCTCTATCAGCCACATAAAAAGTAAACAGCTACCTTATAAGAACGTACAATAAGAAAGTTCAAGCTATGCCTAGAAACACTGACAAAGATTACAGTAGTTCCTGGAACACTTAGAAATTGAACTGCTTCCACATACATCTAGACATAGGGACCACCAAAAACAATCAAGGATTTTATCAACACTACTGAAGATATGTGTATCTACTGGCACACCCAGCATGTTCCCACTTCTGTTCCAAGTGCAAAAAATTCAAACCAAGCACTGCTTGTATCCCACACAATCCATGCATTAGTCTATGTAGCAGGTACAGTTTTGTCTTTCATAAAAACTATGCTCCATAGATCCTTACAGTTGCAGGTTCACAAGGGATAAGTGAACTAGTATTGCATCTACTGCTAAACACACAGAACTTCCTCCCTCTCCCTTTTCAACTAAGTCTCTGGGTGTCATTAATCTAACTTTTCTTGTACTGTTTTCATCAAATGAATTTCTCTCAAGAGTCAATCATAAGATAGCCCTTCAAAAACACTTAACAGCAGTGGGCAATTACTTCTTTCTGAGAGAAAAGCTGATGAGTTGAAATGGATTGTGAGAAGATAGGGAAAAGAAACTGATTTAACACTATGTATCTGAAACAAAGATAGTCCAACACAAAACAAACCCCATGTGTTTTCTCTTACTTCAATCTAAAGACAGTTAATGCAATACATACACCGCAGCAACTTCCAATGACCTGTATACACACACTGACCATTTTTTCCTCTTCTGTTAACCTGTTTTGCACAGGGAAAACTGGGATGGTACACTTAGGACGATGCTCCATTCCTGTCAACTAAACCAATCCAGTCATCCCATTCTGCTATTACCCATGCTGCTTCTGTTGCAAAAGCCCATCCCTATCCTTGTACTAGCATCAGCATTCATCAGATTTTTTATGGGTTTTTTTTGCAAATCCCCAGCTCCGCAACAGCCAGTTGACCAGATACTGAGTTAAAGCAGATCAGACAGGGGTCCAGTGAGTGCTGTTACAAGCATCCAAGAGGCAGGAACATGCAGTCAGAATTGCAATTACTACATTCTAGTAACAGTTCCACGGGACTTGATGATGCAAAATGGCATTTTATTGCATTCTTAAACTGTGGTTCACAATAAGTGCTCAGTGCTAATGCCCACTCGCACACCTGACTCTGTAATACCATGATACATAGTATCATGTAAGGGAATAGCTCAATTCTAAGGGAATTGAGCTATTCCCTTACATAATACCATCTTTCCTCATTGCATCAAAAACTGCCTGTGAACCTGTGCTGTGATTCTGATCTAGATTTAATTCCTGTTCTTCTTCCAACATTTGTAGTAACACTGAGATTACTTCCTTGATCTGCTTCACGCTGGAATCACTCCAAGGGTTTCACATCACAGCTCAAAGCACAACAGATCCACAGGAACACCTTACACCAGTACTACTGCCCATCATATTGGATGATGGCACTATGGTCATAGCAGACTTGTTGGCTGTTTAAAGACACTGGAGTGCCAAGGAAGCAAGAGTTCAAAGCAGGTATCATACTGACGTCATTATTGCATGAAGTCTATTAGTAGCCTGACAGGTAACAGAGCACTGAACCACCATAGCAATCATTAGTAGATAAACAAGAACATTACAGATGTGTAGTAAAATAACTGGTTCTCCCACTACTACTGTGGCAACCATAGAAAAATCACCTACGACCATGGCAGTATTACAAAAAAAGGTGACACTAACCAAGTACTGCCAAGTACTTACAGCCACATGGAAAGTGGGAACACTGCTGCATATTGTGGGAATAAAGATATGAGATATTTAATGCAGGAGTGTCGCAAGTGTGGGGATACCACCAAATGAAGCAGATATAAATCTTTTGTTTGGGGTGGAATTTCTCCTCTTGGAAAGTGCACTTTTGAGACAGCTTGTTCAAGAATAGCAAGCCGGAGCAGAAGTTCAAATACTAAAAAAAAAATAAAATTGAAAGTCTAGATCTATCAAAACAGAATTAGATGCACTAATGTATCCTAGTTTTGAAGGGAAAAAGTCTGAAAAAATGTAACAAGAGTAAAGGAGTATTTGTATGCTAGATTTCACAAGCATACAAAAATGGATTTTCACTTTGATCAAATTTCAGTTTTCATAAGAAAGCAATACCAAGGCTATTTCCTGGCAAATGTGTGTCCTTGAGCTGCAGCAGAGGAACAGTAGAACTTCTGCCCTTCCCCCAAATAGCAATGTATTTCTTTTAGAAAAAGTAGCAATGATATTTTACTCTTTCACTGAAAATGGAAGTTTTACTTAGACACTGTTGTATTTTCACAACAGTGAAAATACAACACACAGCAGGGTCCTAGGAAGATTCCAACATCCATGGTTGGAGTTACCTGGCACTTTCCATTAAAAAGCCTCATGTTACTGCTCCAAACCTTACCCACAGGCTACTGTGACAACATAGCAAAAATCCCAACCTTGTGCTTAAAGCTTTCTTGTATCTCAGCAATTATTTGGTCTCTCCACTGTGCCTATTCATGAAAGTAATGGGAACTCAAAGTACTTGCCAACACTCTATCTATGGAGTTCAAATGAAATCGGGCAGTGGGATCAATTACTGCTTGAAGAAACCTGCACAAATCCTGTTTCTTCAGGCTGATCACAAAGCTACACTTACAGCTCCATACTGCCAAAGCCTCTCAATCTGATGGAACAGAATTAATCAATTCACATTACAAAGTTTTAATCAAAGAGCACCAGAGAGCAATTTTTAACCCTTCTGATATTCACCTCCATAAAATACCTTGCAATTTAAACCACCACACAACTCAGTTACTGGCTAAGTCAGGGACTTCAACTCTGAGCTTTCTGGCACTTTTCTATATATACACAATTTAGAATTAGGGTATTTTGTGTTAATTATGTCACAAAGACTGTACCTAGGACAAAACATACCAGTGAGCATTGCTATAAACAGTACTCGTTAGCACGTACTATACAGCTGTAAGGACACCAACAGGATTGAGATCCCCAGGTGCCTTTTAAGAGCATCTAGTTTTGAGCTCTGATCGAGTCATGCAAGAGTTAGGAACATCCAATAAGCACAAGTCTAAGCATCTTAGGAATGTTAGTGCTCAACATAACACACACAAAGATTTCCAGCTGAACAGACATTTCGTACTGAACACCTATTTCAAATTTCTGTTAATATATTCCATTCATTTACCATGTGGAGTCTTGTACCTTCAAGTATGTTTAGATACCAAATAAACAAATTTTCAGTAATGTCAGTGAAATTTTATCACTGTTTTTCTTTTCAAATTCTTTTAAGTTTTTGAATATTTTGACTCAAGACTTTAAATTATATTCCGCAGATCATGACATATTAGGCTGGCAAAACCCAAGCTTTTACATGTATGCATTGGCTTTAGAGTTAAGTCTGCAACCAGGTTTTGACCAACGAACAACTCGGCAACTGAGTCCTTCAAGCACAGGTCCCTAACCATCACTAGAGCTCCACTGAATATCATTTCAGTCTCACTGCTGTAAATATGAACAATGTCTACTGTGAGCCTCAATCACAGTCTTGGAGGTGTTATCTCTTGGTCAGTTTTACTTCCACAAAGAAAGTAGATGAGGAATCCTTTATCCTGACAGATAAATGATTCCAAAGTGCTCAATGAATTAATACTACAGAAATGCCAATATCAAATTTAGTATCGATATAGTAAATGACACAAGACATCAAAATAAAGTTGCGCATCCAAAACGTTTAGCAGAAACATTGTTAATGGAGTCTGTACTTTCTTACTCTGCTCTCTGAACATAATGCTTTACAAATGATAGTCCACAGAACCATACCACCTTGCAATATTTTTTTAAATTTTGAAGAATTTTAAGGGTAGAACGATCTGTTGGTGGTAGAGGTTTTTTGTTTGTTAGTATTGACAGTAAGCTAGTTCAAGAATTGGGGCACTACTGCCTTATCATATTGTTTTTCTCCCTTTACTACAAACATATGATTCTTGAGAAGAGTGCCACAACCGTCATACTCACCACTCCTTCCTCCACCATGTTGCCATTTCAGCCATCAACCCAGCCACTGTTCAGACCTTCTAGTTAATACTAACTTTGTTAGCCTCTTCAAATCCTTAGGAATACTTTGGCAAGTGAGACCAATGAACCATTTTTACTTTAGAAGTTATTTTGAGCTATTATAAGAGGTTATTTTACAGAACTTAATGCAACAGAATTTCAAAGGAGTAAAGGGGGAAAAAAAACGACAAGCAAAAAAAATCCAGCCCAAACCTGTTAAGCGTACTCTGCCTCCATTATCCTGACTACTCACTTTCTTGCCACTTTGTTTACACTCTCTCTCTGATAAGGGCTGCTCAACAGGCATGCCAGGTAACAGTTCTTAACCGAGATAGCTCTTGACTAACTATTAAACCATAACCTATGTCCTTTCTCCTTAGCAGTTGCTAATAATTTCAGGGCTCCTTTCTATTAACTGAATTTCACATCATGAACATACAAAGAAATCGTACCCTAAACTTTTATTCCAAATAAGAGAAAGCTGAATGTGAAGCACCACCAGAGTGCAATCAATGTAAAATGTAAGTAATTATGTGACAGTTTTACACTTTGCAATTCTCAGGGAAAGGATCAGCGAGCAGTCCAGGGCCTCAGTCAGAGCCCCATTCACAGTGTGGTAGTCTTCTCTGCAGCTTTTGTAATACAGTTTTGCTATAGTAGGCAAAAGTCCTCCGTGAAAATGCTTGCCATAAACTATAATATTTCAGTCTCCGACAGCAACCCAAAAGGCAACTCTGAAGAAGTTCCCTTAACCCAGGAGACCTGCCCAGCAGAGGACTAAACCTACAGTATTTCTTTACACTCTCAGTGTGGGTTGTGCTGTGCAACTGTTTCCCAAACACATCTGGCAGTATACAATTACCACCCGAATGTCCCTTAAGTCATCCATTGTCAAGCAGACTTTTAGGATTTTAGTTTAAATTTTTAAGTGAAATGCCATTAGATTAACAGGCAACTAAGAAAGTGCCATTTGTGAGAGACATCCATTCTCATATTTAACACCTTACCACAGCATCTATATCAATAAACTGACTCTCCTATATATTTTAATTAAACCGCGTTCTTTCTGTTAGAAGCATTATATAGTGTAGTAGTGTACAGAAATATATAAGCACTGTTTTCTAAACAATACTATAACCTGGAGGACAAAAAGATAGTGCAAGTATACACAGGCATGTTAACATACACAGGTGTTAAAACAGGTGTTTACAGGTGTTATTGGTGCAACACATCAAGATCAAGAAGCTTGTGCGTATGAAGCAGTCACCAGGTTACCGAAAAATGTAAAAAATCCACATACTCAGTGCTAACTGCCTGTAAATACAGGTATACCAACTTGTTAGGTATTCACTTCTTACTTTGCTCTTGTCTCAAGTGCACACAGAAACACTGAATGAAGTGCTGCTCACCCTCCCAGCCACACTAGATATGTTTCCCCGCTCAGCCATCGGGGAGGATCGGCACTGACTCTAACACGCTACTTGAAGATCAAGGACTCTATTTCCCCAAGAAGGGAAACGTCTGTTGAAACAATACAAATAAGCAGTTCCTGGCATCCGTGTTCACACCCCACCTCCCCAAGCAAATAAACAAACAAAAAACCCAACCGAAGCGCCCGCCGCCCCGAGGCGGCACACGTGCCGAATGCCAGCGCTTACAGGGACAGGGGCCGGGGCCGGGAGGGGAGGCTGCATTTGCTCGGGCGGAGCGCAGCGGGAGCAGCCCCAGTCCCGGGGCTCCTCCAGGCGGGAACGCCGCCGGTGCCCGCGCGCCCCCGCCAGCCGGACACGCGCGGGGGAGTCACGTGACCCGGGGAACCTCCCGGCAGGAGAGCCACCGGGGCAGCCCCGGGGGCGGGGGGGGGGGGCAGAGCTGCCGTCGCCATGACAACTTCCAGGGGGAGGGAAAACTTCAAATCCCAACCGTCAGTGCAGGAGCGGCTCCCTCTTAAAGGCGCACGCACACACAGACACACACACAGAGGCGGGCTCCCTTCCCCCCTCCGCCCCCCAGGCACTGGCGATGGAGGAGGAGAGGAGGGGGGCAGCCGCCGGCGCTCACCGCGCGAACGATGAGGAG
>VZTH01019474.1:462546-501998 GCA_013397815.1 Aleadryas rufinucha | reverse complement strand
GGGGGGGGGTGTGAAAACCCAGTTGCTGGCAGGTCATGCTAAACAGGGAACGGTTGAACCTAAACAAATGCCTCCAGAAAGAAAGAACAAACCTGAAAAAAGAAATTTGCCTCCTTTGTCACAGATCAAATAACTTCTGTGCAACCTCTTCCCAAATAAGTTTTAGCAAGTAAGAAAAGCATTGAGCATGTCCTGGTGATGACTTTTTAAAAAACTAAATCTGAAAAGGTCATTAAGTCCTAGTTTAACGTTGTAGACAACCACACCTTTACTGAGTAAACATTAACATTCAATTCAGTCTTATTTCATGTATTTATTAACTTCATCAGAAGAGACTGAAAAGCCAAGATCTCCTGTAGGGCCTTGTTGTGGTTTAACCTCATCTGACAACTAAGTACCACACAGATGCTTGCTCACTGCCTGTCAGGGTCGGGGGAGAAGCTGGGGGAGAGGGGAGGTAAAACCCATGGGTTGAGATAAGAACAGTTTAAGAACTGAAGTGAAGTAAAATATAATAATAATAATAGTAAAAGTGTTAATGTTAACAATGATAATACTAATTGTAATGAAAAGGGGATAGAGAAATGAAACCCAAGAAAGACAAGTGAAGCACAGTACAACTGCTCACCCCTGTTGACCAATGCCCAGCCTGTGCCCATGCAGCGATCGGCCCTTCCCGGCCAATTCCCTCAGTGTACACCGGACATGATGTTCTGTGGTACAGAAGATCCCTTTGGCCAGTTTGGGTCAGCTGTACTCCCCCTCAGCTTTTTGTGCACCTCCTCACTGGCAGAGCCTGGGAAGCTGAGAAGCCCTTGGCTTAGGGTAAGCACTACTTAGCAACAGCCAAAACAACGATGTGTTGTCATCGTTATTCTCATATGAAATCCAAAAACCACAGCACTGTACCAGTTACTAAGAAGAAAATGAACTCTGTCTCAGCTGAAACCAGGACAAGTGTTCTTTCAGTGTTAAAGGAATTGCTATTCTGTGTAGGTTTATCCCACTCACATCACAGACTAAAGATTTAGTTGTCTGATATCTTGGGTTGCCTAGTATCTTGGTAATGTTGACACAGTTATGCTGAACTTAATATTGCCTTCGTAGTTTGTGTTTCAAATTGCAGATTTAAAAAGTCTGCAATAACTTTCTGCTTGCTTTGTATCCCAACTCCTTCTTAAATTTCTTTAGAAATAGGCTTTTTAATTTTTAATTCAATATCCTAGAAGCCTGGAAATTAATTTAGTGAGCAATTGGCTCCTGGGTTGGGCGCAGAGGGTTACAGTGAATGGGGTAACATCAGGCTGGTGACCAGTCACTAATGGGGTTCTGCAGGGCTCCGTTTCAGGGCCAGTTCTCCTTAACACCTTTGTAAACAACTTGGAATGTGGGACTCGAAGGCATACTAAGTAAGTTTGCCAGTGGCGTTAAATTGGGAGGAGCTGTTGACTCCCTCAAAGGCAGAAATATCTGAACACAACAGAGGGCTGGGCACCAAAGTATTGCTGGTCTAATGCAGGATCTAAAAAATACTATTAAATGTAATAATTTATCTATCTTTGACTCAAAGTTCTGAAACAAAGCCTTCCTCATCTCTGCTCTCTGATGATCAGTGATAGGACCTGAAGAGCATGAAGCTGTGACAGGGGAGGTTTAGGTAGGATATTAGGACAAGGTTCTTCACCCAGAGGTTGAATGGGCACTGGAACAGGCTCTCCAGGGAAGTGGTCATGGCACCAGCCTGACACAGTTCATGAAATGTTGGGACAATGCTTTCAGACACATGGTGTGATTCTTGGGGATGATGCTGTGCAGGGCCAGGAGCTGGACTCAAATGATCCTTCTGGATCCCTTCCAACTTGGGTTATTCTCTTATTCTATAAACCCTGTAATGTTTAGATTTCAGCAGTCCTGTAAAGGAGGAAAAGTAAAGTAAAAATTCAAGCCTCTCTGACCACTTTCCAGATGCAGAGAAACTGAGTTCACTTTCTGTCTTTAGGTGCAAAAAAGGCAATGGGAGTAGAGATAGGCAAAAGAGAAGGAAAGATACTATAGCAAGGGTCTTCAGTGTCATGAGTGATAGAGAGGTCATCAGTGTAGGCTATGTCCAGATTATTTCTAGCCATAAAGGAATTAAAGCAAATAAAGTGGAACTATGAATCAAATATTTTTTCTTTTTAATTGACATTTGCTGAATCAGATAACCAAAAATTGTTAAAGATCAAAAATAGAAATGGGTAGAAGACAGATTTTTGAAGAATGAGCTAATTTGTAGATTCTTGAATATTAAGCTGTGATTTATAGCTCACAAAGTCCCTAAATGCTTATTGTCATGTGCTTTCAATGTAACTGGTTCTGTGTGATCTCTTTTTTGAACACAGCTTCTGGCAGCAGTGTAGTTCAGTGTAATGAGGTCTGCTCCTATGAGGAATCACTGACATGCTAATTTGTCATCTTCTTTCCTTTTTTCTTCAGTCTCCCACAGTCAAATCACCCGCTTGTACAGTCGCTTCACCAGCCTGGACAAAGGAGAAAATGGCACTCTTAGGTGGGTAATTCAGCTGTACTCGCATTGGCACATCTGTGTTGGTGGCTTGCTATTGCAGGATGTCTGCATGTTTTTCTCACTGGTAAATCATTGAGGCTGTTGTAACAAGTTCTTTCATACCTACTGTCTACATGAAAGGTTTAATTGTTGAACTGAGGTGCTCTGTTGTTGAACTGAGGTGCTCTAAGTACCAACTGTCTTTACTGTAGTGTTGAAGGTTTGTAGCAGTTAATATGAGAAAGTTCAGATTTGGTATTCGAAGTCTTATAAAAATGTTCAGAATTGTGAAACAACACTTTCAGGTTGTTATTTCTTACCTTTCTTTATATGTTGCTTCTAATATTTATTATGAGAATGGTTCTGCTGTGTCATCTTTCTCCTGACTTTCATAAGAAAAAAGGTCTATACTTACTTGTTTCTGATATCCAGTGTCTTTTAACACTACTTGGATCTGCAATCCATTTACTATACTTAATTTTGCACCTCTTGTTAGAACACCCATATCTATTAGTATACTCAAAAATACAAAAAGAGCTGGAACCAAGTCACTGTGACTAAACAAACATTCTATTCTTTAAAGTGGTAGTGCAGGATATTCTAAGATCTTTAGTGTTTATTTCCTATCTACAGTCCGAAAACTACAGAAGTTAACTGGTTTCTTACAGCTTAGTCAATTAAATAAAGATGAGTCTTTAACTCTATCTGCAAAATATTTTTCATTTTGACGGACCAAGTTTGCTGGAAAGAGTATTCTCAACCAAAAGGTAAATTGTGGTGAGATGATGGCCTGTTAAAATATATCTCTGCCTCCTGTTGTTATTCTGTAGCCTTCCCTACTCTCATGGATTTTGTTTTCCATTCACCATATAGCCACAGTGCACAGGAAAGCTGGAGAGGAATGCAGGAGAGAGTAGGAAGGGGAAAGGAGCCTTGTTGTAACACAATATGAGATCTGGCTCTTATGGAGTTAATTTCTTTCATAGCAGCTCTATCCCAGTCAAATTCAGTGATTCAGGCATTACCTGAGGTTTTGAATGTGAACTTGTAAAATATGACTGTAGGATGCACTATAAACCCAGAAAAGCTATAGACCTACCCATAAACCAACCTGACTTAATCCTGGAATCACCTCTTAAAAGATCAAAGTAGCAAGTTGTAAGATACATGGTCTTTTGGCTTACTGCAGTTTCCTTTCCTGAAGGAAATGCGCAGTTCCTTCTGGTGCCACAAATTGCTGACTTCTCAGCATTTAAGTAATTGGATGTGGAATTGTATGGTAAACAGAACTACAGAGTGATTATTGTGGGTTAAAAATACTCTCCCTCCCCTTTTGGCTTGTGTAGGTTTTGAAATTTATTGACTCCAGTGATTTGGACTGTGGCTGTACTGATTTCTAGATTTGCATAGCTGAAGGGATGACTAAATGGATTGTGTGTGTAAAAAATTGGCTTGGGATGGGCTATGCAGGAACTTCCAAAAGCCCACTCTGACACTAAAGCCAATGTATTATATAAATTGTAACATTGCCAATTCTGATGTAGAGATCAACTGATGAGATTGTGGATAAGGTTAATACTCTTTATGTTTAAAATTATTTGGAAAAGAACATTAACAGCCTTTTCAAACCTTTACATGTGAGTTTAATATTCATATTAATATTCAGTAAAGGTGATGGCTACCAGATTAGTCTAGTACAATTTCAACCTAGGATGTGTTCTCCCTCAACACTTCCGCGTTCTCCTCCAACACTAAATTCGCTTACTGATTCCATAAGGTTTGTATAAACTTCAAAGTGATTGTACTCAGTTTATGTAAGAGGAGTAATTGATTAAATATGCTATGAATGTCTGTTGCACAATACTTAGTTTCACAGTATTATGCATCAGGAGGAGTTAGACTTCCACTGTTGATAATCATGTGGTACTTAGGAAAGGAAGTGGAGGTTGTTTGGAAAATCCCAGCAGCTGTGCTTATTATGATCCGTTAACTTGCAGTCTTGGCCCCTAAGCATAGCCCACTCTCAAACATGTCAGACTTAAGAGTGGCATTCAAGTTTTTAAACTTGTTCTAGTACCCACAAAATGCAGAAACTATTAAGTTTCAGTAATAAAAAACTACTTCCTGAAAAATAAAGAATGAGGAGGGAGCAAGAACTACAGCTTGAAAGGTCACAGATGTTGGTTTCTGAGCTACAGCTCAAAGAGAACTTGCTGTTTTAAGACAAGTAAGAAGAAGTCATGACTTGCTTACTACCACTGAACAGTTGACAGGGTATATGTTCTGTCTGTTTCCTGTGAGCAAGAATTATTGTTTCCGTAAGGATGACTTACACCTTTGACCTACAAATCAAACATGACAAAATCACTCGTGTGACCATGATTAGGAAAAGAAGTGTTAGGCAGTTCTTTATGGCATGAAATAAATCTTTAAATGTGTACCACCCTTCTGAGGAAGGGCAAAGTAAAGAGCACTTCGTACAGAAGATCTGGTAGGTGATGATTAATCCTGGTAGTTATGGAACTATAATCAAAAGCAGAAATCTTTCATAGCCAGATGTTTCTATCCGGTGTACCTATATGCAATTTCAAGGCACTTTGTTTTTAAAGAGTTACATAAATGAAATATTAGAGATGATTATTGATAAAGACAAAGCTTGGTCTTCAAAAAGTTTTTGGTTTTTGCTTCTTTTTTTTCCTCTCACATATTTATTCTTTAAATGACTACAGCCATTTTTACCTGTAAAGGTAAAAATGTCAGGTTTACCTTCATCTTTCTTTAAAAGTGTAGAAAAAAAATGTATTTTTCCTTAGCTTCACTTTTTCTAAACAAGATGATTAAATTCCCTCAGACTTCCACCATCTGAACAAAACCATGTTGGAAAAGGCAGGACAAAACTGTTCTTGAAAATTCTTTTGTCACCTTTGATTTCAATATCGCAACATGCTGAGTTGCCAAAACAAAAGATTGATACCCCTGCATGTCCATAGCTACATCTGAATTATGAAATCTGGAACATACTTATTCTGTCTACCTCGTAACTATAGCTCAGGAGGAAACCAGTGTGCATGTTTCCCTACTTACATGCTGATTTCCAATATGAGGAAGTAGTATAGCATGAACAGAATAAGTATGCGATTGCTTAGTGAGTCTCCTTGGTGGGCTGGTACTGTAGTGCACACCACACAAGAATACCTTTGTTCCAAAGGTTATCTACTAGTAAGTAGCTCTAGACAGACATGTATAGAGCTATAAAGGGGGATACTTACCTAAACTGCTATCTTTGTATGTAAGTTTTGTATGAAACCTCCCACTTAACAGTAGTTTCTTGTGCACTGGGGAAAAGACAGGTTAAGCACTTGAGAAGTAGTTTTTACTATGCAGTAAAGGGTATAGCATGGTGAGTGTGGAAGAAGGAAGGAAGAAGGGCAAGTGTTCTGACACACTGAGCTGTTTATGCATATCTCATGCTTATGAAAGCTGTTCACACATGTGTCTGCTGGAGAACTTCAGAAAGCCTCTGATCCTGAGAGAAGGGTAACATGAGCCAGCCAGTCCATCTGTCAATCTCTGTCAGCTGACTGAACCATCTGGGTCTGGAAGGGTGTCAGGCTTGTTCTTATTAGTTCAAACGGATACTGCAAGATTGTAAAACATAAAAGCTAGCTCTCTGAATGTGGAATTCTTTATTTTTGCTCAGGAAAATGCAAAGCATTTTTAGCTTTATCTAAAATAGAAAAGACAGGAAGGATATGGGTTTGGATTGGAAAAGACAGGGTACAAGAATAGTCTATACTTCCATCTTCAACCACACTTTATGCATGCTGCCTTTTTTCTTTCCTTCCTTATTGCTCATCTAATTATCACCTTTTTGTGTACTTCTTGGCCTTATGTTTAGGAACCAATTAGTGCTCTGATAGTTAAGCAACTTTTAACATTTGTGTAGAGCATGTGTAAGGATGGAGTTAGATGAGATGGCTGATGCAATCCTCAAAGAGGGGATATTAGTATTCTTTCCCCATAACTGCTTCAGGCTTCCAGCACCTCATTGTCAGCTGTGGTGCTCTTAGATTTTTTGAAGTTTTTGAACTGCCTCTAGTTGCAAATTCAGCAGAAAGATAATTGGAGAGGAGGAAGGTAGGGTGTTTTTTATGGGGAATACATTAGACCACCAAAAGGTTAGATGAATGACAAAGCTGATATTAGCAACGGAACAGAGCAATGGAACCTCTTCAGTAGTAACCTCTTAAATATTTTTGACCAATTTGCATGATACACCTTATTGCTTTTAATTATTTCCCTTCTTCAAGTAATTTCTTGTTACCTATATCCTCTGGGCATCTTTCCTTTCCTCTGCCACTTCTGATGTGCATAAATGTGGGGATTTTTCCTTTCCATTATTTTACTTTCCTTCAGCTCTAGATACCCATCCTCATCCCTGATGAGGAAACAGTGCTTTGCTACCATGTAGAAGTAACTGAAGAATGAACAACCAGAAATGGAAGGAAAAAAAGGGTCTCGTAGGCTTCTTGCAGCCTTTGGAATAAGGTAGAACCACCTTTACAGTAGGGATCTGCTCTGTGCCATGGAGGAAATACTTATGCTTGGGAATACTTGCCTTGCTTGGAATCTACAAATTCTTTGCTGTAAAGTACATATAATTATGAATACACTGGTGTATGTGTTAAGTGGTTGTATTACATGGTATGTATGGCTTGCATAATATTCACATGCAGTTAAAGGTTCCATTTAAGCAAAGATTTCATAAGAACCAGGTTACTGGAAAGATACCTTAGAAGAGCCTTGTTGCCCTTGAACACATAAGAAGTAGAGGGTATTAAATTTTGTGTAAGCTCCAGCTTCAGCCAGGTGAAGTTGGTCCCTAATGACTGCAGGAAAGCTTAGCTTTGTAAAGTGGAGAATAACTTACCTCACACATTCATTTGCTTTTATGGCTGTTGCAGCTATTTCAGTTATAACACTCAGTCAGTAATGTGCTCTTAATAAGCAAAAGTGCTCTACTGCAATCCTGATTATGACAGGACAAATAGATTTGAAACCTGGGGAGTTATTTGTGGTTAATTGTTAATCTACTGTTAGAAAACAGAATCAGTAGAGGCTGGAATGCCAAGTGTATACTGAGGCTGAATAGTAAAAAGTCGTGGTATGCAAGTAAAAAATTCTGAAGCATTAGGATTTTGCTCTACACGGAAGAGAGGGCAGCTGCTGCTTTTAGGTTATAAAGTTAGCATTGACACTGAAGTTCTGTTGTTAAAATATTGTTATTAGAACATAGGCTTTCCACATCACTGCATCTCCTGCTTAAATCACTAATGCATACTTTGCCCTTCAGCTATAGCTTAAAATGTAGCAGTCCTGAAGGGTCTGGTAACAAGTTGATCATGCTAAACAGATGTTAACTTTGCCTATTAAAAATAACACAGACCTGGTCAGAGCAGAAGTTTGCTGGGATAACTTATAAATATGGTCAGGTCACTCTGTTAGAAGGTCAAACAGTTTAACCATGTTGTAACAGATGCACTGTAATTGGGAGTCTTAACAATGCTGTGGTGGTGACTGGGTGCTTTAGAATACATTTAAAACTAGAACGTCTTGCTTCTCTGCCTTTCCCAAGCAAGACTGGTGATAGGGTCAGCCAATTTCTTTTTTACCCTTTTTAATACCCTCTTTTTACCCTTTTTAATACCCTCCTTAATATCACAGCATTATAAAAGGCTTGTATATTTAAATAATCTCAAAATTTGTTTGTGTTTACTTTAGTAAGCCAGTTTTTCGGTTTAATGATGTCATGAATCAGACCTTGTTGCCAATTTGGTTAGTGAGCGTAGTTTTGAAAAGTAGCAAACATTCAGTAACCAAGTTTGAGACTTTGACCCCAACTTCAAAACCAGCAGCACTGTATTTGACTTGAAGGGAACTGCCAGTATTTCTGGAGATTGGGCAGGAAATGTCAAATTATGCATCCAGACAGGATGGGGTGGGGGTTTTTTACAGCTTAACCCCCTTGCTGTTTGTAATTTAAAATCTAAATTATTATGAAGTACATCTTGTACTAACTGATAAGTTGCTGTGTTCTGTTGTGGGGAAAAACAAACCAACCAAACCTGCTCACTAAGACACATTTGGTGTGTCTGCCTTGGTCACACCAAGATTACCCACTTTCCTGTCACTGATAGTCTATTACGTTGAAAGAAAATAGAAAATATTAGTGCAATTCTAATAGGAGAATGAAACCTGTGTTCATGTCCTACTGTTCTAAAAGGTGTATACAGTACAATTCATGATGTCTTTCAGATCAGAAGAATAACAGTGTAAGCATAGCTGTGTTTATATTATGCTGTGTACATATAATCATGAGCAGAAAAGAGAATGGCTGGCAAGAGCACTGAGTATTTGCCTGCACTGATGAAGTTATATCTGGGGTACAGGTGCCTGTAAAAGTGTAAATTTAGCACTTCAAAACAGGAGTACTGCTTGGTTGAAGGTAAAAGAATCTGAAATTTGGCATTTGTTATAAGATACAGATTTGTTGCATAAACAAACAAAATCTATTAGAACATTCTAATGACCTATAGTAGGCTTGGAGAAGTATGGTATTCTTCCAGAATCGGAAATGAGGCAGCCTGGAAAAGTTATGACAAGTCATATGATTAAGTACCAAAATAACTATTAAAAAATGCCAATCAGTATTTTCATCTTGGAGCCATAATTTCTTTCAAAGCAACTTCAGAAGCTTTCCTTTTCTTACATTGCAAACTACTTGGTATCATTACAGTAAGGTTTCTAGCACAAATTATGTTAGTGTCTGAGAAGTGTTGTTAACATGATAAATGAGCACTGCTAGTTTGTAATGGAATATAGGTTTGGCATTGTCTTTTGCTTTATTTTGTGCCATTAGTCATAAAGAAAAAATTATTTTAAAAGTTGCATTTTCAAAATCACCAGTGTCTTGCTGCAGAAATAGAATTCCATGGATGTTTTACTGTGAATTCTTTTTAAGCGTCTTCTCTGACTTCAACTTTATGCTGACTTCTTGTGTTCTTGCTTTACTTAGCCGTGAAGATTTCCAGCGGATTCCAGAGCTTGCCATCAATCCACTCGGAGACAGAATTATAAACGCCTTCTTTCCAGAAGGGTGAGTTTCAACAAACTGAATTTGTGAGCAGGTACAAAATTTGTAGTTCATCAGAAGTTTTCATAGGAGTGAAACACTGATAATTAAGGCACAGAATTTGAATTTACTAATAACTGAACACCTCAAACTTGCCATGCAATGTGTGTGGGTACACTGTTTCCTCAGCATATTTTAATTCTCTAAAGAGAAATTCTTTACAACACATTTTTTGTGCTTTATTTATTGACAAACTCAGGCTTCTGTCACAGTTTTCCACTCTTCTTCCTGAAGAAGAGTGGAACTGAACTGAACTAAACTACTGAACACTTTTGAGGAAGTTCCAGGCCGTGTATGGACTTTGGTTCCTAAAGCAAACTTGTGTCAATGCTATTCTGTGTAAAGTAGCATTACAATTAACTGATTTGGTCTTACTGTATCTGATATAGTAAGTGTACCATTGTTATTAGATTGGCTTTTTTGGTTGGTTGATTCTAGGTTTTTATTACATTTAAGACATAGATTAAGACACTTCTAACACAAATCCAAAGAGATGATCAAATTTGCAGTATTGCCTCTCTTCATTATAGCTCTCTGGATTGTTCTATGGAATCTGCTTCTCTTGAACGCAGTTGTCATTACTGATTGATGGAGATCAGATTGTCTAATCAAGTCGTAATATCAGCTAAAACCAGGCAGGGTTTACTGAACAGAAAGCGGGCATCCTGGAAAGCATTTACATGGCTGGTTCCCACAGAAACTAGAAAAGAGCTCTTTGTCAGAGAGCGGTGAGCAATGACAGCCCCACAGGCAGGAGCCAAGGGTGACAGCAAAGCTGGAAGGGGTGATGTACTTGCAGAAGAAGGGCACGCACTTGAACTCAAAAAGCAGAGCAGGTCCAGTGACTGTTCTCAGGTCATCCAACAGTCCCGTGCTCGACAGTGATGAAACTAGTATCAAGTTAGTCCAGGGAATCAGGGTCCAGATCAGCAAGATTCATTGCTATATTCGGGCATAGCAGCAGCATAGCTCAGGCAATGGCTAAGGGTGAGGGCTTCAGCTTAAACAGACTTTGCAGGTAAGGGAAGGGGAGCCCTCAGTAAGACTTCTCACTGCTTCTTTTTTTTACACATCATACTTCATAACAGCACGATCCTAGCTTGCAACAGCATAGGCAGCCAAAACTTGGGGAGGTGGGAATGGAAGAGTTCACATGGTCTTGATGCTTCAGATATTAATAGTCCTTTACTGAAATGAAGAGCCTGTATAAGGTATGCTCAAAACTGACCTGCTGAAATGCTTACGCAGAGAGGACCAGGTGAATTTCCGTGGATTCATGAGGACACTAGCCCACTTCCGACCCATAGAAGATAATGAAAAGAGCAAAGACCAGAATGGACCAGAACCACTGAACAGCAGAAGTAACAAGCTCCACTGTAAGAAATGTGAACCTTCCTACAGAATCAATTATTTTTCCTTCTTCTTTTTGGTTGGGCTGGGTTATTTTTTCCCCTTAGGAAGGGAGGAAAGGGGTTTGGGATCTTCTGCACAGTTATTTCCTGTGGAATGATATCTCCTAATGCCTGATTTTTTTTTAAATTTACTTGGAAGCTTATCTGTTCAGAATGTTAACAATTGAGCCATTGTTATTTTAGAATTTGGTGGAATTGGTTGACTCTTGAGTAATAGATATACTTGGCAAAATGTCTCATAATGGAAGTGTTTCAAAATGGTTTGTATTCAAAATTATTTCAGATTTAGAAGCCACATCCCATACATGAATGAGCTTTTCTGCTTATTTCTCCAGTTCTTCCATATAATATAGTGGTTTTTTCCCCACCTTCAGCTGAGTACTTTCTTAAGTATTTGGATGTCTGCCTATAGTATACGAGCAGAATGCTCTTTCTTGCTAATCAAAGTTGGCAGCAGTCCTCAGAGCACTTAAAATTTCTTGTCATATCTCATCCAGAATATAGTCAAAAGACAATCAATGGTAATGTAAAAATGGTTGGCTCTGAAATTAAAGGACTGAATGTATCTTAGTGATAATTATTCTTCCATGACTTGGGGTTTTGAGGAAATATCCTGCAAGCAGAGTGCTTGTGAACATAAAATTTTTCCATTATTGGCAATAATACTATTCCTGTGTGTGGTAATAACACTTTATGGAACTGAGCATGGGTTTTATGGTGAATTAAAATTCTAAGCTAATTCTCTTAAAATAATTTACAACTACTTAGTTTTGTTGTTTTTCTTTTAGATAAATCTGTTGTTATGAAGAAAAATAATGGCACTTGAATTCAACTGCTCTTTCTTTCTTCTCTGTAGTTGCTTTTCGATTATACGATCTAGATAAAGATGACAAGATTTCCAGGGATGAGCTTCTCCAGGTAAATAGCACAGGGCTGCTTTGAGTAACTCAATGATGATGTTCTCTGTGACTTCATACCTACTTAGATGAGGGGAGTTGCAACAGTTTTCTCAAAAGGACTGCTGGAGTAATGTGGTGGCTTTGCTCACCTCTGCCTTAAAGCTTTAGATGTGGTATGGGACTTTATTCTTATTTGGTAGGCTAGGCAGCTCCTGTTGGAAGTGACACCTAAATATTCAACAAATACACTATGCACCTTAAGAACTACCTTCTATAACTTTCAAAGGTGCTTCTAAAAGGATTTCAAAAGGACAGTCACTGAGGTTGTTTGCCTGATCCTCTGTGCATCTTCTCAATAGAATAAAACTTCTTGAAATTGCAGCAAAGGTAATCAAAGTTCATCAGTGCTGCATATGTATGAAACTAGGCTTGTGCTAGGAGTAATTACATGCTACTAATCCTGAGAAGTATACATGGCAATTTGTGGTTCCTGATGTAAGAAAAAGGTTTGCTTTTGACTGGAACTGCCCTCTTCTGTCTGCTCAGAAAATGCTTTACTGACTTTGGAGGGTAATGGCAGTTATCAGTGGACCATGTACTTTCAAGATTCCTGTAGGCAAACATCTCAAACAGTGGATATTCAATCAAATGCTGGTATGTTTTCTGGGAAAAAAAGTAGAAGCATTGAACAAAATTACTCATTCCTAGTTCCAAAAGTTTTCTCTTGCTTCTGCCTCCTCCTGCTGCCTAGTGAAAAAGCAGGATTCTTTGTCAATGGTGGCTGCAAAAGATACCTGTATTTCCTGAAGGACTTCATGTACAAAGGACAACAGAAGTCTGTCTAGAAATTACTTCAATGAAAATGTTGTGTGGTGTTATTTTGACAGTACACACAAGAAGAAAGCACTAATAATACTTCTGTTCCTATGTCAATGATGGTTTTGTTGTATGCTACAGGTATTACGGATGATGGTTGGTGTAAATATTTCTGATGAACAGCTGGGCAGCATTGCTGACAGGACAATCCAGGAAGCTGATCAAGATGGAGATAGTGCCATCTCCTTTGCAGAATTTGTAAAGGTTTGTAAACTATGTTCTGAATGACTAATTGAAACTGCTCAGTAATGAGCAAGTCATTCAGACAAATGCAAATGAGAATGGAGGGTAAGTCATTGAAATAGTTGTGCCTGCATTTGGGCAAAGCCTTCTGCTAGCTTTTTCTTCCCTTTATTAGTCATGTTTTCCATTTTTTTTAATACTGTCAGGATGCTAATAATTAGTCCACATGTTTCTTTATACTCTTACATAATGCTACAGCCTGGAATATACTGAAGAATTTTCACTTTTTGTTTTGTAACTGCTTCTTTCTACACAAGTAGCCTGACTAGCACAGTTAGAACAGATTAATTCTTCTGCCATAATAGCACTGATCAGTTTTCACTTGTAGATTTCATCTGTTAGCAGCACAACTAATACCGGTATTCAAGTTCCTAGCTCTGGTACTTTGAATTACATGTTTTGATAGTCAGAAATGGGTAATAGTAGGGAGCCATCAGATAATCAGCGGAGGAGCTTGTCCTGTAGCAGAACAATTTCAACCACCTAATGGGATGCTATTGAGAAGAGGAACTAGACTTACCTTGGAGGTAACAAAAAGACAACAGAAACAAGTTGCAACATGGGAGACTGTGGTTTACTTTAATGAAAACTTTTTACCTTTAAGAGCATGGTCATAGCTTCTGAAAGATGTAGAAGTTCCTTCCTCAGAGATATTTAAAGCTTAACCAGGGCAAGGCCCTGAGCAACCTGATTTAGCAGGTCCTGCTTTAAGTAGGAATTGAGGGGTTGGACTAGAAGACTTCCAGAGGTCTCTTCAAATGTAAATTACTCTCATCTTGGAGCACTGAAGTCTACTGCCTGAAACAGTCTGGAGCAGAGTAATGTCTTCATGCCTCAGTGTTAAGAGCAATTTAGTGAATGAACTTGCCACCCCAGTTTTACAGTGATATACATTAGTGGTGCTCTGATCTTGATTTTTGCTCTTCACTGATTGCTCATGTCCCTTTCTCTACTCTATTCTCCCTTGTGTTTCCTGGCTGGGCATTACCACATAATCTAGTTTTGGAAATCCAGGCCTTTCTGTGCTGTTGGCAGACTGAAACCACATTAGTTAGATTTTGATTGACAGCCTTGTGGCTTTGATGGCTGAAGTTCCTTTCCTTGGAAGGACCTTAGCCTACAATGAGAAACAGCAGTCTCTATCTAGATGAAGGGCTGGCATGCTGAATTGAAGACATCCTATGTTGCTGCCCGTTTCCTCAATATTAGAATAAGAAACCTTGTAGGAGAGATGTACAGTAACTGTTTCTCAATTTTATTGCAGGTTTTGGAGAAGGTGGATGTAGAGCAGAAAATGAGCATTCGATTTCTTCACTGATGGATGGAGAACCTGTTCCTTTCTACTCCAACTATGTAATGAGTAGAACTTCATTTTCTCCTTAGCACCATACCCCAGAGCATTGCTACGGGTGCATATACTACACATCTCCAACCCTTCCCTGATTTGTTCTACCAATGTGAACATTCCCTGTGCAACAGGAACAAAGGGAAATGGCTGCCATGCAACTTGGAAAAGGAGCTTTTTTTAATGTTGTCCATCCTGGGTTTTTTGCCCTTTCTCTTGTCTCCTTCTGCACTACTGTTTCAGTAAAATGTCTCTCCTTATACGCTACTGTTTAAACTACAAACTGATTCTTCTGAGCTCTGAATCTGAGAATGGAAAAACGGAAACATGCCACAGAAGTGCCCTCTGAGACATTTCAGAGACAAGCATCTACTCAAATACTAGGTGCATTGATAATGATTTACTTTTGCCACATTACAGCTGCCTTTTTTAAAAATTTTTTTTGCCCCTTTCCTATTTGGCTCTTTATATGTAGATTTGTTTCTTCACTGCTTCTAAATCTGCCTTTTACTTGAGAACTTCTCAACTTCTATGGCTTCATTGTACAACTAGCACAAATGCACGATGATAGCTTTGAGTACTTTAAATTACTGTGAATAGATTTTGTTCTTTGTGGAATGAATTCACAGGGACAGTAGTAGAATCTATGGTGGGGACAGGCTGTGGTGTTCTTTAAAGGAATAGGAATTCTGCACTAAGTCACTTGAACAGTTTGAGTAGCAGAGGCAGAAACTTGTTTTTTCCTTTGCGTAGCTTGCAGGCTTGGCAGCCAGCGGACCATGACGTGTCCTCTCCAGATTGTTTTCGTGTAGGCGAACGAAAAGGGTGGTTTTCCTTCTGACAGTGTAAATTCGTTTACCGGTATACAAAATGCAAGAAAACCAGTCATGCTAAAATCTGGATTTGTAGTTCTGTAACTGCCCCCTGGTAATAGTGTCATGAAACATGAAATCATGAAACTGATTTCATGGGGTTTTTTTCCCAATTATAGTGGCCTGCATAATGAGTAATTATTTATATTTTTCAGTATGAAAGTCCCAGTCTGTTGTATTTGTGTTGAGGGTGGTAGCTGTATTTAAGAAAGCTCTGGCATAAGAATACAATTTGGGAAAGTTCATATTATCCCAGATATTTCAGAATGTATTTCTATACAAATCTCTTTGCAAGTGTAAAATGATTCATACTATTATTATAATGCTGATAAATTCAAGAGATCAGAATCCTCGAAGGTTCAATAGTAACAATTTACTGTGGCTAGATTGACAAATGATCTCGTGTAGTTCAGCTGGAGCATTCCACAATCTAGGCGATCCTTCCAATAAAACAAAAAAACCCTGGGAGCTTCTTTATTGAAGAATCGGTGTTATAACTGCTTCTCTGTCATGTGTTAACATTTCTATAAATACTTACCAGTCTCAAAACTACTCTCAAATGTGCATTTCCTTTTTTCCCAGTTCCTTTAATCATCACTTTTGTTGAAGGATAACATGCAAGTCTCTGAAGGATTTTTGATTTGTTTTAAATTAAGGAATTCAAAAGTAAAATGTTGCACTTCATAGTTTTGCAGAGTGTGGCACAGTTACAGAAAGAAATGTAAATTAAAAACCTCTACTCTGTACGAGAAAGAAACATTATACATTTATAACCACCTCATGTGAAATACGAATGTTACAGTGCTAATGGATTGAAAAGTGAAAAGTGCTTGTAGGCTTTGTGATTTGCTTAGAAGTAGCTGTTGCTCTCTTCCAGCCTCTACAGTTGTAACCTACAGTTGTGCCTTATTGTCCCAGTGAGACTGGATATTGTATTTATCAATCCATAAATAAACCTTCCACTGTATAAACAAAAACCAAAACCAAACCAATCCCCAACTATTCCTATATGGCAACCAACTATCCTTTAATTACTGGAAAAGCTAAATACCAGTAAGAATGGTGCTAGAAGGCCGTACAGATCAGTTTCTTGCAACTGAGCTTGTTTTCAGAGTATTGATAATCCTTTATTCTGCTGGCAGAAACCAGTGCAAAACATGAGCTCCAGAAGAGGACACACAGGGCTGGTTTGTGACATCTGCTCTTACAAGCTCCCACCTCCAATGTCAGGTATTTCTGCTAATGTGCTTGAAGGTGAATACAAATGATCTAACAGATGCCCTGCAAAAAAAACCCCAAAACAGTCAATCAAAGAACAGCCAGCCTTCCTGCAATAAACAAAAAGATCCCCAACTATCAGAATGTAGCTGCCATTAGCAGAATAAATCACATGTAAGCAACTGTCTTAATATTCTGAAAACTATATATGTAACATGTAGTTTAAAAGGTGGTAGACAGTAAGAGGAGTTCTAGAGACCTGAGATCTTAAATTTGTTAAATTTAAAATAGTTCAAAACTAAGCTGTACAGATACAAGCAGATTTCCACAAAAATAGTATTTTTAGCATACCTGGTTGCTTATAGAAGTATTTTGTCTTGAGAACAGAGGGCATCTTGAAGGTGAAAGTGTGGAAGAGGGATAAGGTTGGCAGCTCAGAGGCAGAGCTACTTCATATGTCATCTTTGCCTTTTGAAAAAGTAGTGTAAGGAATAGGATTTTAAATACAGATGAACTGTTCTCCAGTCTACTGAAAGAAAGTCTACTTTCAAATCTGCAGCCATGAGTTTATGTTGAAAGTGTCTGGAGGGTTGACTAGAAATACGTGATTGCAACCAGTTACCAGAGTATTGCGAAGACTGTAGAAAGCAGAAATAGGTTTGATATCTAATCAGGACTGAAACCTGTAGGCCCCTTAGCTCGGCAACAACTCTGGGCAATAGAAAAGAATCGAAATACAGGATTTTACTCATGGAGAGCAGAAGTAAAAATTATATTAGTTTCTGTAACTTTACAATGGAATATAAAAGTCTTCTTTTGGTTCTTTGAAACTACAAGTTTGGTTGTAAATAGAATGTGGGTATAATATTTAAGTTGGCAGAAGTGTTTCATTTCTGTCTGCTCTAAAACGTGACGCGGTAGAAAAGCGTGTGTTAAATGTTTTAACACACGTGTTAAGATTTCGAGCGAAAGGGCTTGGAGTAATCTGTGATGAATCACGGTGAGCCGGGGGTGTTGCTCGAGAGTTTTCTGAATGGGTACGTACTCCTCTTCACGCTCTTCACTACATCCACCCGTCAGCTTGAAGTGCAAAATTACCGCTGCTAAAAAAAAAATTTAAAAATAAATTTTTTTTGCGGATGACACAAACTTGGCAGAATGACTGAAGGCCGCTTTTTGGGGCAACCACGATGCTCGGTGCGCTCAGCAGGTGCTGCAGGGCCGCTGGACCGGGACCCCGCGTCCCCCCAGCCCTTCCCTCCCCGGCCAGACGGTGCGGGGCGAGTATTCCAGCCCCGCCCCCTTGCCGCCGTTCCGGAGCGGCCTCTTTAAATCCCCGTGGAGGTCACCGGAGGACTCGCCCCAGGCCAGTCCCGCTCGCGCCGCTCGAGCCAATCCCTTTCCTGTGCCCTCCCCGGGGCCAATCAGAGAGGGCCGCCTTGGAGGCGGGAGGGCAGCCTCCGTGATGGGCGGCAACGCTGGCCAATCACCGCCAGAACCGGACGGCTGATGCATAGGCACAGCACCCAATAGGCTCGCGCCCGAGTGGGCAGGCCCGGGCGCAGCGAGCCTCCGCCGGGAGGCCAAGGGAAGGAGGGGAAGATGGCGGAGTGAGGGGCGGAGGAGGCGGAGGGGCCGGGCCGGCCGCGGCCCCGCGGCCTCGGCCGCGCTCAGGTGAGTGTTGCGGGAGCAGCGGTCGAGTCAAGCCCAGAGCCTGGTGCGGGATCCCTGACTGAGTTGAGACGGGGCGCCCGTGCACCCGCCTCCCCGTCCCGCCCTGTGATTGGGCTGGGCCCGGGCTCGTTCCCGCGGCGCCGGGCCGGAGCGGCCGGAGCGGCTGGCCGCTCTCGTGGCCCCGGCCCTGAGCGAGGAGCGGGACGGTGTCCGTGTGGGGACAGACCGGAGCCGGAGCCGGAGCCGGGCCGGTTCGACCCGCCCGGCGCCCTGAAAAGTCCGAGCAACTTCGGAGCTAGGGACGAGGGCGTCCTGCAGCTCCAGCACCGGGCTGCAGCAGATGGCCGAGCGGGAGAGCCTGTTCCCTGCACAGCGATACCCCTTCAGCCGACTGGGGACAGCTGCGGCTGGCAGCGACGTCGGGAAGGGAAACCGAAATGTATAATCTGAAATGAGGCTCTGCATCTCTGGCTATAAGCATAACGCTGAATATAGCTACTCTGCTGTTATCGTTATTATTCATGCGCTCTGTGGGCTGGATGAATTCTGCTAATCTGAATGTTTATATCCTTTTATGATGTCTATAGTGCTGACACGAGTGCACAAAGGGGATGGCTTCCGAGTTGTTTGACAAAACCAGAACATACAAATAACCTACCCTCCGAAACAAGTTCTATGGAAAGTGGAGAGATTATAGTGAAATTTGGTTTAGCCTTAGAAATTCATGTAATCGTTGATAATAAGGTAAAAAAAAATTAACACACCATGAAACAGGTGAAACCATTGCCAAATCCGCTATCTCTTCTTTTCAGGTTAGTACCATGCAGCACAGGTATGCCCTGAATTCTTCAGAATTGTCCGTGGTATTTTGTACTAGAGAATGGTACTTAGTTTAAATTCGGAAAAAAAAGGGGGGGACAGAATCAACACTTCTTACTGAAAACAAAAGAATTAGTGACACTAGCACGAGATTCCTTGTGTTCTATATTTGATAGCAGTTCTTAAAATCTCGAGTTCGTGATAGAATTGTGATTGCATTTTCAGTCTGCATGTCAGGCCAAAGAAAAAAGTTGAAGTGGTTAAATGAGAAGTGCAGCTTTAGATTTTGTGGAGACATGGTGTGTTAGCACACATGACCTAATAATGAAGTAGGTGTTTGTAGCTGGTGAAATAACTCAAAAGAAATATAAGCATTTCTGTCACAATTAGTTCTGAAAGCAGTGGCTACTTAGGAGAAAAATTTCCTGAGAAACATTTTACTGATTTTCATGTGCTACATTACTCATGTAGTAACAGTAATAGCATCTTAGGAGCAATGTAACATTAAGGCACAGTATGCTGCTACTGATGAATATTCCTACTTATACATGGCTGTGTATGAATTTTTAAAATATGCCAGGGGATTTGTCTTTGGCATGCTACATATAAAGATAATTCTGCTTTATGTTATCATTAAAAGAATAATAAGCAATCAGCTTGCTTTTGTGTGAAGTTGTACACTACTTTAGCAGTAAGAAATTGATTTGGATTAATATTTATTCTTAATTGCTTTCAATGCACAAGAGCTGTGAAAAGTAGTATCTTAAAAAAATAAAATCAGAATTTCGTGTTGCTCTGGTATATGTCAAATCAATATGCATTGCTTTACAATCTTGTCCACAGTGCTGTGATTCTGCAGTATGGAAATTTGCATGATCAGGCTAGGCATCTCATGATGGTCACCTCATATTCAGGGGTGTCAAAAGTCGTGCACCAAGCCAAAGCTAAAAAATCCTGACCGAGTTTGTGAAGAGTCTGGAGTAGCACTTGAGCACCTCCCACATTCATTCTTAAAAACTAGAAAAGGAGCAGTGTTTGAAACCAGTCCTGACATGCCAGACATTATGTGAGGCAAGAGGCAAGGCCTGCACAGTCTTCAGAGGATTAAATAAAAGAGATTTTTCTGAAATAGAATGTGGAAGAAGGGTTGTTTCTTTGCCTGAACATTATTCCTAGAGCACATTCCTACAGTGTGTGTATCATGGAATTGAAAGCTCATCTTTAAGCAGTTTTCTCTGCTGCAGTAGGAAGTACTGTTACAATATTGTACCATCAGTGTAGTAGATGTTCATTGAAAACCTGGTAAAAGAGGAAAGGGGTTTTATTTGAAAATACAGCGTGAAACAAAAAATTCAGGCAGAATATGTGCGGTGCCTGAGATGTCTCTACAGCAGCCAAGCACCATAGCAGCATGCTATGGATCCAACTGTCTGGCAGTCTGTGTTGACAAGGGACATCAGCTGACAGGTCCTTACTGCCTCCTGGCCTCTTCCTAGGATGGCAACCATTCTAGGCTTCAGATGTGCCTTTGTGTACCCTTTTGGAGGTGACATTGGCCTGTGTCTCTACATTTTCCTGACTCTGTGGATTATCAGTGTTCTTTGTCTCCAGATCTGGGTGTCTTCTGCAGTGGCAGGGGGATGTGACCTGCTAACTTGCTGACATAAGCCCCTTAGAGCCCAGTTCCTGCTCAGCGTTCCATTTGGTGCCTCCCCACTCAGGCACTCCCATTCTTTCTCCAGTCACACCGGTCTTAGACTTTGTTTTACAAGTTCTCACCCTTGCCTTGTAGCTTGGATTTAGATGCAGTTTCAAAGTTGCCTAGAAAGCAAAAAGAACATGAAGGCAGCTAAGAGTGTAAGCTACTTTCTATTGTATTTTGTGTTTATAATTTAAGCATTTGTCATTGTTCACTTTCCAGGTTAAATTTGGCAGTTTTTAAGCCATAGGAAAAATCTTAGTGGACTTGTGATACGTAGGTCTAATTTTGCTTTCCCTATCTCCATGGGTCTCCACTATACTTAACTTTAAATTTTTTCTGTTTTGGTCTTTCTATATAAACCTGTTTATAGATCTTTCCTTCCTTAGTTCCTCATACTTCTCAGGCTCTAGGCAAGAGAAGAGGAATCATCTTCTGAGTCCTTTTAATTCTGCTCATCTCCTGGAGCATTTGTGTCTGTGTAAGAGGCAAAGATAGTATTTTGGAAAGCCAGATCTGATGGATATGAGTTTTTGTTGTACCTTAAAACAGAGCATGGGGGGTGGAAGGAAAGTTGGTTGTATAGCTGTACACTATTATTTTTGTATAGTCTCCAATTCCAGTGTGCGGATTATGTCAGAACACTGACTTTTTGGGGGTTTTTTTGCCCCACTGGTGGATTGGTAATAGATTATGTTTATATATATGAGAAGACAAATATTGCAATTTTGCTGGTGAATTTATTTGTGAGATATTTCTTCATCTCTTTGGCTTTGGAATTCCTGAAGTTAGCAAACTTCTTGGATGCAGGCCCCTGTCTGAATGTGAGATTTAAAGTTCATGAAAACTAATCTTTAGTTATGGTATAGCGAAAAAATGGGTGGGCAATAGGTCAAGACTTAATAGAAATAATATTTTCTGAATTTTTAACAAAGAAGGAGTCATGTCAGCAGTGTTGAGCTTTCACAGTTATTTCTTGCTCCACATCAATTGATAGTATGTTCAGTAAGGTATGAAACAAGAACAGTAGTATTTTTGTTCTTTGTAATGTCCACTAGCTTTTATCTGAAGAGTTGATAGTGTCACCATCAGTGTCAGTGCCTGCTAATTTTCAATAACCTTGATGTATATCCAGTTGCATTTGCAAGTTCTGTTGGACTGCTGTGAACTCTGCTCACGTAATTGATGAAGGTCAGCTAGAAAGTGTATCAAACAGCGTAGTTAGAAACTGGGGCATTCAAAGTTAGTGAACTTGTTAAAATTTTAAAAAGTAGGTTAAAGCTAACTGAATTTCAGTGTTGGATGAACCATTCCTTTGCTTGAGTTGCTTTAAATGTCACCAGCTGCTTTCTTCTTTTAATAAGACTTACTTAAGTGTTTAGTTAATTCATAGTTTTAGAATAAGTGAAAGAAGACCCAGCTTTTCAAAGATTGGATTGGTTTCTGTTGTGGTTTCTATTGTGACAAGGCAGTTTAGGAGAGCTCCCGGTAACTGCTCCTTCTCAAGTTAATTCTTCTGTGAAGCATTTGCTGTTGGTTCCTCAATCTCTCAAACTCACATAGTGCTTGGCTGGTTCTTGAGGGAAGATTTGAGTAGGAAGGATCAGAACTGTCAACATGGGAATGGAGTAACTACCCTGAGATAGGGATTGTCTGATGACTGGGGATTTTCTGAAGGTCCAGGTGCATGGTGCTTGTAGAAGTGCTGTGTTGTGCAGGAGCGTGGAAGCTAATAATACTTTGCTGAGGATACTGGGAATTCTGAATAATTTTTTTGTGATGAGATAGTTCTGCTTCTAGCAATCCCTTATTCTTCCAGTTAGATTGTCAGCTCAGCATCCTCGCTGCAGTAGTTTGTTATTAATGTGAAAGAGTTTCTTGCCTTACTGGAGACTGAATATGTGTCCATCTCAGTTCCCATGAAACTGAAATGTGTGCCTGCTCTTAGCGAAAGTGTGTGTCCTGGGTCTTCCACGCTTGGGTCCAATTCACTTGCTTTAAACTAAAGGAGGGGGTGTATCTGATAATTCGAAAAATAACATCAGCATGTTTTATGTAGGAAGTCTAAAAATGTTAACTAGTTCATGGAAGGTACAGCTGATCTTTTGTGTCTTGTGCAGATAATTATGTATGATCTGAGTAGCTTCCTAGATGCAAATTTAATTTTGTTTATTCATCTCTTTCTCTCTAAGCTCACTGAAGAGGATGTGGAATGATCAGAAATAATGGTGAGTACAATTGTAAGGTTATTTATGTACTATATATAAGGTACTAAACTTACCAAGTTTGTCAGCTGATTTAGCTCACTTTTCCATGACCAAAGAAAACTGTCATTGAGATTTTCATTTTTGTAGCATGCTTTCAGAGAACTGGAATGTTTCTGCAGTGTCAGCTTTCAGCTTAGGCTTCACCTTAAAGAAACATCAATTTGACTATTATATATTCTAACAAGAATAAATGCTTTGAAAGTTATAAAATCCCTGTCCTGAGATGTTATTTGCTCTGCTAAGACAAATTGCGTCATTGTATTAATTTGGAATAGTTCTCTTAAAAGTGTCATTTGTTAAATGATAGGATTGGAAGAATGATAAAATAACCAAATGTAAATTATCAAATAGAAAAAAGTACATTCAAAATTTCTAAGGACTACAATAAACTTCTGTAGTTTTGGTTTATTTTTTCCCAGTGAATGAAATAAAGATATTCTGGTAGTTAAGGTGTGCAACAAAAGGCTATATTCTGTTCTCAGCTCTGTCACAAACCTTTGGCATGTTTTATTGCAGCTCTCCAGGTCTGTTTTTTCACATCTTCATAAGAGTAAGACTTTCCCAACAATCTGAGCGTGGATGGTCAGCCCAGTGATCAACTGAAATATTTGAGTGACTCAAGAGAGATATCGATAGTGACATGTTTTTCCATGTATTTCCATTTTCATGGTCTACTCACTGCTTCTAACATAGGAGCTGAAAATTGTCACTGGAAGACTATTTCTGAACTTGATCAACTGAATGGTTAAGGTAATTAAGAAAAGATAAATACAGACAGGGAAAAGAGAGGAAGACATTAGTTGTTCTCACATTCTTGTATGTGAGAAAGATTTTTTTTTTAAAATTTTTGTTTTTCCTTTTTTTTCTCTATTTCACATCTCTTATTTTAGTGCAGGAGAATGGTAACAAACATTTCTGGCACTAGCTATGCCAGGGTGCACCCATGTTAGATTCCAACTTCATGAAAAAATACCATGTCTTAACAGCTACTGTGACTAGATAATACCGGGTGAGTGTCACTGATGGAAGGCCAGGAGATCTGTGACAAGATGAGCTACTGAAATTTGTCTATGCTGTGGATAAGTGGGGAGAAATGAGTAAAAGTAAGAACCTAATGTATGTGATCTTAAAACTGTCATAAGTGCTCTTTTCCTCTACAGCACTGACAGTTTGGTAATTAGTTAGGTGATAGTTTATGACGTCTCTTGGAACTGACCTGCTAGAGCAGAGTACGCTCTCTCTGCCATGTGCACCCTGCTGCTACCTCATCATCGTCATGTTCTGTGTTGGAGACACAGTTATAACCCCACAGCTAATTAACAGTGGTGTATTTTTAGATGCATCGCTTCTGAGTAAGTGTATAGTTCAGCATTTCTGAAGTATTTCCTTAGCCAGCTTACAGACATCTAAAGTTAGATATAAAATCTTACAGGCCAAGGGATTATTGCAATTTGTGAAACCAGATAATTTTATCCATTAGAGTCAGGCTTTTAAAGTAGTGAACTGGTGGGCATTTTAATGTTCAATGTATTTAATTCTGATTCCTAAACTACCTTTCCTGTTTTTTTTAATTTGGGATTCCAGATCCTCTCCTGACATTCAAGAAGGTGGTCCTGTTACTTGCTCAAAGGCTATAAAATGTGGATGTTTCTCTTCTAGCGAGCAAAATCCATCCTTCACTTCCATGGAGCTGAATGAACAAAGATCTGTCCACTTCCTGTTTGAATCGTCTCACCAAACATTTGATTCACCAGATGACTTCCCCCACAGAAGGAGCCCACTGTTTTATCAAAACTCAAAAGCAGACTAACAGAAATCAGCATTTGTTTTTTGAAAAAATGACTTCTGTGCCAGTTCTTCATTCAGCTTTCTGCATTCTGTTTTAAAATGAAAAATACTTTGTAGTCAGATGCAAGTGGAAGCTGGTGTTTTTCACTGATATTTCCTTCTTAATTTTAGGAAGGTTAAGTACTTCACTGTGTCAAATTGGAATTCCTAGCAGATAAAGTGTCTGCATGCATTGCTGTGTCAGACTGACCTGATATATATGACAAGTTGCAGCAGGAAAACCAGAACATTTTCTGCTCTGACATGAGAAAGAAACTTAATAAACAACTAGGGGCATCTCATACAGGTATTTTCTAGTCCAGGTCCCAGGCTTGACTTTGTAGATAGGTGTCAACTCACATAAAGCAGCTAATGCACAAGAACAAATGCAGAATCCTCTTGTCTATACTGTGTATCCCAGTCTGTGATCAAAATGTATATTTGCATGTGTGAACCTATGTAAGTGCAGGATATGAAGAGCTTTCACCTGAAGAAGAAATTACTCTGCACCATTTCATTTTTAGCAAAGACAAAGGAAGCTTTGAAGCCCTCTGGGGTAACAGGATAATGACTAGGTTTGCATTAAATCATTCCCTTCCCTTGGCTTTTTATGAATCCTTAGCATCAAAAGGAACAAGACCATTCTACAGTAGAAGAGATGGGCAGAACTTCTTTGTTATAGAAATTAACTTCTGGTGGGATGGAAGAGACCAGAGTTGTAAAGTTGCAGTTTATCCACCTGGCTTCCTCAACACAATTTCAGCTTTTCCTACTGCTGATGGAGTCAGCTTTTGGAGTCTTTCCTGACTGAGAACTGAGAGGACCTGTATGTTTCCATCATCTAGGTAGAAATAGGCCCAAGAGAATGGAATGTTAGCCACGTAAGAGGGGTGAGTTGAGAGCAGAAATACTTAGTACACTCCTTTTTCTGGCTCTTCTTATTCCTTCCCAAACTAAGGCACAATGTGGTTGTTCTTATGTTTACACAAGAATCTTTGTCTACATAATTCGTGATTATATAGGATGTTTTCTGTCATTCTGAGATGGGGGTATATATGTTTATGTGCTCCCTGCTATGGGATTATCTATAACAAGTAAGATTTTTGGCAAAAAACTACCAGAACTGGGATATGTATTATATTCCACCTCAAATCTGAAACTCTTCTTACTGCACCTTATTCCAAGCTTGTGATTTAGAAAATGTGACTTGCTAGCTTAAAGTGTGGGAGATACTAAAATGGTTGGGGAGGTGTTCTAGATTTCTTGTTTTGTTCTGTTTTTCCTTTTAGAAAACTGCTGGAGAGAGCCAGACAGCCTGAAAATGGCTGAAAAAGCAAACAACTGAAATCCTTCTTAACTCTTAGTGATAGCTTGCCAGGGCAGCATTCTAATATCTAAAATGTGGTGACATTTTATGGGACCAAGTTCCATAGCAGAGTGAGGACGAGTGTTGATGTTGATCCTAATCCTCAAAATAATATCTGTGTTTAGACTTGTTTCGTAACAATAAGATTTAATGACAGCTTTACCCCTTTTTTGTTTCCATGAAGCAAAGAGCAGTCACGTAAACTTAAAGAGTGGTGGGCAGGACTCTGTGTATAAAAGTAATGCCAACTGTAATGAGCAGACAGGTGCTCTAAAATTGTGTGTAACATTGTGGTGAGCTGTGTGATAAGAGTTAACATTGATCTTGATGAGGCACCGCCAGCTTGGCCTGACTTCTTTTAAAAACTTAGGATTTCTTTGCTGAGTATGGTCTGAACTTTCTGGCATTGGAGGCAACTAGAAAAGCACACTTCCTTTTAGGGCCTCCTTACATTGAAGCCAATAGGATTTAATGGAGATGTCTGTAGAAGCAGGATCCATCTCTAAGTGATGGAAAATATTGTCAATATCATAGGATTACATGTGGCTGGGAAGTATGTGGTATAAGAAATGTCTGATTTTAGATCTGGGAATTTTATTTTCTTCCTTCTGCCCATACTTACCCTTCTGATGTTAGAGGTAGCAGTTGTTTCTTGCATAGCTTGATGACAAAATACATGAGGGGCAGGAAGGTATTTTTGTTTTCTGTGGACATGTACAAAAATTATGAATTTGTCTGACAAGAGAGCTGATAATCTAAACTCTTTAATTTCTTTCTGTGTAGGAATAATCCTCAATATTCTGTAACCCCACATTGTAACAAAAAAAATAGAATTACTGATTTTTTTCTTGACTCCTATTCATGACAGCATAGCAGCATTACTTTCCAAGTTTAATTTTAGAACATCAGGATTTTATTAGGTTAAGGATCTGTGGCTTTCCCGGAAGTAATACTCCAGTAGTGCATGTCCAGAAGACCCCCATTGCTGTACCTTCCTGGCCAGCACCTTTAAAGAACTGCTGTGTTAGGAAATGCTGCTTCATCTGACTTACTTTTTCTTGCTCCCCTTTTTCTTTATATTGGTTGGAAATCTTCCCATGTGAAAGATGACAAAAAAAAGGGGCATGTGCAATAGATCATATATATATATATACATATATATATTTTAATACTTGTGGACAAAATGATGTTACAAGTTGTTTGAAAACAACAAAATCACCAATGTCTTCCATTTTGAGATGTGTATAGTTCCATAAGCATTAGTGCTTTGTAGCAAACTGTAGTGCCATGTTAGGATCAGTGCATGAGCCTAGTAGTATTTTTACAATTTCAGAGTGACAAATTTATTAATAAACAGTGATGATAATGTAATTAACACTAGAAAGGATACAATAGAAGTGTTACAAACATGGTCTAAACATGCAGTATCCTCCCTTTGACAATGGCAATGCTATCCTTAGAAATGGAACTCGTTCACTTAATGAGCTTCATAGAATCATAGTTGACTTTTTGATATTTGTCTGTCTGTCCAACTGCAATAGTAAGCTAGAGTATGCAAGCATCCATAATTCTTATTTCTATCAGTGGGATTGTTTTCTTTTCAATCTTTGTTGGTGTTTTCTTCATTTTCAATTTTACTGAACCATTTATTACCCATCCTGTGATATACTCTGAAAAGTATGAATATGCTAAGGAGTTTGTGTGCGTTCTGTACACATCTCTGTTACCTTAGATCATTTACAGTCTGTTAAGTGATCTTTTCTTTTTTCAGATCTAACTATATGATTATTATAGGTAGTAAAACATTATCCTCATTGTGTGATAAGTTAATAGTTGCAAAATGTGGTGTGCTAATTATGCATAGAAGACTTTTATCCATTATTGCAGGAATGGGGAACCTTTTTTGGCTGAAGTCCTATTGAATCTTAAAATAACTTTGGTGGATCCTGCATTTACATACATCTTAATAAGAGAGAATATGATAAGGTCAAAGGCTCTTGAAAAACAATGTTGCAGACTGTATCTGTGCAGCAGGCTGTCTCTAGCCAATGGATCAGAGATTCCCCACCCCTGTATTATTGAGAATTCAATATCTTGTATTTTAGGTAACTTCCAGTTTTGCTTTACAGCTCTAAGCTCAATTTTAATGATTTCTGTCTCTCCCTCTGCTTTTTTCAGAAGGAAAGTTTAGACCGGGGAAGTGAAAATTATTTAGCGCTCAATGGGCAGCTTGGACTGGTCAAATAGGAGACTGGTATGATTGTTGAGATATGCATTGCTCCTCTGATTTCCTAGGAATAAGTCTTTTATTTGGTGCCAGTGCTGCTCTTCACCCATTTCTCTCTTTCAGCTTAGAGAGGATACTGCATCTTTTTTTCCTGAGACCTGCCTGTAAATGGCCGTTGCGGGGAGGGAGGGAATGGGTAGCTTGGTTTTGTAATTTTGGTACGATATATCTTTAAAGTAATTAATCAAGAAGCATGTCCTTCCGTGCAATGACAGTAATCCAGGCAGAATTAATGTATGTAACAGGGAAAAAAACCCCAACAAAACCAACCAAACAACCCTCTGCATCTAATAAATTTCTGAGAAAATTGGACAGATGGGCCATTTGCAGCAGAGCTCTGGGGGACCTGTGCTAAGAGTCAGGTTCAATTCTAAATGGACGTAGCTGTACCATTGAATAAAGTAGTTTAGTGCTTGGGAGAATCAATTGAAAAATACCTCTGAAACTGGAATGCAAAATAGCACAGTATGTAGGGGGAAGAATCCCTGATGCAAACAAAGCCATAAGATGATTTAATAAGAAAATAGAACTTTAGTAGCAATAACTGTTTTGCATGTGATAGTAAATAACTTGCATTAGCAAGACTGTACAGTAGGGTAAGTGGGTAATAACCAAATAAGTTTGTGGTGCTCTGTGCTGCAGGGACTTGTGTGAAGAGTCTTCCTGAGAAGAAGGGTGAATTCTTCTTATGTTCCTCTCATTGGAGGGAATTTGGCACTTGAATACTAAGTTAATGAACTTGATATGTATATTAAAAAAAGAAAAATTAGCTTTGCCACATGTCTAAAGCACCGTCAGTGAGTGCTGGGGGAAGGGCAGACAGTTCTTTTTGAAAGGATAGCTGAAGTTTCCCTGTAATTTTTTTCTTTTTCTTTAGCCTAGCACTTAACTCTCTTTCTCTGAGAAACGAAACCTTTCCAAATCGTGTACTGTGAAGAGAATCTGATTCTAAAGGTAGAAGCTTTTGTTGTGGGAAGTACTTTCTGTTTTCTTTGTTTATGAAGACCAATCTGAGATAGTCTTTAAATAAATAAAAATAAATAAAACAATTAGAGAGCACTTGAGACTCAAAACATTTGTAGATGCCAAGCACAGCTGTAGAACTCTAAAGATGTTACAGCAGAAAATAATTTCAACTTTGCTAAACACTGTTTCAGACCATAATTGATTTCAGTTGATGCCTGAAGTTTTGCAGAGGAAGGTACTGTGAAGCCTTTGTAGATCTGCACCCAACAAATTATTTGCTATCAAAGGGTTGCATAAAAGAGCCACAGGAGCTCTAAACTGTTCATAGTTGACACTTTTCAGTGTAGATATCTAGTCTATAGACACAGGATGGCCCAACAGATAGTTACATCTTCTGAGCAGGATTATTTGATCACAGGTTTAGATCAATCTGGCTGGATTTCTTCTGGAAAGCTGAAGTAATTTTGACTGTGACTTACAGCTTAATGGAAGCTTCTTGTGTTTGTAAAGCATGGGGATGAAGCACTTTGGTTCTTCATAAATTAATAATGGAACTGTGGGGACTGTGAGCATTTTTACAGTATGAAGTAACAGGATAAGTGTGAGAATCTCTAAATTAAGTGTTGGCTAATATATAATATGCATATGAAAAGCTAATTGATCTGAAAGGCTGTAATCAGCTTAAATTCCAACTATTGAATTTTTGATAAAATTGGAAGATGGCCATAGGGGCCTTAATTTGATTGCTCTCTTATTACATTAAAGAAATTACGAATTTACCCTGGTCTGTGGTCAGCAAGTACATTTACATAATAATGAAATTATAATGAAAACAAAGTCATGTTCATGCTTCAGATGTGTGAACTTTGTGGCTGAACATAATTCTTCAAGGGTATATCTGCTCAGAAGAGAGGGGAGGAAATAAAGACTGATGTAGCCAGGCAAGCTATCTGCATATACTTCCCAGTTCAGGCTTTTTATAATGATCTGAATTCTGTGGGCTACTAGACTAGAAATTACTATTCACAGCAACAAAAGGAATCCCTTTGCCTTTCATCTCTTGTACTATGGCATGGCTTTTGCTTCAATCTCCTTGATTTGACAGCTTCTAAACCTAAGTGGAAGTGTTAGGTGCTACCACACTTGCGTGGGGGATGTCAAAGTATGGACATGCCTCCTTTAGCAGTACTAAACCCAGATGATACAAATACATGCTATGTGTATATCCAGTAGTGCTGCTGGAGAAGGTCTAGCCAGTACTTGTGTTGGGAATTGTACCTTCTGAAACTGAGGGTAATTGTCAAATTTAGGAGAAAAAAGAAAATCTTGGAAAGACTTCTTGATAGTGAGTGAGAAGAAATTGTACTGAGCTTGAGGACACTGACACTTTACACGAGGATTACATTGTCAAGAGCTGGCAGTCTGGCTTTTTTGGGCAGAAGAGGGAAAAATATTGAAGATAGAACAATTTTTCGATGTATAACGAATCATAGAAATTACTTCTTCTTGCATCCTTGGGAAACTGGCTGGTCTTCCTCCAAAACTAATAATCCTGCTTGCGGGTCAGGTACAGAGCTGCAGAATGGCAGTTCAGGTCAGATTCCACTGGATTCCTTTCACAGAACGATCCAGTATTTTCCCCCTGTAGCACTTGGACTGGCACACAAAAACCAACAGTTGAACCAGGGTGTCTTGTTCAACAGTGCAGAACACTAACCATGGATTCTGATGCCTGTTCCCTTTCAATCTCTACACTCCTCCTGCGTTTTAGAGAAAGTGTCAGTGTTCATGATGTCAGCAGAGCGTGTTTCTGTCTCTGAGCCTCTGTACTGGGTTATAATATAGACAGATTCCCAAGACTTTACCCCATCTAAAGTTAAAGATAGAAGGTAACTTTCTGTTCAGTGTGTCCTATGTAAATCCTGTCTGCTTCTCTCCACTTCCCCTCCGAATGAGTGTGTTTGCAGGTCAAATAAAAGGCAGGTAGTTTGTAATGCTTTAGGCATGAAGAAGTGCATGGAGAAACTGAAGGAATGTGGCACAGGCCCACAAACCAAATCTTAGCGCTAGTATTCTAATTATGCATGATTCAAAATGTCTAGTGTAATGTAGTTATTACCAGTAAATTGAGATATGCATTTATACATAATGAAGCAATAGGAATTAATATACCAATAGCTTGAACTTCCTGCTTTGATTCTCAAATTTTGGGTTTTTTTAGAGAATGTGCTGCCTCTGTAGAGAAGGGGGCAGAATGTATAGATAGGGACAGAAGCATGGCACCAAAACTGTAAACCAGGAACCAGGATCAGCAGAACTCGCCTTTATAACCTCTTGTCCTGAGCATGTAAAAAGCAGGGCGTGAACTAAGCATGTTTAGAGGCGAGATGAGGTTTCTCACCTGCTGCAGCTGTAGCAAGGAAAAGGGTGCAGAGTTTCTTACATGGTGCATGGGGAGCGACTGGTGGGAAAGGAAAAAACCAAACCCACAGAACAGAAAAAAATCACCCCAAAACCCAAGCCAACAAACAAGTAACAGAAACCACAGACTCAAACTGAGTGTAGTATTTGCCAGACAGTAGGTAATAAGCTTGAGTGTGGTGAGAGAAATTATTTGGAGAAGACTGAAATTAATAAGCACAGTACATATTTTTCAGGTGTTGAATAGCTTTTTAATAGACAGCATTTTCAGGTAACTCTAGCCACATAGGCAGCTGTACTGAAGCATACTGGTACCAGCCAGCAATAATGGCATCCACAGGAATGGACCTGAAAATACTAGTAATCTTGTATATTTTTTAAGTTCTTTAAAGAGATTTTTAAAAACAGAAAATGAGATTTGATCACTGAAGGTCTTTATCTTCTGCAACAGAGGTTGCAATTGTCTTTTTGCTTTATTTCACTTAATAAAAGGGAATTTGGGTGCCATCTTTCTGTAAATTAGCGTGTTCTCTGTAATTCAAGTCTCTTAGTGGATAATGCAGTCAATTTCCACTGGCAGTTTCAAAATAAGAGAATGTGTGGCATTCTCTAAAAAGTATCACTAATACTTTTCCAAGTTTAAACTTGTAATAAAACATGTAGAATACTAGCTTGTTATTGCAGAATTCCATACTTGTAGCTTAGCTTAATTTTGTATGTGGGCTTAACTTGTGCAGAACACTTCTCCATGTACAGAAGCTCAGTTCTCTCTTAAATAGAAAGAAGTGTCTTGGAGGAAGAGAAGGTGTGTCAAGTTAACTCCTGTTCATACTTCATAGTCAACCATTCATAAAGCACCATGTTTTGGGTTTAGAATGGGAGTTGTGTTTTTTCCCATGAATGCTCTTTTTAGGTATGTAAGAATTGCCAAGTGAAGATAGGAGTATTATAAGAGAAGATAACTACTCTGTGGTATCACAAGTTAAACTGACTGAAAGTCTTTGAGCCAACTTCTTCAAGCAACAAGAAGATTTGTAAGACAAATTTAGCCCAGTGGTTAACCATGGTCATCCTTAATTCTTTAGAACAGTATGCATGGTTTTAAAGTCTGTTAAATATTTTTTTTTGTAATGAGTAAGCCATTGTATCCTTTGTATTTCCCTTCAGTATAACCTGGGGAATAAGCTGCTCCAGGATGTCAATGAAGTTATCTTCCTTTTGAAAAATATAACAGCAAAGGAGAAGTATTAGGTATAAATTCCTAAAAATTACTTTAGTACTTAATAATAGGCTAAAGAATACCTACACTGAACTTCTGATAGCATTCTTGCATGGATTAGTGGAGGAAATTATTGGTGTGACTATGAACTATGTACTCCCATTGAACATGTTTTACATGGTAACAGTGAAAGAATGTCTCCCTGCAAATTCTGATGTTTTTCCAAAAGGCAGCTTGCTTTTATATCTATGCATCTTTGAGGATTTCAAGATAAGATTTTATTCTTTTGACACTGTAAAGAGGAACTGTTTAAAAATGAACCTGGAAACTCTGCACCTGTATACAATTTTTTTAGCAATAAAGCAGCACAGGCTGAGAATGCACTAAAACTGGATGTGTCATCTGTTCAGAAATGAACCAACTTACTATACACTCCACTCCACTTCTGAGGCATACTTGCTGTAGCTTTGTCAAAACTTAACAACTTGAGCTGAATTCATATATGCTGGATATCTGCTTTGGGGCCATGTGTCCCAGCAGACTTCAGGCACAAGAGCTTCTGACTTAGACAGCAATTAAACAAAGATTGTTATTCCAGTCATTCTAAGATGCTTAACTTCACCACTTAAGAGCTTTAAGGGTTGTTTTAGAGGGTAGCAGAAACCAAACCCTCTGTTGCTTGTATTGATTGCCTAAAAGTAGCAGGCCCCTCAGAAAACTGCTTTATATATGTATTGTTTATTGTTTTGGTGACTACATTTCTGAAGAATTTCTTCTGTGGTTGGCAGAGGTCCTTCCAGTTTCAAAGATTACAGAAATGTAGTTTAAAAATGTAGCAGCTTTTCTTCAGCACATACTCATCATTTGTTTAAATTCATGCTAAGTAATATAATTTGAGGAATCATTAATGCTTCATAACAAACCAGCACCCAGGCAAGATAAAGTGATGTTTTTCTTTCTGCAAAATTAATCAAAGGAAAAGAAGTAGGCCTAGGACTCACATGATATTGGCAATGATTTGCACAATATGAATTTCTGAATTTCAGCTTTTATTTAAGAAGTTCCTTCTTCACAACTTTAAATAGAATACAAAAATGTAACTGACAGCTTTCTTTTTCTTTTAGGGATCAACACTAATGAAGCAAAACAATTTAGCACTATTACGCATAGTATAGATGTAAAGTCTATAGCAAGAAACAGTCTCAGTGCAGAAACTGGAATGAAAGGGCAAAAGCAGGTAGTTCCATTATCAGTCACATATTCTTAGACTCGCAACAACACAAGCAAGAACTGTCACTTAGGAAGTACTACACAGGTGGTACTGGAATTTGTGAGAGTCTCCTCTCCATGAACAATGACTGTTGATATTCTGTGGTTTTGCTTACCACGATGAACTGAGACCACACAGAACTCCCACACAAAAAGCAGCAGTGAACAATAGTAGTAGCCTAAGTACCAGCTGCCTACCTAAAACCTGTAAAGTGCCTTAACAGTGCGTTTTGTCCCCTCTGCTCCAAGCCCATTATGAGTTATTTTACAAATAAGACAAAACACAGAGAAATGGCAGCAGCAGCAACAAGGTATGCAACCTGCTGGTCGTATATATGGAAGTAGAAGGCAGTTTGCATACTGGAATTAAGCTGATCAAGTAAATAAAATCCTCTCTAGACTACTACAGACAACTACTAGACTTTCCATAAAGTTCATTATCCCTCTAGGGAAAAACACTAGCCTTTTAGGCAGCAAAAGGGAGAGGAAAAGGGCCCTCAATCTTCCAACAAACAAGAATTAGGGTTATTCTCTCCCAGTAACAAAGGGTAAGTAGTGCTTTCTTTTCTGTAAAATTATTTTCTAAATGTTTGGAAACAAGCAGGACCAATTTGCAACAGTGAGAAATGCCAATGAACCATGAGTATCCATTAGGTATTTTTAATGAAACATCTTAACTGGCCAGTTGAAGGCAACAGGCAAATCATAATTTCAAGAAAGCAATGCTTCCACGATTGTGCAGAAGACTGTTCCTTGGTTTCACAGTTCAAGTCCCAGAAAGAAATGCTCAAATCTGTTCAAGGCAGTTGCTCACAGCCTTAGCTGGCAGAATTTGACTCAGTCCTGTCCATGGGGCTGCACTTCAGCAGATTTGGCAGGCACATGGGTTGCCCTTTAACTGTAATCCAAAACCTTGTGTTCCTGCCTGCATGGTGCTGTCCAGACTCACGCACTAAGAATGCTGCACCATCTGTGACATGCTTGTCTGCTGCTTTTAGAGGCAACACACAGAGGCAAATCTAAAAATTATTCAGGAGTCCATTTAGCAGTGGCTCACATATGAGATGTAGCTAACGAGCCACTTAACCAAAAACTAGCTGCCATTAAAACCAAGGCTGCCATTAACACTGTATCTGTATTAAAAGGTAGGACAAGAACTGTAGGTCTCCAAGAATGTTCAATTTGTAATAGCGGCTCTTGAATATCAAGTTTGTTTTGTATAGCTCCAGAAATGCGTCTTAAGTATTTCAAAGGCTGGTGTTCCCTTCTGAAGTCATTAGAAAAACCAAAGTCACAGTTACACAACCTCAGAGAGTGATGTGCTGCATGGGTGAGCTATTCAGTCTTCAAGTGTAACTTCAGTATGTCAGATTTTCAGGTGTTCCCCTGAAGGGATGCACTTCCTCATCAGTTCTTTCCACACACAGATAAAGTGACAGATCAACACTCAAACCCGTTCTGGTGCATTATTTCATCATAATGACCAAACTCAGCAGAGATGCAGAAACAACTCCAGCAGTTCTTGAAAATGGGTATTAGTTGGCATTAACTCTTGCATATCCTGCCAGTAGGTCATCTGGATCTGATGAAGGGTTTTGCCATTCTGTTACATAATTATTTTGTTCCAGTTTCTCCAGCTTCTTCATCACTAATTCTATGCGACCATTGAACTCCACAAGCTTTTTTTTCACCTAGAAAAAAAGAAATTAGAGTATTAAAATTTTCAAAAAAAGTCCTAACACTAGATCTTTGAATGACCCACACCCCACTTTAAGTGGCTAAAGAGCAGCTCACTTTCGAGGTGGGAGACTATAGAGGGCTTGATCTCTATGCTGCATGTTTAGTATAGACAAAAGCAGCACCCAGATCAGAGGGCTGCACTACAAACTGGAGATGGATGAATGTGTGCCAGTAATAGCCCTTCCAGGGACATAATGGAAATAACTATTTAAGGAGATGGAGTTGCAGCAGTTTTACTGTGATGAATCTGGTCTTTCCTAGTTAACTCACTGCAAGTTTTCACACAGCCAGCAACCTTCTGTGACAATATGTGGACAAACTGTTTCATCATTAGCTTAGGAATACATGTGGACATTATGTCTCAAAAAGCAAAGGCCAGATGCTTGAGCTTGTTCTAGCCAAGAAGCAAACTCTCTACAGTCACATAATTTGTGTTTGCGATGAAGTGCTATCATATTTTTACTTCAATCTTGTATTTGTACTAAATCATGTCTCAACTTCAGAAGTTTTACCTGGGTAAGATTTTTGCATCTTAGCCTCATGTGACCTGTAAAAACACTCTGATCTTATTGAAACTGGAAGATGACTTGGAAAAGGACAAAACTTAAGGAATGTCAAAGGCCCATTAGAAGAGAAACTAAAATCTAAACCCAAACCCCCAAAAAAGTAAGGAACAAATAAACACATAAATACTGGGTACGTTACCCATCTCCTACACACAAAAACTTTATTTGAGCTAAAGGACAGGCAATTAACTAAACAACTACTCAGGTTACAGATAAGAACATCCAATTTGGACACCAAACCATGAGGGAGGTCCTAGAATTGTCTCTGAAACTACAAATACTGCCATGCTGTTTTGAGCTTACACAGACATAAAAATATAGGTCTTTAAAAATCCCTTTCAAATTAAAAAAAAAATCTATTTTTTAAATTCTTCAAGAATGGCAACACAAGTTGTAATACTTAGGCCAAATCTGTATAAATGATTCTTGGGGTTTTTTCTTTGCAAGGTATAGAGATAAAAGGATAACAAACTTTTGCCAAAATTTAGCTAGAATTGGGTATGTACTGCAGTTTAGGGGTCTTGGAAAATGTTCCATGTCTCATGCATTGAGTCAGTTATTGTCATAGAAGGCAGCATTTTCTCAATCGTAGGCACTTAAAAACCCCACATTTGTATCAATGTTTTTGAGTTAATGTCCAAAATTATCAGCATTTTAAAAGTATTTTCCATTAATGTGGAAATCTTACTTTCTCCATTTGTTCCTGTAAGGTCACAGCTGGAAAATTCACCTTAGAAGCTTCTATAATCATTTGGCTTTTTAAGAGGTAACTGGAAAACAAAAGGGGAAAGGGAAAAAACCAAGAAAAACAGTTAAAAACCCCACAGTTACATTATTTAGACACATGATTTAAGATGATTTTAAAGCAGATACAAGGTTGCCAAAAGTAATAATTATGAAAATATTCAAAACATAACAATGGTTTTACTTTGGAATCAAGATCCTCTCATCACCAGCTATAAGTAATTTACAGCTTCTATAGTCAAGTCCTCAACCTATCATGGAACCACTTTGATACCTTAAATTAGCTAAATGAATCTGGAACTGAAGGAGATTTCAGTATTACACACAACTAAATTTAAACTCTTACATTACACAAGGACACTCAACAGGTGCAAGGCAATCAAAGGGGTTCACATCAACACAAACAATTTAGACATCAAGGATATTAAAATCCCAGACCAGTGTGCTTAGACAAAAGTCAAACCACTTTTGTTAGCTGTAGGCTGGTTGTACAATAACTTACAACTACCTGTGAAGTCACTAACTACAAGAATACAGCGTACTCACCAGATGATGCTGTCCTTGAAGAAACAGAACAAGCCTCGGAGATATGCCAGGTCACTGCCAGAGGAGTAAAGGATGAAGCCCACGGCCTGGCCACATGACTGACAGGATAATAAATAATAAGCACTAAAAGGAGAAAGGGAAAAGTGTTCTTAAACAGAAGCTTTTGGAATCATAGATGCTGCATGTTTGTCAAATGGCATCAAATCTTCAGTTCTACTGGGGCAAAGTCCAGGGCATAATAATACCTCCTCCTCAAAAAGTAATATGTACAAAAACAACATGAACCATAAGAAATTGGGCATGTTGTGAAAGAAGTAATCTCTTGAATAAGTTAAGTTGCTATTAAGGAAGAAAATGCATATCTTATTATCACAGAGTGGTTTAGACTATACTACTCAAACGTGATTTAACTGATAATGCATGTGCCAGCTGAAAGTTCTTTCTGAAAAAACAGAATATTGCCCCATGCAGAGAGAGGAGTAGGGAATAAAGTCAAAAAAAGAGCAAGTCTTATATTGAAAAAGTTCCCAGTCCTTACAGTTTGCAAAACAGCCTTTAAAGGGTTACGGGTAAACCCCCAGGTTACATTTTACATTCTTCTCATTAGACTGAGTCACCAAACCTTGCTAACTGTAGGTTCATGAATGGGCAGCACAAGTTTTTCATTTTCAGTATTAAGAAAAACCAACCAACCAAAAGCCACCCCTCCCCCCCCCACCCCGAAACCAAACCAAACAAAACCCAGAGATGTTTTAAGGAAGAGACATTTTAGGGAAGGGAAGAAAGAGACCTACAAGTTAAACTACCTTCCACTGCATTGCACGAATGTTTCTCTCCACCTACAGAGGTTAGAGCAGCAACACTTTTGATTTCAAGTGAAAACTATATCCCTACAAAACGTTTCTCCATCCGAAGTGTGAAACAGACACAGAAGTCACTTGGGAGTTTGCCCAGCCCCTCAGAATCCCCCGCGCACAAGCCGGAGGAGCTCCCGGCCTTGCCGGGATTTACCGCGGCGGGCACTCACGGCAGGCCGATGCCAAAAGCAGGAACTACGGGAGCTACGCACCATCCCAGGAGGGCTCCCTCGAGGCCGATCAACAGCGAATCGTCCCAGGTCACATCGCTGGTGACTTCTGAGGAGAAAGAGAGAGATACACGCTGCAGCCAAGAGCCCTCGGACCAATCCCGNCCGCCGCACCGCCATTTCCTCCCGCCGAGGGTTCGAGCGCGGCACCCGCCCTCCGACCCTCGAGATTGGAGGGCGGTTCGTGTATCTGCGTTGCCATTGGTCAGCGGGTGCGTCAATCCTCGCCGCCCGAGCCTATTGGGCAGCAGGCAGCACCGCGCGCCTTTCCCTGCCGGGAACGCCTTATCTCTCTTGAAAATAAGCGCGCGCGGCGGGGCGCGGCGCCCACGGCTGGCGCCCCCCCCCCCCCC
>VZTH01019474.1:351538-462483 GCA_013397815.1 Aleadryas rufinucha | reverse complement strand
GGGCTAGTTCGAACGGCGGGGGCGGTGCGAGCGGTGTCGGTTGGCGCGCGGCGGGCAGGGCCGGCCGGTCGGTGCTGCTGTCATGGCGCTCGCTTCGCTGCGGCCCCTGGAGGCGCTGAAATACGCCGAGCTCCAGCGCATCGCCAAGGCCGCTGGGCTGAGGGCCAACCTTCGGGTGAGGCGGGGGCGGCTGGGAGGGAGCGGTGCCCGGGAAGCTCCCGGTTTTGGGATGCTCCCGTGCCCGGCCGTGAGCCGAGGGAACGCGTCTCCGCGGGCGGTCGCCCCCTCCCGGGTCTGGAGCGGCGCTGGCAGCGGCACCGGCCGCGCGGTGCGGCGGTGGCTTCGCGCTGGGGTGCCTCGGGAGGCTGTGCTGCCGTCCGGGATGCGGGCAAGCACTCGAGGCGGGGAGTGCGGGGCTCCGGTGTCCCCCGGGCACAGAGAAGGGGAGGCTGCCCGCTCCTCTCCCGGCCCTGGTGGCCCGGCTGTCCCCCCCCGCCAGTGTCCCCGCGCTGTTTGCCCCCAGTGCGGGTAGTTGTGGTTGTTTGTTTGTTTGTTTTTACGACTCGGAGTGGGAGGAACAGTGACAACAGGGTACCTTAAGGGAGGAGAGGGCGCGTTTGGCAGTCGCGGTTAAGGGAGAGAAGTTTAAGGACTCCCCGTGTCCTGCCTGGAGCTGCAGGTGCATGTGTGACACTGCCTGGCCTCTCCTGGCAGGCGCTGCCAGCAATGGGAGAAGTCATCAAGCCTTAAAAGAAAGAGCCACATCTTGGCTGGACAAGGCAGCTCCCTGTCCTCACAGGATTAAGAATTGTTCTGGGAATGTCAGTTTCGGGGTATTTTGATTGATTTTATGCTGGTCTTTCCAATTAAGTGTTTAAGAGTCTTTCATAGCCTGAATTATCAATGGCGTGTTTTCATTGTTATTTTATCACTATTACTGCTGAATGTATGCGAGGGATGAAAAAAATGCTTTGCATGTAGCATGGGCAAGACAGAAAGAATTGCAGAAATTTCATACGATTTTAATTCAAGTTCAGCTGCACTGTGGGGCTTAGAACAGTTTGTCTCATTCCTTGAACAATTAACCTTCTGGAAAATAGGTAAGGAGAAACCTAGTCAGGGAAATTCGCCTTTGTGCCTCTGTGGAGAATGTGCTTCATATTAATCTGTGGCCTTAAGCACTTTCTCTAACTGACTGACTTGAATGACGTCCTAGGCATGCCTTAATCTGCTGGATTCAGGAAATGTTCTGCTTGGGTTTTGGATCAGTTTATAGGATGCTGGTTGTGTTTATGCAGTTCTTCAATGACTTAGTGGACTATTTGGTTCATGTGTTTTGATTTCTCTTCAGGCAGACAAATTGTTGGAATCATTGAAGCAACATTTTGAAGGGACAAAAGAAGAAAGCGAAAACATGGTAATAGATAATAAATCAGCCATTGCTTTTAAGCAATATAAACCTTAATTTGTAACTGATAGAGCGGGGCATGTGCTGAAGGGTGTTTTTGACCATGATGGGAACTGTAATAGAAACACCTTTTTTTCTTAGTGCCTTTAGTTTAAAGTACTCATGTACTGATAGAAATAGATATGCTAATGTTAGTTTTGAATTGGCCTCCTCTATGACTGAAAGCTGATTTCCTTTCAGCTGCCAAAAGTAACAATGTATTTTTCAGCATCAGTACAAAACTATTCTCTGTGAACACTAACATTTAATTTCCACTGAACAAAACTTAGTTCTTGCCTGTTTGGCTCCAGACACTATTCAGTACCAAGTATAAAAATATTTTATTCATTTTGCATGCTTAGATGAAGGGAAGTAAATACTAATTGGAAAGCATTTTGCATCTACTACAATTTACTTACACTAACACTATAATGAAAGCAATACAGTTGTGCTACTTCCTTTACTTGTCTCTTGTGTATTGTTTTCTTAACCTTTTTTTTAAAGTTTCTGTAAGCTGAATTATTTTGTTGAGTGTGGCAATGTTTTTGAAATTTTTGATAAAAAGTAATTTGTTATCTGCTTTTTCTAAAATACGTCTTCCTTTAAGTGCATCCCCTAAAACTTTTCTTTAAAGGTTTGAGGAACTGGTGTAAACCTTGCCAGCTTTTTAAAAACGTTTACAAGCACAAAAGGAGCCCTGTTTTTATTGGTGAAGAGTATTCCACAAATGTGGGAGGGTCATGGCATCATGCAAGTTAGATTTCAAATACAAAGTATTAGGTCTTTATAATCTTACTAAAATGAAATATGATAAAACAATAATAGGAATTGTATTTAAAGTCTCCAAACAATGAGTTTTGATGCTTAGGGGAATCTAGATAGTGCCAGTTTCTTGATTACTACACTGCTTAATGGCATGCTACTTTTTTTCCTCTGTATGAAATACTTTTTTCAACAATAAAATTGAAACTGTCCCTGGAGTATTTATGTTTGTGTCAGATATTTTCCAATAATAGTAATTTTCTGCCACAGAATCCTGTAAAGAGTGCATCTGCTTCCATTAAATCCGATGAACTGAGCAATCAGGAGGAAATGATGTCTGATTCAGTATGTTTTATTACAAAAAGACGTGGTAAAGAAAAGAAAATAACCAGAAAAAAGAGGAACTCCCATGAGGAAACTAATAACACTGAAGAAAACCCAGTGCTTTCTGATGAGAAAGAGGTAATTTGCATTGCATGCTTTTGTATGCTGACTGTCCTGCCTTCCTCTGAACTTAATTTAAGCACAACTTGATTTCTTTTCTATCACCAGTTATAGATGGTATGTATTTGTGTGTGTGTGTGTATACACACACATAAAAAAATCATATGCAAGCATTCTGGTACAGGTCTTTTGTACTTTGTAGCACTGACTTTTGTCTATCTTAACTATGTGCTATCCCATAATAAACAGACATTACTTGCTAGTCATTGCTTCAAGAAAATAAATTCCTCTAAGAAATATACAATTCCAAATACTTTATCTAAATGTAAGACTGCTTTCACTAGTTCACTGTAGTATTCTGAATCTTAGGCTAGTTTCAGAATTTATGTAAAATAAGGCTGTCCTCTCTTTTTTCCTAGATTTTTTTTCCCTAGAGTTACAAAGAGCTGGTAAACTAAGAACTGTCTGAAAGACTTTTACTGAGGTAGAGGAGGGAAATGAGAAAATGAGGAGTGTTAGTCTGTTAGTGTTAGAGAATTGTACAGTATACAAAGATATAACAGTAAAAAGTAACATCCTCAGTGAAAGTATTTTTACTTGCAAATAATTAACTTTTATCAATAAAGGCAATTTTATACTAAAACGTTAGAGCTGTGCAGTTAAAAGCTTTCTAATATATCTAAGTTTGTGAAGTAACAGGCTAAGTATTTCACAAGTTAATTCAGTTTGGACTTCAGAAAATCTCTTGGTCAATCTCCCGATGAAAGCCGACTCAGCTATGAGGTTAGAGCACAGTGCTTAAGGCTTTATCCAATCTGATACTGAAAACCCTTGAGGATGAAGGCTATGCACCTCTCTGGGCAATCTGTTGCACTGACTCACTGTTCACACAACAGCCTTTCTTTATATCCAGTTGGAACTAACTGGTTAAACAAAGTATGTTTAAATTGCAGGTGCATTCTGAAATAAAAGAAAATGAAGTGCCTCAGGGTGAGCACAAAACGGGACAGAATGTATTACAAACCAAGATGCAAATAGCTGAAGAGAGAGCTATTGAGAATCCAGGGATGGGCACTGGACAGAAGAAACAAGCAGAGAAGACTTCTAGTAAAAGCAGGGGAGAACAACGTAAGTAGAAAACTGGAAAAAAGTAACTTTAATTTGTGCTACTTTAAAAATAATAAATAAAAGGTACATTTTATTGTGCCTTCAAAGATTTTTGTGGCACGTCTGTTGATCAGTACCTTGTTTTGGGGATACCAGAAGAAAATTGGTCTGGTTTGAGTTTGTGTTACTTGTTTAGCATATTGTAACACAAATCCACAAATTCTGCAGTGTAGGAATTTTGCTGGCTTTGACTTCAGAACTCTTGTTTTTAGTGGTGGAGTTCTCAGAGATCTGAGTATATTTGAGTTTTATACTTCCAAAAGGATCAGTGCCTTTTGGAATACTCTTGAAGTGTTACTTGACTTTTTAAGAGGTGGCAAGAAAGAGGACTTGCTTCCTCATGCTTCATTTATCTTTTTCTACAGGTGAACAGTTTTATCATTTTCTTTCCAGGAGTAAAATTAGCAGAAAATAACATAGACAGAATCCTTTATAATTTATTTGAACTACCTAAGAGTATCTGAATGTATTCCAGTGGATCACTTTTTCATCTGGTGGCATTTTTAGTCCTTCAAACATGATGCCTTCAAACACTGAAAATATGAATTAATTTATCCCCCACTCCTTTGTGTATGCAACTGACAGGAAGAGATGAGTTTGTCTACCCAATCTGATAATTTCTTGGTATTGTGGGTCTGTCAAGTAAGAGCCACACCTGCATTTGCTCTGTTAGGCTCAGTGTGTGTAGTCTCGAAGTTGTATTATGGATATTCTTGTTGTTCTGTAGAATTTACAAGGACAATCTTATGGGAGACCACCAAAAGTTTTGAACTAACTTAAAAATCTGTGATTTTCTGTGAAGGTTGTTTTTAAAAAGAAAAGCAATAAGGTATGTGGAAGATGCTTGGGTTGAGGCAGCACTCATCCTGACACTTGGAAAAGTGCTCATCTCTTCCTATAGCTGTAGTAACAAGTGTCTGCGTTTAATATTGACAAGTTGATTTTTCAACAATTATTTTTAACTGCATGCCATTATTTGTTTCCAATAAAGATTTTTTTCAATATATTAAGGTCATCTAAGTTTACTTTTGAGGGGATGTGAATGAACAGAAAAGCAAATGTTTGGTTTTGATACGCAAATGCTGAACTTCATGTAAAGTCTTTACCTGATTTTTTTCTAAAGAAAATTAATCACTAAAATGTGAACATGAGCTTATTATTGTACCTGAGTGCAGATATGACAAAAACAACTTGGACTCTCTGTATGTAAATAAGGCAGTGGCAGAAAAGTTGGTCAAAGGTATTTCTTCTTTGTTATCAACATTTAAAAATCACAGATCACGGCCGGTGAATTTAAAGTTTGTTTTGCTTACGACAAGCACAGTTCTCTTGTTAACTTTCCCTGAAAAATACTTTACATAAGATACTAATCTAAAATGTATGACTTTAGGATTCATGCTGGGCTTGAGGTTTTTCAAGATATGTTATTACTGACAAACCAATTAAAACACTTTTGAGAGACTTAGAACATATCTATTCCGGCTGGTTTTACTTCTCAAAACCTAAACCCACTTTGAGGAGGTAAAAGTGTATTTTGAAACAAATATTGGAACAATATTTAAAACCACTGTGATTACTTTAAATCTTCTTCCAGGAGTTCTAATGGTTTTGTCTAATCTTACTTACCAGGTGATGCTCATCCTGCAGGAGGGAAGATCCCTTTACGTGTAGGCCGTGCATCCAGGTCTGCAAGAACAGGAACGACAGCTACTACACCAAGTAAGATAACCTACCATCTTTAGAAACAGATGTGTTTTCTCTGTGTAAAGGGAGACTTGACTTAGCTTTTCACAACTCAAATTTCTATTCCTGCTCAAAGAAGAGAATATCCTCTTTTTAAAAAGCAAGAAAACAAAAAATATTTTCCAAAGGTTACATTTCAAGGTACACATTCCAGCTTGTAAATTCATAGTAGTAAATGATTGGTATGTATGTTAAAAAACTGGTTTATCGAACATTTTGGTGACTTTTGGATACAATACTTGCATTAATGATTTTCAAAGAACAGGAACACATTGCCGTTACTCCTGCTTGTTTAGTTTTCACTTTATAAATACTATGGTTGTGCTGTACCTACTGTATGTTAGCTCATGTTCATCACTTCTTAAAATGCATTAAATCATCTCAAATGTAGAAGTATTTATTGTTTTCTTTAACTGCAGAATTTGAGGGGTTGGGTTAGATGATCTTTGAAGATCCCTTCCAACCCAAACCATGATTCTATAATCCTCCAGATTACCTGGTAGCTGGCCGTGCAGCTGGTGAAATTGATTCTTTTGGTCCTGGTTGGTCAGCTGTGCCTACAGCTTTTAATTAGAGGGATGCGTTGTCTTCTTTGAGGCCATAACAATAGGTGTCACAACATTCTTCTATTAAGTATTAAACTTCCTTAGGACCATATCAGATCTGTGAATCTTCTTATTTTTGGAACTTCTTAGACTTTAAAAAGTTGCACGAAGCTCAGTTCAAGAAAATGGAATCTATTGCTGACTACATTGAGAGGAAAAAAAAACTGAATGAAAATTGCAGCACAGTCAAGGTAAGAGATAACACAGGCAGATACCCATTGTTGGCATATTCATTTATTTCCAGGGCTTGTCTGTAAAAGTCGTATCAGGTCTCTTTAGATCAGTAAGGAGCTGGTCATATGAACATGCAGTGGAATGTTATAACCAATGAAATTTAACTGTAGTCCTACATAACTGGTTATATATAGTTATTTGTATATAACTTATGTAACTATACAAGTTTTTACATGTTAACAGAGTATAGCTGTATACCCACAACTAACTTGTGGGTAAAAATAATAGTCACAATTACTTTAGTGAAAGATCTGGAACTTTTGTTTACAACTGCTTGAATTGCTGCAGACCTTAACCAAGGGGATAGGTTATTTTTCAAAGAGCAGGAATTAAATATTAAGTTTCTCTTCTGTGCCTGAACTATCATCCAATGGCTGCATGTGACTCTCCTTTAAAATACATGCAATATCTGTTGCTCTCAGTTCTTGTATTTCACCCTCACATGGGTGAAAGCTGCTTAACAGGGCCTCTCACAAAGTGCAGTAGAGCCTAAAAAAGTGACAGTAATGTGTCAATGAATGTGTGAATGAACATGTCAATGGCCATAGAATCGATCAGGTTGGTTACTCTAGCACTGCCAGGTCCAAATTAAACAGTAACAATGAATGAAACTCCTGAACACTACATTTATTTTTTTAACGGCATATATTGTATCAATGTGTACTTCAGACAAATTACTGTTGGCAGGTGCTGACCAAGAAATCAATTCCCTTAAGAGCATCAGAAAAAGACACTCCACATTCTAAGGTATGTATTGTCAGGTCAGTTTAATAATAATAAAACTACTTACATTTAAAATATGCTTTTAAAGAGGAAAAAAAAAAGGAGAAAACTGAAGAGGCCATATGCTTCTGATTGACTGTGTATTTTCCCTTCCTCTTGGCTGCTTTGTAGATAAATTTTCAGCGGAGTCTGCTAACTCAGAATTTGCTTTTCTGTAGAAACAAGCCAGTGGTAAAAGATTTTTATTCAGCCCAAATCCAGAAAGAGGCAGATTCTCCAACACCTGCACTCCTAGTAACCTCCGGCGCTCACCACGCAATTCCCTGAATGCTGCTAATCGGAGTATTTTATCCCAGAGATCTTCATTTAATCCTTCTGTACTTTCAACATCCAAAATGAATGTCAGGTAAAAAGAACAAACTAAAGCTACCAGCAAGCCATTTGATATGATACATGTGAAATAATCAACACTGACTGTGATTTTACTACATTATTTCTCTTCCAAACATGAACTATGCAAGACTTAATTCTGATTACTAACTTTCAGCCCGGCTTTGTGGCTGGTTTAAGCCTTACTGGGCTGTTACTATCTTCATTCTTCATTTTTATGTCTGTTAGAGGAATCTCAAATCCTGGCTTTAATTTTGCTAAACTGCTCAAGCCAATTATTTTTCTTCCCTTACTGTGTTAGTTTTTCCATTTTGCCAGGCAACCTAACAGTTTCTGTTTATCTGAATTAATTTATCTTCAAAATTTTTTAATCAGATCTCTATCCAGTATTCCTGGTGAGTCTTGCAATGGACTCATCATTTGGGGTTTTTAGGTACTTTCTTCCTTTTGTCCTCTACTTCCCCTCCCCTTCAGTGTCACAGCAGGGGTCCTGTTGTGATTGACTACTATAAGCAGATTGTTTCTAGCAGATGGGAACCAAGCTGACATCAGAAAGTCGTGAGGAACTGCTAAATGAATGAACTCATAGTCAATGCTATTATACCTCATCTCATTTCCTTTTACATCATGTGTATGTCATCATTCCTCCAAAGTAATCTAATTCTCTATTAGTGTTAGTACTTCAGGAACTTCTGTTATCAGTACATTTTATTAGCTTATTAATAATTTCCCTAAAGTCATGATCAAGAAACACTTCAAAAGAAGGAATCGAAAGGACAGTCCTTATGGTATCTTATTGATAAATGTCCTTTCACTTGGATTTCTTTGTAGTGAAAGCCCTTATTTCTACTATTTCTTTGTTGATTTCTAACTGTTATACTAATTTTGACTTAAATCAGTTTACTAAAGTTTCCACATGGACTGAAGTTCTGATTAGACATTCCCCTTTGCTAACAATATGCGGTTGTTTGCAGGCCTTGGTTGTGTTACTTTCTTTGATGACCTTCACTTTTCAACTTTGGCATGTCAAGATCATGGCTGCTGGGGCTTTTTTTTGTCCCTGAATAAAGTATGTGTGGGATTGTTGTTCTTAAGTCAAATAATGCAACTTCTCATATTGGTATCTGATAATACATAATTATGTGACTTTGGAATGCAGGTCTTTTGCCATTCAAAGGTCAAAATCAAATTTACAAACTTAGTGGTTTTGTTTTTACTTTAAATGTCCTCTTTTTGATTTCAATAGATAACAAATGAAAAAAATACACTGTCTCTAGTGTCCTCTTGGATGAGCTTAGAAGTCTCCACTGCAGCCCTAACTGATTCCTAGCAATATGTAAACCAAAACATTCCTTTTAGAATTTGCTTCCATTCCACTGGTCCAAATTTGCACTGTGGTGGATTTTGCAAGCTGTACTTCATCATAAACTTGCTTGCCCACAAAAACATAGCTTTCTTCAACACTTATTCCCTGTCTTTCTAAATCTTGCAAGCTTATAGCTTATTCTCAGTACCTTTTTGATATGGATGTTACTTCATGCAAGATTTTGAATTTTATGCATGTACACATAAATATGTATTTACAGGTATTAATAAAAAATGTGTATATACATACATACATACATACAGAATGTGTTTGTCTTGGTATGCAGGTAACTTGTGTGTTTCAAAACTTCCAGCTTCTTCCTCTTGTAGCTCTTGGGGGTCTAGCATTCTGTTAGTTAATTGTCTTTCAGTTTTTCTTCATTTGAATTTTAAAACGAATGAAATATGCAGAATCCAGCATACAGAATCCAGATCTAAAGTAAATAATATCTGTTGGTGAATAAATCTACTGGCTTATTGCATCCAAACATATTGGCTTTCCAAAGTAACAAGGAAGTCTGCTCTTTGTAGTTTGTAATATTACTGCTATTGATGCTGGCTCAAAACTTAAAGTGCTATACCAGCAACGTATTTTAGTGCAGTTTTTGCATGAGCTATGAACATCTTTCACACAGATGATCTTTCTACCTGTAATAAAAGTAGAATGCAGAACCTTCTGTATTCTGGCACATTGCTTACATTCCTTGTAGGTGACTAAATTTGTCTTCATGTTTCTAATAACTTTTAGGTTCTCAGAAGCCACAAAAGATAATGAGCACAAACGCTCTCTTACCAAGACTCCATCTAGAATGTCTCCATACATGGAGGAGATCTGCACACCTGACACTCAAAAGAGCTGCAAACTAATAAGTCAGAAGAACAGTAGGGGAAATGCAAAAAATAATGATCTGACTGCATCAAAGGGTAAAGTGGATGGTGAATATTTGGCTCTTTCAGATCAAGACTTTTGTTTTACTGAATTATTATGTGTTTTTAACAATGAAATGTCACATAGACCAGGTTTTAATTTAATTCTCTAATTTATTACTGGTTCTTCAGAAACTGCAGTAGTTTCTTTGTTTTCCAGTAGTTTGACTAAAATGTTTAGGTGCCACAACTTAAGCATATGGTGCCTAGCTACCGACACAAAAGAGGATAAAGAATCTTCTAGACCTTTAGGGACTACATAGCAAAAGATTCATACAGCAGATACAGGGACACCCTGTTTGCAGTGAGAGGGATTACTGACACCTTCTCAGAGGTGTCATTCTCCTTATGGGGTTAGCACACATCAGGCTTCTAGCTGTGCTTTAGGACAACCTGTTATCAGCCTCAGCACCCTGATCAACTCAGGAACTAAAATTAAGAAAAATCAGAAGTCTCCTGATTACTAATGATCTTTGCAGCAGCACAGCTCTGCTATCCAGCCACTGACACCCTTAGCATCACAGGGATATTTGCACAGGTCAAGAACCCAGAGCTGCCTGGTTTGCTGTACAACAATACTGATATTTTTAAGGGGCAAGCAAAGTTCCATGCTGATCTGAAGCTGGCCTGTTCCAAAAGAATGCTTCTTTGTTTAAAACCACTTGGTTCCAAATAAGCATAGAGAAACAAAATTTGCTTTGAAAGACTAGAAAACACATGAGGCTGTGTGTGCTCTTCCATAGTATAATCATAGCTAAAGGGCGAGTACTCTACAACTTTTGCCCTCTCCAGACCTGGAAGCTCCCTATTTCAAGTGAGCTTTGTTTGTGCAACTCTGTCTTTACAGTTAGCAGCAGGGCCATTTAATGGCTCTTTGGTCTTGATAATTGTAGTGTGGTCCTCACAGGCACTTTCCAACTTTCTGTGTACATTGATGCTCTTGCTACTCTAATTATGGTATCTTGATGCCTTTTGTAGTTCTTACCCCCTTCAAGTTTGGAGCTCAACCTGCAGAACACCCAAGCGGAAAGAAGACATTTGATCTCAAAGCAAGTCTCTCTCGGCCACTTCGGTATCAGCCACATAAAGGTACTGTGGCCCTGTGCAGTCTGTGTTGGTCACACCCCTTACACCCAGCTGTTCCTAAAGGGGCACATTGATACAAACAGTGATAGCAAACTTTACAGTCTCCTTTCTTGACCCTTTTCCTTTCTCTCTGGGTTCCTACAGTCTGATGTTAAATTTCTTCACAGTATGTGCTTTAAGAGCCTCCCTACTGAAGATTAAGATTTTATGACCAAAAGCCCATAAATACAAGAATAAATATCCTTGTATTCCTGTATGTACAGGAACTATGAAATATTCCTTACACAGTGAGGTGGGGTTTTTTAAATCTCATGTGAGAAACTGAACTTTACATGGTGAGTGTTACTTCTAAGCACAGTCACCTGTTACTACTTATAGAAGAACTAGTTGTAGGGAATGGGCTGGGGAAACTGATAATACAGCTTGAAGAGGCATTTCATCTTAAAGACCAGCAGCAAGTAACAGGCTAGGTAGGATAAGTTCATGGTAAGAAGTACACAATTACTGAACTACTCAACTAGTCTCTCTTTTTGCCCCTAAATTATAGGACGACTAAAACCGTGGGGAGAATTTAAAGAAAATACTGTTCTCAGTAAGTCTGGTGGTAGCAGTATCTTTTCACGTAAGAAAGATTACAAACAGCCACATCTCCAGACAAGGTTAGTACACCACCACTCTTTTCATGAATAGGGTTACTTAAAATAATATGATTCATTCTTCTCAGGATTTAAATGTAATTTGGGAAAGAATACTTTTGTATTAAAGCCATTTTTCCTTCCAATGACTGTTGAATTTCAGGAAGGCCAACAAGAAAGGCTGCTCTGAATTTGTTAGACTTTTTTTCCATGAAAGGTATCAGTTCCAGAGTTCGGAGATTTACCTTCATCTTGGAAGAAGCTGTCAATATTGATATGCTGTTACCTTGAGTGTTAGACCTGTATGTCTGAGCAGAAGTATTTGCCTGAATGTTTGGGTTCAGTCCATAATGGTACTGTTATCTCTGCCTATGGCAAAGGCAGCACACTGATTAAGCTGTGGTCAGCTTCAGATTCCTTTGGTTGCTTGTGTCTCTACCTTTAATATAACTTGACATGGTCTCTTTTTTTTTTCCTCCAGGGAAGAAAGGCGTGAGACACTTGAGCAAGACAGAAAAAAGAAAAAGGCTCATGCTCTTGGAAAACGTAGAGGCCTATCTGTGTGCTAGGACAAATAAGAAGTCCTTACTAAGACATCGCTGTAAATACTGTTCCTGTCCTGTAAAAGCTTGTGCTGTCTGTGTATGGTTCAGGTTGCTATTAGCTAGTGGAATCCAGAGAGCAATTAATGAGACCTTATAATGTGCCCTGAGCATGTTTCTGTGACCAACTTCTCCACTGAGATGAGAGTCCTAAACGTTCAGGGGCTTAGAACTCTCTTGTTGCTTCATAATGTTTTCATTTAACTAATTTACTTCACTAAAAGATGTTAAAGAAGAAAATATAAGTGGAAAAAAGATGCTTTAAGAAGCCTCCTTGCAACTTAGGATCGACTTGTGCATCAGAATGCACTTGTTGCATGCTAGAATGCAGGCTTTGGACAGCAAGCTTCAAAATGTTCCAGTGTTCAAAATGACAAAGAGTTGGAAGTACCTGCTTGCCCTGTTCTCCAGATCAATCCTTAAATTCTCTAAGTTACAGTAATTATTCAACATTTCTAATTGCATGCTTTTGAAATAGGGAATTTCAAAAGAAGAAAAAATATGCAAGCTCTCTGGAAAACCAAACGCTTATAGCATAACGTGATTGCAAAGTACCTTTTTTAAAAAGAAGTCTCAATTGAATTTGGAAATTACCAATTTTGATGCTTTGAACAGTTAAGATTTTGTTCCTTTCTATGGTAAATAGATGTTAACAAAATTCTCTTGCTTTTCATCTCTAAGATGCTTAAAAGAGGTTATAGTAGTGTTGAGGGACATTCAATACCTTGGTTTTAAAGGCAGTTGTTATTTTTATATTAAAAAAATACACAGAAAAGCTGTCTGGATTTGTTAGGGATAGAACTAGAAAGGTAATTTAGCAGTTGTAATCTCAGCTCTTGAGCAAATAAATGTTTCACCGAATTTAGTGTTCTATCAACTATATGTTGCAATGTCAAGAACAAGCAATTTTTTTTATAAACTGAATGGGGAAAATAAATATTTTGTATATGTCCTGTTTATCAGTGGCTTTATCATTTAGTATGCAATGTGTAACTGCTTCCTTACTGTAGCACTTTTTGTTCACACTTGTATTTACTACTGTGTTTTCCTGGGCCAAGTTTTCCTCACCAACTCACCTGCCTACCACTCCATGAAAGAAGTTTGCTCTCGTATCTTTAGAAACAATAACCCTCATCCTTCTGCACTTAAGCTGTTGAATTCTGTGCAAAAGGAAAATGATAGTACAAGATCCTGTTTCAGCTTGCTTCATTGCAGTCTCTTCCATATAAAATACAGGTACATTTAATATTTCTAAAGTATACTTAAACAAGGTCACTGTGGAGGAGGCCAGTACTTTGATTACTTAAATTTGACAGCTGAAACATACACTTTACAAAGCAAGTGCTGAATGGCTATCTTGAATTACTGAAAACTGGATTTCTCTGAAAAAGGGAGGTATTGAGCTGCTGTGCCATCAGCTGAGGCTGTGACTTCTTACAACACAGCTGAGATAACTGCACACAGCAAAAGTGGGATCTGCTCTGCCCTATAATGGTACTAAGTAAGCTCAGCTGTGCCTCCTCAGGGAGCAGACAGAGCTGGGGTTTTCCTCCCACCCCTTCTTTGGAGCATTACTTCTTTCCAACAACCTTAGCTCTGTAACATTGTAGGACTATGCTCAACAACTCTAAAGGAGCCTGCTATGCAGCTCTTGTTTCCACCTTGGCAGTGACAGCTTTTTCTTTTTTTAGCTATCCAGAGGAGGCAAAGCTAAAGGGTGAAATGCTTTTGCCTTTTCCACTTCTGGTGCTGCTCTTTGTCCATTTCAGTAACTGAGTCACACTTAAGGACCAGTCCTCAGAGTATTAAATCTCATACCTTTTTCAGTTTAAAACTAGCAGATGAAAGTGTTTTACAACTGTCAACAAACCACATAATGTAGAAAATAAAAGTGATGTACAAAAAAAAGAACAAAAAACTCATTAAATACTTTTATTTTAGTAAAGGTCAGGACAGAAGCCAAAACTTACCCAGGAAGCGTTACTACTTTGCAAGAATATCACAGCTCCTCTCAGGCTGTGTTGCAATCTATGTATGTACAGTCTCTCCAGGATTCTGTATTTGAGAGTTCAAAAATGCCTGTGGTGTCACACTTCATGCACTTATCTCTTTAATGTTTACATAGGCTCTTCAAGTTGTTAAAAGCCACACTTTAAGAAGTATTTTATAAAAATAAACCAAATATCTGAAGAATTTTCTGAAGGACACCAGCCCAACTTAGACTGGAGTGTTCTTGTCATATGCTTCATAGGCAAACTCTTCTCTATGAGCTCTGTCCTTTAGCAGGCCAATAAAATCGATCTCCAGCTGGAATGGACCATCTACTTTATCTCCAATGGTGAATCCAAGGTTTCTAATCTAATTAAAAGATACGTAGAGGTAGAACAATCAAACTCAGTTGTATCTCCCACTTCCACATTTTATACACTATTCACAGCCACCTACTTTAAACTGGTATTTGTTCAAAATGCAGCAGCATTTCTTAAGGCTTGAACACTTTACTACCCCATTTTCAATACAGACCCCTGTGGGAAATGACACCACATTTGCCTTTCTACCACTGTGTTAATAAACCCTTGATTTAAAATGGCCAGAGCCTAAAGCAACACTACTACTTTTATTCTTCATGGTTTGTGTACAACTACTTTCATCACAATTGGTTTTTAAACACATTTTCATAAAGTCACAAATCTTAATTGAGCAGAAAAAACAAAGACGTAATTAAGGACGGAAGGGATCATTCTAGATTGTGATACACCATGTACTCTGTGAAAACACCAAATCAGGCATTTTAAAACTTAATTTTAAGTTGGCATGAAACTTAATTACTGAGTTTAATAGTAAGATAAGGTTCTTAACCATTGTTTTCCAATTAGAATAATGTTCTCAACGAAAAGAACACATCTGTGTGGCTCAAGCATGCTTTCTATTAGCGTGTGGTTTGCCCGAATACTCTCTCAGTTCTCACATATTACAAAACACTTCCCCTGTTAACAGCTCAGTCGAGTCACCAGTGCAGGCCACTTCATGAACTCAAGCTGCCCCAAAGCCCTGCTGAAAGTGCAGGTCTGAGTGGTGCCCAAGATTTTAAGGACTGCTCTAAGTTCAGGAAGATAATGCCTAGGACGTGTCAGATGAATAAATGTAGACTGAGTCTAAACAAATATTGTAAATGTATGCTAAATAAATAACACAACAAAGCTAGATAAATGCATTGACACTCCTCTAGATCATTCTAATACTTTCAGTGCTATCCCTTCCCCAGCAGCAAGTTCTACAAGCAGCCCCTTGACTTTTGGAACCCGGACAGTTTTTAAAGCTCCTTTTTTCCAAATCACATTGTTACGGATAACTATGGGAGTCACCTAAACTCTGCTCTGAAGAATCTATTCCTTTGCAAGCCCTAGACACATTGACTGTTTCCTGCCTTTTTTATTCCTCTTTAACAATTCCTGCCTTTACAGGTTCCTAGGAAAACATACATTAGTACCATGAGGGCCATTCATTTAAGAGGTGGACTTGATGGTCCCTGTGGGTCCCTTCCAACTCCAAATATTGTGTGTGACCAAGATATTTTACTAAGATTTCTTAAACTGCCTTCACACTGCTTCCCTGATTTTTGGGTTTCTTTAAAATATGTTTGTAAAATTACACTGCAAGTGCATTATTTTTACTGTCAAATGCTACACATAAGATAACCATCAACAAAACTTCAGTGGAGGATGCTTATATCAAGTATTGATTGGTCCGTTTAACTCCTAGCAAATATTTTTAAATACCCCATATACAACTTTATGTTTTCATTTACCACACACGAGAATAAGTACCTTATAACAAGAAGAGGCCCTTCAATTTCAAATTCACAAACATTAGAGAATTTGTAAGTTATCTATATCAGGCCAATATGATCTTGAAGGAAATTCTGAATTTCTTACAGAGCAGTTGTGTGTTCCTTATACTGCCTTTTCAAATGAAATTTCAAATAAAGCCTATAGAAGACTTGCCTTGTCTAACCAGACAGGATGCTGGTTATCCTGGACTCTTCCCCGACTGGAGAGAAAGAATTTGGAGAATGGAATCTGGCATAAACAAAACAAAATCAGACTTTAGTGTCACCAGTATATAAAATAGAAACTTAGGGAAAAGAAAATAAGCATGTGTGAGTAAAGCAACACTCTGCTATATCTGGTACTAGCGTTAGTTGGGTACATAAAACTTGCATAAAGAAATGAGCCACATTAACCCTTTCAACTGGCCACCCACAGCAAGCTCCAGGCCCACCCTGTGGGGTGGTGGCTGCAGCCATCACACAGGAGCGTTACCCTGTCGGGACACAATGAAAGGCTGCAGCACAGAAGGTGGCTGTTTACATCAAGAATATCTCCTTCCAATAACATGAAAACATCAACCAGAAATTACTGCAAAGTGTAGCATGTGTACATGCTGACAGCTCATTTGTACCCAGGATGTGGATTTCACAGTGCAAACTTCGTACTTGGACATTAGTACCTCTAGCAAAGCATTTCAGGATAATGTAAAAATTTCTTTGAAAGCAGTGGGAGCAAGAAAGCAGGGCAGGCTGGTGGCTAGTGAGAGGAAAACATCCAAGCCAGCAAAGACACACCAACTTTCATCCTCCTGGCTCCTCATCTGTGAAACAGCAGGCTGTTCCCACATGACTGGACAATGGTATCATGGAGCACTCAACACCAATTTGTAAGGATGTGCAAACCTCCTCATTAGTCATCAGACAATTACAAAAGGTCCCCAAGTCGCATCAGAGAAGAGCCGCAACTCACACTTCTTAGAAGTATTATTTTGTGTCACAGGGGTCACAAATGACAAACCCCAACTCTTGGGTCTGACTGACTCCAGAGAGGCTGGAGTTAAGCAAATCCTGTTGCATGGAACAAATCCTATATCAGCCTACACCCATTCGTATCACAGATAAAATGGTTACCACAGAGAATATTCATGGGAACGCCTGCTAAGTTTCATTTGCTGTATCTATCCCATTACTCCAGTAAGAGCCAACAGCAGGCATTAAGGGGAACATATGGTGGATCAATTCTTTAACACAACTAACACAGTGTGCCCTCCCCCAGCCCAGTTTTGGGAACTCCCAAGCCAAAGGCACATGTCTTGCATAAAGAAAACGTCAAGTGGACAGCAACAGAAACAAACTGTGAATGTTGAAAGAATTCCCCTTCCCGTGTTTTGGCCAGGACCCCAAGGCAGTGTCATTAGTTTGGAAGATTCATTAGTTCACCTTTATTTCCTCCCAGTATGGGCCTCCTCGAGTGAACATGAAGTAGCTGTAGAGGTCGTCCTTTTGATGAGAGAAGTAAGGGTCTGTATAAATGTTTACCATCCAAGGTCTGCCATCACCACGGACACGTAAATACAGACTGTTGAAGTTTGACCAGTCATAATACTTCTTCCTGTTAAAAGATCCCTACAAATTATTAATAAATAGAATTATTCCTCCTTAATAAAGGGACACTTTCATTATGAGGAACAGAGCATTGTTGCTTTGATCACTGCCCTCATTATGATGTCAGATAGCATTTACTGTAACATAGTGAACACAGCTCTCTGTCATCATTCTGGCTGCTGAGCTCACTGAATTTCCTTCAGCACTATATTAGAGACCACAGATTCCAATATTGCCACTCTGAAGACTCACGCTTTCATTATAAGCCACAATTTTGTAACTATCAGAAATCAGACCTCCTTCCGACGACTGAATTCCCTACCAGGCAAGTACACAAATGCTACAGTGATGGATCGGTACTTAAGTAGTTCATTAAATTTAATATTCTGTGGTCAGTTCTAGATAATTGAGAAGTGATGACAGGAAATTGAAGCAGTGAAATAATTTATCCCCTTTGATAACTTCCCAATTGAAGACTAACAAATACTGGGAGCATTTAATGTTTTCCAACTTTTTCTTTTTTCATTAACTGTGTAAAATAATGAGATTGCAAGCATGTCTAATTCTTTACTGCATTTTTTCTAAGATCTGGAAAATCCTGATGGCAATTTTCATTTGCATGATGGCATATCCAGGAGTCTTCAGAGAGCTACACTGAGGTCACTTGGAGCAATGAGGGGCAGGGGTCAGGGTTATTCTTGGTAAGAATTGCCAAGAAGTCAAAATTAGCACCAAAAATTCAGATGTTTCCCCTCTATTTCACAGCACTACCACAGTTACCCATCAGCTATCCTTCTACCAACTTATCTTGTACGTAACAGAATGAGTAATCATCAATATATCAATATAAGGCATGTAGCTACTTGATTTTATGGTTTTAAAAGTTTAGAGCCTTTCTACTTAAAGACGGACTGATACATTCCACTTCTTCAGAATTAGGAGGTGAAAGTTTGAGTCACATTTGCACAACTCAGTAGCAGTCCTGAGAGTTTAACTCAGACAAGACTCCACCTGCTGTTCCACTCATCTGATCCAATGTCACCATTTTAAACAGTGTTCATGTGCCTCTCATTTACCCATCGATTTTGCTTACTCATATTCTCTGCTCCCCAAGATTCTGGCCCAGAAATTATTTACCTGAGCACTTGTGCCAAGGCACAAACAACAGAACATATTAAATAGTTAAGGATTTCATCCACTGTGTGAAAATGTTCTTTTGCTTTTAAAGGTGCTTAGAAATAAGGGATGAAACAAGCAGTATCCATAATAAGCACATCCATTTCTGGTCTATTTTGCTCAATTCTGAGCTATCAAAGGTTTGTGTCTCACTTTTTCTGATGCACAATAGGAGGCAGACCTTTAAAAAGTACATTTCAAAGCATTGTTTTCTATCCCTGTGAGAAGATGAGTTCATTCACCCTAACCAAGTCTGACGAATAGACCAAGTTAAAGCCCAGAAAATTCTTACTTATGACACATTCAATTAACTTCAAATTTAGAAAGATGTCTATTTTAATCATACCAATTTTGGATATAAAGATTCATCCTAGATCCTTCATTTGTAAGGATGCTGCAAACAGGTCTGTCTATTGTACATAAGTAAATGATCAAACATGTATTACTCCTATTCTAAGAAAGGAAAACAAAATCCAAGAAAAAATGTAAGTTCCTTCCAGGTCAAAGGATACAGCAGCAATTACATCTCTCAGAGAAAGTCTAATACTCCTGAAAGTGATCAGCAAAAAGAGCAGGCCACTTGCTGTCACTGGGATTGCACAAACACCCTCAGATTCAGTAACAGAAGCTGTGCAAACACGGAGCTGTACTCACCACTACCGGTCTGGATCTCATACTGCAATATCCACTGTATTTTGTCTCCCCATCACGAGGTACTTCTGTATTGAGGGTTCCATACAGCAGAGCAGCCTGGTTATTCCTACCCAATTTGAGGTAAACTTTACTTTTGCCTCCAATCTCTACATCAGAGGAAATAACCCATTTATTTAAATCTTCTTGGCTCCGAAACTGCCACAACACCCTTGTTTGTTCCAACAAGTGCTCACTTAATGGATGGCCTCCAGGTCCTAGTAAGTAATCTTGGGTTTCCTTCTTCAGCAAGCTTAGCTGAGTCTTTAGGTGATCAATGCCCTTCTTAAAGCTGAAATCAGCATTCTGCCAAGACAGTTTTTTCTCAGGCTCCGCCCCTGGCCTCCTGTAGCTGCTGTACAATTTTGAATTGCTGAGGAAAGGTCCAAGTAAGGAGAGCAAAACTTTGTGCCTGCGGCATCGACCATGGAAGAAAGCACCATTCAGCAGCATCACAGTCAGAGCCATATGAGTAAGCTTGAAGAATTCACACCTAATAAGGCAATTAATGGGTTGAAAGTTAATTAACAATAAAACTAGTATTCAGAGCTATCTTACTGGAGTTACTGTAGTTGATCTTCACCTTCAATGAAAAAGAGAAAAGGTTATAAAAAATTACATATGGGATGCTTGTGAAACTATTTAACTTTTATAACTGACATTAGCTAGAAATTCAAGTCATTGGAAAAAAGAATGAAAAAAACCATCAGGAATTACACTTCTTCAGAGACCTAATTTACTTATTGACTTCCACCCTATGCTTTCTGTCTTCCCACGGTGTGAAATCCCCATGCAAATAAGAAAACCCAAGTAAAATACTTCAAATAAAACTGAAAATAGGAAAGAAAATCAATTTCTCTTCATCCCTTCCACTGTAAATAAGTTTAGGTGTTATGAATAACACCAGCAAAAACAACCCATGAAAGTTTCTAAAAGATGACACCTATGTAACTAAAAAGTATTATTCCCTGCATGAAAATCACAAATTCACAACAGGCAGACGCTGCTGCCACACAGATAAAAATGATGATCTCATCTGACACAGATGACAAGACTTTTCAGATATGAAGTCCTGCAGCAACCATACCACATGCTTCTTCCATGCCATCCTCAATATACCTGTTTTAGGATCACAGAGACATTTGCAAAGACCAAAAAGTTTAACATGAAAGACTGCACTTCAATAGGGTTTTTTTAAAAGAAGGCTTCAGGAAAACTCTGCTCAATACTCTGTACAAAGACTATTTTCCTTACTTGTAAAATTAGACAGGTTTTTTTTGTTGGTTTTTTTAATGCCATGGAACAAATCCAAAAATGATGTCACATGCGTTCAGCTTCTCTGAGCTTTTAAGAACGGAGTCAGGCACCCCACATATATCCTCTATATGTCACTTACCTTCCTTTACCCACGGTAAAATCCACTACTGTTATTCTCACACTCCAATTAAGTTATGTCTAAAGCTATACTGAAGAAATTCCCATTTTGCTCTGTCGTGCGCTTCACAAGATCGGAGGCAAGTTCCCAATCAAGAAACCCTGTCTCCTCATTACTTCACCCGAGTACAAGAAGAAAACGGGGAATTTGAACACATTCTACTGTAGCCCGGTCTTTGTCCCTCGGCAAGGCTTTAGCAGCCCGTCGGGGCAGCGCCAGCACGATGCACGGCCCGGCAGCTGCGACGCCTCGGCTTCCGCCACGGCCCCGCTTGCGCCGCACCGCGCCGCGCCGCGGCCTGGGCACCGGGCCCGAATCCCGCCCGCCCTCCTGAGCCCGCGGGCAGAGGCGACGNAGGACAGCGGCAGCGAGGAGAACCTGGACCAGGTGCGCGGGCAGGCCCGGCCCGAACGCGGGGCCTGGGATCGCCGGCCCGCGCGAGGCTCGGCGCCGCCATCCCTCCCTCGCTCCCGCCCGGTGGTCCCGCGCCGCTCTCGCCCTCCTCAGCCCGATATGGCCCCGCGGCCGCCGTGGGGAGAGCCCGCGCCCCTCCGGCGGGTCCCCGGCCCGCCCCTGGCAGGAGGCCCGCGTTGGCGGGGGCTCTTTGCAGCGGGCTCGGTGCTCGGCGCCGGCGGGACGGAGGGGCCGTGGATGCTCCGGGGCGATGCTCCGGGGCGGTCTGGCCCTGAGGAGGGGTTAGCGAGGCCCGGCTGCCAGCGGTCTTCCCACCTCGAGTAGTGGGGAAAGAGGCCCAAAGGGCTGGGCAACTTTTCCATGCTACTTTGGCACGCCGGGAGAGCAGCGTGTCAGGTCCCTGCCTCCCCTCGGGGCAGGCGGGCTCCCGGAGTGTTAATGCGTGTTTAATGCAACCCCCTCAATCTTGGTGACTGCGCTGGGGGAGCTCTGTTCATGGGAAACCGCATGGAGTTAGGAGCCTGTAGATGTAAGAAGGGATAGTATTTATTTATTTGTCATCAGGGCATCTCCCGGGGTTGTAAGTGTGATGTCTGGTGTGAATTCAACCGTGTCAGGGTTGGAAAGGGGGTGTCTCCCTCTTTGGAGGGGGCTGCTTTCAAAGACTTACCTTGTGGTGTAGCATGTATTGATGGTGTGATTCAAAAGGTAAATAAAGACATTATAGGTGAAGTGTGTTACAGCTTGTATGGCACTGCTTCTTCCGGGGAGAAGTTTGGAGGATTGAATATGCTGAAGACTACATGTCTGATGTAATTTATGTGTTGGACCTTCAGGGTTTTTAATATAGAAGCTGTTGCTATGTTGCAATAAAAAGCCTTCCCAAACAGTCCAAAATACTTCTGCAGATTGGGGCTTCAGAAAAATCAGATCAGATACTCTGTTGAAACAAGTACACAGGAGCTGATGTGGTTGATCTTGCGTACTTCTAGAGTCTGTAGGGCTGCCAACATCTCGCTGCTAGAGTATCAGTTTGTTAGTTTTAGAACTTGAAAATAGGAGTTGGACTAGCTCTAGCGTCAGTCAGACAGTCAGAGTGATGGTGGTAGGGATGACCACGTGGTTCTGCATCTGTTCCATCCCTCACTGGCAGCAGGCATCTGCAGCTGTACCTGAGTAGTAGGTGCTTCCGCCTCCACTGAGCTGTTTGTAGCAACTGTAACAGCAGGGAGATGTATGTGCGGAGATGAAGATTAGGTAGCAGGGAAGCAATGTTTCCGAGATGAGAGAATACTGACTTAAATGTAAAGTACCGAGTTAACTGCTGTAGATTAAATGCTTGGCAGCTTCCCGTGGCAATCTAGGCCTGTTGAATCAAATGGCTTTCAGCCTTTTTAATATAGTATCTTGGAAAACAGAAAAGAAGTGTAGAAAGAAAGAAAGAAAAGGGAATATTTCTTGGCTTAAGTGGTGCTCCTCTTCAGGAGCTTCCCAAAGAGAAGCACTACTGAAACTACTTCAGGAGCTTCCAGAGATCTGTTAATTGTACAAATATGCTATGTTGATGTTGCAGGGCTTTTTCAGAGAAAGGTTGGTAAAACCTTTCATTACTAATGAAAAGTTTCTTTGTTGATTAGTAGGCAGACCATCAGTTTCTGCAATGTTTATGTTCTCATTAGAGGTACTAAATTGTAATCAATCTGTTGAGATAATCTTCCAGTTGTGAAACTAATGGAAACCGATCTAACATCAACTTCCCGAGACAGCAGAAGTTGGTATGGCTGTATTTCCACACACAGCTAAGATTCATCATCCCCAGAGCAATGTTTTTGAGAATAGATTCTGTGTCCCGGACTGCAAAGACAGTAACACAGCTTCAGAAATGTTTGTTTTGTACTACTGCTTCTGTCACCTGAACAAGCAATGAACAGCAGATGATGAGAGTATTTGAGAGCCATGTAGTTCTTTGTGTGGGTGCGTGTTGCCAGTGAAAGTGTTTCCTTTTGAGAACAGCTCTAAGTTTCACAGACTTTGAGCTTGATACCTGCTCTGTGTCTATCCAAAGCTTTAAGTGCGTTCTGGGGTGTGTACCAACAGTGAAAAGGAATTGAACAGGCTGACTAAATATTACCAACCATGACATAATGGCAATGTCTAAATCATTTCCCCTTTAAAGTGTATAATTGCAAACATCTCTGTTGTTTAGGAGAAGAAGCTGCTATCTACTGGTATTTGGCTTTTTAGGGCTAATGCTACGCAGTGTAGTTAGGGTGGTTTTGAATTATTACCCAATCCAAATAAGACAAATTTGGACGTGACTCTGAAAGTAATTTCTCTTACGTTGTTTGTACTAAGAAAGTAATGGTACCAATATTTACTTTTTTATAGCTTGTCATCATCAAAATCCTTTTGTAGCATCCAGGTGTATTAAAACTGTGTGTGAATGTATATTTATGAAACATAAGTAGACTTGTTCCTTAGTAAGTGGCAATAATCATGCTACTGGGATGTGCTCAGATATTGCAGAGAACCTGCAGGTGCACTGCCCTGGATTGTTAAAACTAATTATGACACTTTGAAATAAATGTGTGTGTTTTCACACCAGGAGCTCCTGTCATTGGCCAAACGGAAACGCAGTGACTCTGAAGAAAAGGAACCACCTGTGAGCAAACCTACAGCATCTTCAGACTCTGAGACGTCAGACAGTGATGATGAGGTGAGTTTATCATGTTATCAGTGAGATTAGTATGGGTTATTTGTCTGATAGTACCTAAGCAGTGAAAGTGTATTTATCATGCAGTATATTTTGCCTGCTGACTTCATAAAGCAGTACTGGCCATCAATGATGGAGACTGATGGAGACCCATTAGGGCCAGAGGATGTATTTTTTTTTCCTTTTTTTTTTTAATGAATATGTTTTGAATTCTGATTGTATACAAAATACTCTGTCTATAGAAAAGATGACTATCAGTTTAATCCCACGTTCATATGGTCTGGTGAGCTGCCTGCTTAAAACTAGTGTTTTTCCTGTGTCATACTTGCAGTTTATGTAGCAGTGAATCTGCTAAAGCTGGACTCTGAATTCAGGGAGAGAGGTTTTCAGCTTTAGAGTGGAGCTTCCTTCCTAAGAGAAGGGTTAAGGCAGGCAGTACTATTTTACAGGTAGTAGAACTGTTCTATTTGGCTACTTTGATTCTCCAAGAACTGTGCTGTGAACTAGCTATCTGGCCATTTGGACATGCAACAGAATGTGTTATGATTGACATTTTTGAAGAAAGAGGCAAGAAGGAGTTTAGCATTGCTTTGTTCTAAGGTTTGTCAATTTCTTGTATAGCAGTGCTTATCTGCTGGTTCTGTTTTTCGTATTTGTTCTTGGTACTATATTCTAGAGCTGGTTAAAAGTCTGTGCATCTAGAAAAGAAAATTGAAAACCACCTATTTGAATAGGCACTGACAGATGTTATACAGGTATTTGAATAAAAACAATTTCTTGAAAGCTTACAAATATCTTTTGCAAGCTTTCTGCATATTATAGTGAGGTCATTCATTCCACCTGTTCCCTGTAAATTTGACAGAGAGATGTTTGGTGTGGGTTTTTTGTATTTTTTTTCTTCTGAAATAACAGTAAGGATTATCCATTGTGCCAACTTGCAGACTGACAGCGTAGACCAGTGATAAACTATGAAGCATTTGTTAGTGTAGCAGAGTTCTTCCAATAAGTGTGAAGAATGTGCAGTTTAATTTTCTTTCTGAGGCATTTTTGAAATAAATATGCTTGGAACTCTGTTCCAAATCAATCATTTTCTTAAGACAAAAAAGTGCTTCTTGTATATCTAATGTATGTTTAAGGCATAGAGACAGACAAAATTGTGAACAGGCTAGATATATTAGGTTTCTTATTGGGTAACTACTCAGTCTATCACTGTGTGTGTTCAGATCTGCTGGCTCACAGTTTATTTATTCTAAGTTATGTGGGGACCAGCTTGTCTGGAAAAAGTAAACTTGGGTGGGGAGAGCATGTGGATGACAAAGCCTTCCATTCTGTGTTTATCTCTGAAAGCTGTCAGAATTTTAACTTGTGTAGTAAGGTCTACCTTTCCATTATATGTAGAATATGACAATATCTCTTCACAAATTTGCACAGACCTTGCAGATCAGTAGTGCCACTGTTGCACCCTGTGCATTTGATACTCTTTCTAATCTGTGTATCGTTTCAAATTGATACTATGTTCTTTCTGACCTCCATGCAGCAAGAGGAAAAAGATTTAGAGAAGAGGTAATTAGGACACTTGCTTCTATTCCTGTGCCTGAAATATGCATTCTGAACTGCTGCTTGTCACAGCAGGATGAGCGGCTGGCTTATAACAGTTCTGCTTCTGCCAGTCATTCAGTTCTGTGCATCCCTGGGCTTGACTACACTAGTCCTGCTGAACAACTCAGGTTTTAATAAGTATTCTTGTGGTTGGTTTGAAGTTTGTTCAACCTTGGAGGTTGGGAGAGGGGGTCTAAAAATTGAAATTGTTTTATTGGACTTCCTGCAAGATGAAAACCTTGAGGCAAAAGCATGCAAATTGTTGCCCTGGGCAAATGTGCTTAATCATACCCATGTATTTCCACAGAGATTTTTCAGTGTGCATGTCCTTTGTGATTCCTGGAAAGCACTAAATGCTCCAAGGTGAGCACTATGTTGCATGTACAGAAAAGAAGCCTAAATCTCTATTTCAGAGTGTAATGCAGCGTGCCACTTTTTTTTAAATGGAGGAAAGTTTGTGGGGCATAGGGGAGAGAAAAACATTTTGGAATTGCTGAATAACAGCAGGTACAAATCATGCTGCATCTATACTACAGTGCCCAAGGGATGTCACTAGATCTTTAATGTTATATTTATGTGTATCAGTGAGAATGAACTTCTCATCCAGATGCTGAGTTCTGTAACACTTAAAGGACCTCTGTAGTCTGAATGAAATTTCCTAGCCAAGGGACTGAAGGTGAGTTGCAGGCGATGAAATAGGAGGGATGCTCTGAACTGTCTTCTGGTGGGGCTGTGGAACATTCTTGACTGAATTGACTATAGACTGATAAATAGCAATGACTGCAAGGCTTTGCAATAAGAAGAGCTACCTATGCAAAGAGATGTACTAATCTGGATATAAAAGGCTCCTTTATCTGGTGTGGGACCATGTCTGCTCAAGAGCTCACCATCTCAAACTGGTGGCTTTCTGCATTTAACCAGTTTGCTGCTAGCCAGGTTACTACTGGGACTACGGTGCTAGAGGTTTGTGTGTCCACAGAGTATTCTTGTTACTGACTAAGGGCATTAGGTGGATGATGTTCCTCAGTTGCAGTAAGTTAATTCTGGGCTCTTGCTCTTCCTTTTATTCTGGCTTCTTTGCTTACAATAAGATAATTCTTTCTATTGTGTGGGAAGAATGGATGACTTCTGCAGCAACTTCCCTGACGTTAGTGTTGATTAGACAAAAAGCCACAATGCTATGGGAGCTCCTGTTTGTTTCTCTTGAAAGATTCGTTATTCCAATGGTGGTGTAAGACTGTACAACTGTGGTGTAAGATCTACACTCATTCTAACGTCAGGAAGGATTCAGTTCTGTCTTTTAACACCTACAGGGTAATGACAGAAGATACTTCAAGGACAAGAAAACTTATATAATGAATGCTTGATACTAGTCTGGAGTTTAGTCAGGATTATCTGTTTATGCCTTTTTTTACAAATGTGCTAATTTGTTAGGGAACTGTATAGCCGAAGATCTTGTCAAGAGCTGTGGGACAGAGGAGGAGGTGAGCAGTAGTCAATCAGCTAGTGAGGAGATTGGTCTCAAGTAACAGTCAGCCTGGAGGGTTTTATGCCTCTTTGTATCTCCTTATTGCACTTCAAGTTAGAGCACTCCAGCAAAGCACAGATCAGCAGAATACTGTATGTCTTCTTTCTGGTTTGGAGGTGTCTTTTTGTGAGTTTGTAGAAATTACAGTACTAAATGTCATCTTTTCTGTGTGCTTTTATTTTATAATACTGCTTAATTAGACCTTCAAGAATGAGTGGGTTCTCCCGTCCTGTGAGGCCTTTGCTGTACATTTTTTTCAAGCTTAGGAAATTTGAAACAGGACATGCTTTAATCTCTTTAATCTTCTTTTACACAGCTTGTAGACTATGTGCTTTGTAACTTTGACTTTTCTTGGAAACAGTTTCCTTCAGCTGTTACTGGGTGCAATAGTAAAGCTTTTCTCAAGGGAGAGAGGCTCTGTTAGTTCCAAATAAAGTGCAAGTGCAAGTCTGAATAGCACAAGCTAATTGTATGAAGGCTGGCATGTCCAAAGAAGTAATGTGAATAAGCTGTGGACAAAATTGGTATAAAATTTAGTCTGCAACTAACTTCTTTAAATTGCAAGCTAGCATGGGGAAAACTTATTGTGATTTGATTTATGTGGTAGGAAGAGTCTGCAAGAGCTCTGAAGGACAGCAGGTTGCTATGGAAATAGACTCATGGAGGTATTGGAATTAAATATGTGAATTTTTTTTTTTTTCACTGAGTGAACTTTTCCTTTGTACTCATGGAGCAGTTTTTCCTGACAACAATGTGGTAAGAAGGCTCTATCTAATATGTAGAGAAGTCATTAAACCTTTTGTCCAGGTGATACTGTCTGGCTGGTTGCTAGAGGCACTTGTTGACCAAGTGTTTTATGGCTGTTGCCATCTCCAAGTGTTTGGCCCAGGCTTCCTAAAGAAAACATTGCAGGTTTTCACGGCCAGTAGCATCCCCAAGTGTGTTTTAATTGTGGAGTGCTTCTTGATTGGCATTTGGTGTCTACCATCTTGATGTTGTCACTCAAGCAGTTCTTGCCATTTTTCCATACATGGACCCCCTCAAAATACTTCTAGAGTAAATGTTAATTTGAAGCTTAAACTGCATTTGAACCTGCTAGTTCATCATTATCTATAGTTACCTTTCTGTGAGCTTCTTCGAGCAGTACTTGGACGAAAAGGGTAGATCAGGTGTCTGGTGATATTTTGGCCCATGAAGCCGCCTTTCAGCCATTTCCTGGCAAAGCCTCTTCTGTGACTTCTGAAGGTGTTTCCTTTATTTGCTTATTTCCTTTCCATTTTGGTGTTGACATCTCGATTCTCCTCTCTGTGTCTGAAATAGTTCTTTAAGTTTTCTGGTTGCTGGGCTGTTGTCATCATGAAGGTGTTTGAGGTGTTCAAATGACAGGTGTAGATCCTGCAAGGAAAGGATAAATAGCAAGGGCTTTTTATTTACTATTTAGTTTTAAAAGTAGTGGTAGAGAGCATTTTCCTCCTTGAAGCTCTTGGACTGCTGTCTGTAGAGTTTTCCAATCTTTGAGAAAACCTGAAGACAGTAAATACTGCCTTATTTTCATATCTGCATGTCCTGCTGTTGAGTTCAGACAGGCTGAAGCTGGAGTTTCATGACTTGCCTGGTGGACTGCCTTATTTTTTCCTGTATGAATGCATGAAAGTTTGTAAGCTGAACTGATGTTACCTACCTTGGTGCACTTAAATGCTATGACAGCAGGACAGCTGAAGTTTTTCTGGCCTAGGAAAGGAACACATTGGTAAGGGACCTATTTTGCTTTGATATTGTGTCTTGTAGTTTGCATTTTGCGTATAAAGCCATTGGATATGGCAGGAAGGAAGGATATGGCAAAGAAAAGCTGGCAACCTTACTTGTGCATCTCTGGCTTGATAGGGGGTGAAAAAAAAGCTGGGATAACACCTATTTGCAAATTAAAATCTCAGTGTGTAATGCATTTAGGTACTGTGGGAATAGAAGAAAACAGCAACTACCTGAGCAGTAAAACAATTCTGCACTCTGACCTCACTTCAGGTATGGGGTTTTTTTCTTTTTCTCTTTTTTTTTCCTCCATGATCTCATTTCATCTCCCTGGTGGGAATATGTTCCAGGTTTGCTGAGCTATAATTTATTTTCTTAAATCATTTTGTGTAGTTGCTTTTTTAGAAGCTGATTTACAAATCTAGGTCATTTCTAATGTGGTGCATTGAGGTTTTTTTTCCCCTAAGTCCAGTCTGGTTGCTGTGGCTTAATTTGGACTTCTTAGAATCAAAGAATCATTTACGTTGACACGGACCTTTAGGATCATCATGCCCAATTGTTTCTTGGAGGAAATATGCAAGCTATTAGTACTGTGAACCTTGACAGCAAGAGGAAAATTCAAAAGGCTCTTCTGGCTGCTTCTTGTGAGAGACCCATAAAGCTCTGTTGTTTGGTAGTACTAAACAATAAGCAGAAAGCCATGTAGCAGTACAGTTCTGCATGGGTTTATTAACTTGCTATGTCTGGAACCATGGAGGGTTCCAGATGGTGGCCGAGGAGGCAGCAGTGAATAGAGGGGCTGTTCCGAGGAGGCATTACAGTCATGGGACGCATGTGAGAGGCATTGACTCATGCTGCCTGACTGCAGCATGGAAGAGGGAACCTGGAGAAACTGCAGTGGAGGACAGATTTTGGAAAGTGGTTGTTGTTCGGAATTAAGGGAAACAGAGCAAAGAAATGTTTCTGGCTATAACTGTGTGCTTTTTTACTTGATGTTGAATGTGAATATGTTGCATTTTTGATGTCTGCTGGTGTGCTGGAGCATGAGGAAGGGACTCAAGACTTTGGTTTGGATTGCAGGTTGCCATGCAGCCCATGGCTTTCCAGCATTGCCTTCTCTCTCCCTCCTAGACCAGCTAATCTGTTGTGACTTCCTCTGCCGCAAGAAGAAATTCATGTTGGCCACTCTCTCTGAGCAATGCAGAGTGGTCATTCAGTGTCCAAATGACAACTGCAACAGTGTCCAAATGCAGAGCAGTTTGTGAGTCTGAGAGTCTTGCACTGTGTCCTGGTTTGGATGAATTATTTGTCCAAGATTTGCCCTAACTCTTGTCTTGTCCTGTAGTTGTTCCAGGAATGACCAGGCATTCATGAGAGATTGGGTTAACTGAATAAGCCCAGAAGCACCTGAGTTGGATAAGAATTTGGCTTTGTGGCAGCACTGAAATTGGGAGATGGACAGAGGTCACTTGCATAAACAAAAGTGAGGTGAAGTGTTATCTCCAGGGTGAAATAGAAACCAAAGCACACTTTCCTAGATTAGAGAGCAGATTTTTTAATTACCTTATTCTATTTTGTTGTGCTTGGGTGGTTTTTGGTTTTAGTGGTGTGGTTTTTTGTTTGTGAGGGTGTTTTTTTGGTTTTTTTTGGTTTGAGGTTTTTTTGGTCTTTTTTTTGTTTGTTTGTTTGTTTGTGTGGGTTTGGGTTTTTTGTTGTTTGGGTGGGGTTTTTGTTTTGGGGTTTTTTTGTTCCAAGTATTTGTCACACAGGTTTCTTTTCAGTCCTGTCTTCCTGCTCACAGGTTTTCTCCACAATTCTACTAGTGAGTTAAAAGCTGAAAACAGTGATATGTAACACATGTATGTACAGCTATTAAACATTTTATTTGCTGAAGTCATGCTGTTTTTTATCTGATCTTAACTTCTTTCATCTCAGCATGACCTCTCAAGGTCTTGGTATAACTGTGTTACGTACTGTGGCTTTCTGTGTGCTGCTTCCTTGCTGTGCAGCATGCTGACATGAGGTATAATTCAGTGTTAAAACACTGAAAAGAAGTGGCAGAGCTCTGAGAGGGAGGCACCTCTGCATCACTGCTAAACTTAGTTTCACTTTTCTTGCTGTTGTGTCTTCATTGGTATGCTGGCAATAGCTGAGCGCTGGAGCAAATAGCAAAAATGCACTTTTCTATACACCTGGCAGATGATTCCTTAATGCTGAGATTTGAACAGATTTAGGCAGAGTACAAGCTTTTTCTTAACTGATTTACGTGGGCATAGGTAACCAGAAATATTATTAGACAGCAATATTTTAACACCGAACAAGTAAAACTTTAATCCTGAAGCCAGTAAAAACTTCAGTACAAGCTCAGGCTGGTATAAAGTCAAAGCTTTCTGTGCAGTTTCTCACCTGTCCTATGGACCATAACAGACTGGGGTACCTGCATAGGGTATGAATTGCAAGGCTCACCACTGTATTTTTACCTCAGAAAAAACCAAAACCAACTTCTGCATTGACAGACTTTTGAATACTCTGATGGTGCCTAAAGAGGACGATTTGGTAATATGGAAAGTACAAGGCTGGGCGTGAGAATAATCAAAACCTGGGAAATTCCAAAGGTATTATTTCAGGTATTATTAGATCAGGTAGTAGCTTATAACTACTTGCTTGAGTTTCATCTAGAGTAATTGAACACCAGGGTTCTCTGAGGATAGTGTCTTATCAGGCAGAATAATTTATCAAATTTGATGGAATGAGTACTGCCTGCAGAGATAGACTTGATTTGTCCCCCAGGATAGGGTGATTGGATAAGAAGCCTGGAGTTTGTGTGCATCTGAGGTCAAATCTAAAGTGGTTTTTTTCCACTTAGAGTAGTTTTGAGTGCAAGATCTCGATTATGCACAAGTGTATTTCCTCACTTGCATTATGACTGTTTTTTTAAGACTGCATGCTCAGCCAGATGGTGATGTGCATGAAAGATGAGAATAATATACAGGTGTGAAGAGGATTTTGGTTTATTTATTTATTTATTTATTTATTTATTTATTTATTTATTTATTTATTTTAAAAGCCTGTTATATTCCTGAGGGTCTCATGCCTAGAGAATTTCTAGGAGAGGCAGTGAAGTGCAAAATATTGTAAAGCTTTTAAGTAATATATGGGCAATCCTTACTGCTTCTGTTCCTTTCTGGCTTTACCCAGGTAGTTGGAACAATGTAAAAATTCTATTAAGAAATCACACTCTAAAGTAAATACTAGTTCTTCTGGGACTTTGGGATTTTAAATGGCTATCTGTGTATGTTTGGTGGTGTAAGTCCTGTACTTGGAAACTGCAGTCTAAGTTAACTGAAAATATGACATTATAAGGAAATTAAAATTAGAACTTGATTTTTTTCTTTTTTTTCCTGATTTCTGTGATTCTAATTTGATTCCACTTTGTGTGCATAGAGGGTAGTGCCACTATCTGCACCTATGAGTGCACTGTTGGCTTGTTGCATAGAAATACAGACACTGTGTACTTTTGGGAACCTGAGATTTTGAAAAGGCTGTCATGTATAATTGTTGTCCTTCATGAAATGTAAAATCTGCTCTTGATTAAACTAGTTATGGAAACACATCAGTTGCTTCTGTTTATTAGTAAACTGAAGCTAATCTTTACAAATGCATTGGACACATTGTTTAAAATTATTTTCTTAGGAAAGTATTTTCAATACCTCCTCTCTTGGCAGATATTGCAAACTTTGAAGTCTTCATTAATTTTTAAAAGGAGTGACCTACCAACTGTTGGCTTGCACTGATAACTGATTTTTTTTTTTTTTAAGAAAAAACTTAAACCAACCACACAACACCCTACCCCCAAAAACCTTGTAAAAGTCTCTCATTTATCTGATATGTTTCCTGTCGGCTTCTCTTTTTTTTTATCTCTTCTCTCTGCTTTGATTTTTTTGTTGTCAGATATTGGGCTATTTCTCAGCTGGTTCTACTCCAGTGTTTTGGAGAAGGGAGAAAAGAGTGATGTTTGTGTCTCACAATCCCTTTCTTGGTTCTTTCCTTGCAGTGGACTGTTGGAGGTTCTAAAAACAAAAAAAAGGGAAAAGCGGGTAAGGCAGAGAAGAAAGGAGCCATGAAGAAACAGATGAACAAAGCTGCCTCTTCCGGCAGCTCAGATAAAGACAGCTCGGCTGAGAGTTCGGCACCTGAAGAGGGTAAGATAATACACATGCATCTATTTAGTGTGATTCCAAGTGAACTTACCTGTTGTGCACCCTGAAGGGTAATGTTGCATGGTGATGTTGAAGACCATCTTCAAAGACTTTTCATTGTGTAACTTACAGTCAGGGTAACTTTTAAATTTACCATGGCTTGAAGGGCATGTAATTCAGTGTAGCATTGCTGTGAGCACTCAATTACAACAGCAAACTAAATGCTATTTCGACTGAAGAATGAATGACATTTCATTGCTTGACTTTCTCCTAGAAAATTCCTTGCTTCCTTCTAGCATGTGCTATCTACCCATGTGGGTAGCATTTTTTTATTCTCATTGATATATATTTCCCTTCCCAAACTTCTTGTGATAACAAAGGGAGAGGTGTATAGTGTTTGTGAATCAAACAGGAGATTATCTTGCATTCATTTGCTCTGAATTGGAATTCTTGCACATTTATACTGACATGGAAGAAGAAAAATTATTCTATAACTTGTCAGAAGTTTTTACATGAGTATTGAATACATTTTAATGCTGGTCAAACTTCCAGTCTTCTGTTTTCATCATGCCCATGAAGGTTTTCAGGTGCTAACTTGCAATTTCCGTTGATACTAAAAAAGAAAGTTAAGAAAGTGTATGAAGGAGCTTACAGTTTTGAGTATATCAAGCACAGGAGATACAGACAAAGGCATGAAGTGACTGCACCTGTGTATATCAGTGCTTACAAATCAAGGGTTTTCACAGTGTGAACTTGCAAAGCTGGAAGTTTCCAGAAATACTAATACCAGAATGAAAGTGAAAAAAGGAATCCTAATACCTGCTTTCATAATTCAATGTAATTTAGTCAATTAATTGAGATAATCGAAGCGTTTGGACTTGGATCAAGTTTAAAGATGATGTTACCCAATACTGCTGGGGAGTCAGCTGTTCCCTAAACCCATGTGTAGATGGGAGGGCTCGTTACAGTAACAGAGCTAGTGTCAGGGCCTTGCCAGCCCTGAGGGTAAAGGTTTCAACTTTATCTCCTGCTGTAGCAAGTCATAGTGTTGCAGTCTTCACATGAGGAAGTTTGGTAGTTCAGATTGCTTTAATGAGGTGGTTAATGTGCTGTACTGTGGTGATTGATGGTGGTGTTTGAGGTGTGCGCACACAAATTCATGGCTGTATAAGCATGTAGGCATAGAAATCTTAAGACTGTACCACATTACTAAAAGGCCTTCTAAAATTTGCTTGTTCTACTAAGAATTTTTACTTATAACTCAATTTTTGTTCAAATGTAGTACCACTCATTTTATATTTTTTTAGCATACATTTATTATGGTAATTTCAACCTGGCCTTAATTTTCATTATATGTATGCTTTTAGTTTAGTGGAAGATGAGTGTAAAATTAATTCATGCTATCCTTTGCTAATATGCTATAATAAAGTGGTTGGGCTTTGCCCCAGTTGAATCTCACTACCTTGTATTTTTGTTTTAGGAGAAGTCTCTGACTCAGAAAGCAACAGCTCCTCATCTAGCTCAGATTCAGATTCTTCATCTGAAGATGAGGAATTCCATGATGGCTATGGAGAAGACCTGATGGGAGATGAAGAAGACCGAGCTCGACTGGAACAAATGACAGAAAAGGAGAGAGAGCAGGAACTGTTTAACAGGATAGAGAAGAGAGAAGTGCTAAAGAGAAGGTGAATTTTATGTCTGTTGATATTCAGTAGCAAATTCTTAAAGGCTGCATAGAGGGTATGCCGACTGTGCTCTCTTGTTCAAGGTCCAAGCGTTTGGCACTGTAAAGTGAGTTAAGCTTGGTTGTATATTTTTTGTGTGTAAACTGTCCCTGTAGTAGTGAAGGAGCACACAGCAGGAGTTCTGCATATTCTTGTAGAAGACAGTATCTAGAAGTTTCTCAGCTGTTGAATATGCACGGTTCTGGCTACCCTTGTAGTTATGTTACTGCTCCACAGGTTAGATGCCAAACAGTCAGAAGGCCTGCTTTCTCTTCATCTGTTCTTGTATTAACTGTCATGTTCTGATGCTTTGGAAAAAGGCAACCGAAGCATAAGGTGTACATGAGTTTCTGGAATTTTTCAGAAAACAGTGGTGAAGCACAGAGCAGTGTTAGGGTTGCCTGTATATGGATGTGAAACAGATTTGGGCCCTAATAGAAGATAGAGATATTGAAATAATGAGGGGTGGTGTTGGATATGTCATTTTCATGGGATCTTTTGTGGATTTCTATTTTATGTACTGTGGTTTTGTTGTTTGTTTGTTACTGTTACACTGTCCAGTCAGGCAGCTTCTTTATAGTAAAGGTATTTTTCTTCCTGTGTGTCTTAATCGAAAGGATTTGGCATGTATGGAGCAAAGTTTCTCCAGTTTCTTTCTTCTGTAGTGCATTCTCTTTTCTCACTTGCTGAGAAATTTCCCTAGAGGACTGACATCTGTTGAGTAAATCATGTCGATACAAGTGACTGCCAGACTGTGTTTGTCCAAGCCATAGCTAGAGCACTGCCTGCCTGCTTTGATTTTAACACTATGTTAAGAATCTTATGTGGTCTGCTGCTCTCCTCAAAGGGATCAGAATGATTTTAAGTTTGGATTTAGATCACATAAAAGGACATCATATTTTTAAAATTTTACTCTCTATTGCATGGTAACTGAATGTCTCTCTTTCAGAATGAATGCTGGAGAATACTTGATACAAACAAACTAAACAATTGAAGCTTGAGTTACTGATTTAATCTTAAATGAATTTGTGGTGTTCTGTGTAAAGTCTTGGCAGGTAGAACTAAGGAGGTGGTGGGGTAGTCATTTAATTTTATGATAAGTTGAATCTTTCAAAAGCTCTTTGTATGCACATTATGCTGTGAGTTCATTGGGATTACAGCAGGCATTGCATCTGATATAATGCATGTGCCTTGTGTGTTATGCTTCGTGTTAAAGGCATAAAGGGCTATGAGCTCACCTGACACTTCAGTTTGTTGTCTACAAAATCCAGGTGTAAAGAACTGAAAGGAAGAAGAATGGACTGTGTAATGTGCATGTGGATAACACATTTTGAATTTCAGTTATTGGAAGTTTTTTTTTTTCTTGTGTTTGTCCATATGCATGCTTCACTAAAGCAGTGACCAGTCCACAGTGCAATGGATTCTCAGTCATGGGACTGTTCCATTGAAATCACTACTCTTCTGAACACAGTGGCTGAAAATAAGACATCAGGTTGATATATTTCGTGAAGGTAGAAGTGGAAGTGCCTAAATTGTTCTGCAGAAACTGAGTCTGATGAGAATTTAGCTGCTGAAGGAGGACTCCCTGAGACATTGCAGTCATTCTTATACAGGCCAGTGCCAGCAGAAAGGTGAAGTTTAAGCGTGAAGAAGTTAGCATGATAGTGGCTTTAAAGAAAAAAAATTTAGCTGTTTAGGTTCAAATTATATGAAATAGCCATATGATTTTAGAGTTGGAGGCAGCATGCGATGATCACTGCACTGGCAAAGAGGAAGATGGAGTAAGGGCAGATTTCTGTAGAATAGTAATTTCTACATGGTCTCATCAGCCCTTTAGGTTACCTTTCTGTAGGACTGCTCTTTGGGTGCTCAGCTTTTCTTCACTTTATTTTCTTGGAGAAGGGAGGGGATGGGAATAGGGGACAGGATAACATTAAAGGGACAAGCAGTTGAAATGTTCCTTGCAACCTAATAGCAATTGTGATAGCATCTGAGCAATCCTTTGCTCTCTCAGGAAGATCGTTCTTTCATACATTCTTTTTGTTCCAATAACTGCTACTAGATTTGAAATCAAGAAAAAACTAAAAACGGCAAAAAAGAAAGAAAAGAAAGAGAAAAAGAAAAAGCAAGAGGAAGAACAGGAGAAGAAAAAACTCACACAGATCCAGGAATCCCAGGTAGGAAATGAAACTGTCCTTGGTAACAAACCCTTTTCCCTTGGCAAAAGCAGTTAGGATATGGCCTCTCTGCCCCAGATGTTTTCCTTTAATGTCAAACAGTGTAGAAAGCAGATCAGAATGTAGTTAATTTATATGCTCAAGCTATCTTTAGTTTTTCCAGTTCATTTAAGGAAGTTAACATCTTTGGCCTATTGAGGGGTACACTGATACTCCTTTAATGAAAAATGCAAAGTTGCAGCTATGTTAAGAGTTGCTGTGTTAGCCCTCCCACATGAGAAAAGGAAAGCAGCCTGGGTGGGTAGGCTCCCAGAGTGGGATGGGAATCATCTTGTCTAACTGCAGCCATCTAAGAACTAGTTGATTGTTTACACTTTTTGTTGCCTATTGTTCTGTGCAATGGAAGAGGACATCTTCAGCTGACAATTCACTCCATGTTATTTTCTAGTGAAATAGATGTTTAACACCTACAATCAAATTAGGTGAGATGAGTTTTCCCTTAGGCACATGTTGAGTGGAATGAATCTCATTTCCCCACTCCCTCAATTCCATATATGTACATGTGTGTGTACACTTTAATAGTCCATTTATGATACACAAAGTGTACTTGCAAATACATATATACATGTGTAAAAGGATCTTATTTAGAGTTCTTTTACAGTGCCTTGCAAAAATTACTTCAATTTAGCTCAAATGACCATCTTTTATGCTTATTATAGAGGCTGCATTCTCTATAGAGACAGACCTGTTAGAAATGGAAAACACAAGAAGACTTAAAGCATTTAAGATTTGGATCCATCTTGCAGATTTTACAAGCAACTTTATTTCTCCTTTAAGTATTTTTAACATAACTCTTTTCTTTGCTACTAAATGAAAACTAGTGCTTTGATTTGGCCTTGCAGAAGCAGCGAATGAGAATATTCATCCAGTTTTTCCTTATTACATGTTATTTGCAGAATTACTTCCGTTTTATTTCTCTAGTCCTTTTTTAACTTTAAGGAGGAATTTTGAGACTAAGACTTGGTGGCAGAAATGTTGAGCTATAAATATGTTCATTATTTTTGATATGAAGCAGAATAAAGAAATATGCTCCAGATTGATTTCCCTCTCTAGCCTCTGTAAAAAAATGAACTGAAAAAAATGATTTCAAAAAGGAGTATGTTAGTAATTTTTATTTGAAAAATTTTCGAAGTGTGCAAAAAATCTTTGTTTTAATGCTTTTCTACTTATGGATTTATGGTGTTCAGGGACTTTCTGTACATGTTTTTAGGTCATGTCACATAACAAAGAGCGGAGATCAAAGCGGGATGAAAAGCTAGACAAGAAATCTCAGGCAATGGAGGAGCTAAAAGCAGAAAGAGAGAAAAGGAAGAACAGAACAGGTATGAAAGCATGTTGCTAGTGCAACAGTTTTTGAGGCATTATTGCAGCTTTCTGAAAGTGCTACTTCCTGTTTCAAATTAATGCAACAATCCTACGCCCTGGAGTGAATGAATTCCATGCCTGTGTTTTCCTTGGTCTTTGCCTGACATGACCACCTAGGGTGGTATTTGACACCACTCATGCTTTATTCCTGTCTTGGTTTTAAAAGACAGGTGTCTGTAAGGAAGGCAGGAACCTCCCTTGGAATGGAAAATGCAACCCCCTTCCCTGCGGATTACTATAATTTTGAAATTAAGGGACTTTCAGACAAATGTATGAGGAANGGATCCCGGGTGGGGAGGGGTCTCCCTGAGGCACCCCAGCAGATGATGGAAAGGTGTCTCCTTTTAGTGAGGTAGGGTGTAAAAATAGAGTCCCCTGTACAAGAGCCGCTCCAGCGAGCAAGCTCCACTCACGGTTGGAGGAAAAGCAGCAGAAGGCAGAAGCCTGTGGTGATGGTGAATTCTCTCCACAGCGATGCAGCCTCCTTCCCCTCCCAATGCCAGAGCACCAAATGGAACTAGGGGCCCTGCCCAACCCCCTCTTCCTAGGTAAAAGGGGGCCAGTCGGCCGGGGCTCCTCCCCAGCGAAGTCCTTTGTCTCCCTCAAGTACCTTGGCAATGACTCCCTCTCAGCAATGTACATGTGTGGGGAAAAAATCCTTTCAAAAGAAAAAGAAAATAAAAAGAACTCTTAAAACCCCAACAATTCCTCACCCCTACCCCTCCCTGGAATGGTCTAAAAACAGAACTTTCATCACAATCTACTGAATGGCTCTTAATAATGTTTAGTTAATGTGTCTGAATTGGTCACGTAGATTCAGTTATTTGATCTCTGAATCATTCAAAGTGTTACTTATTGGACTTCTGATACCTTGTTTACATTTGCTTGTTTCTTCACTGGCACATCATCTTGTCCATCTTGCCACTGACTTATGATGCAGCCGTTTTTGTTACTCTACTGGGTTTTATTGTGATCCTCTCCAAACATGAGGTTTTTTTCTTTTTCCTTGTAAAATTACAATGAGTTGTCTGATCATAGCAGTTTTTTCTTGTGTATCTAGTTGTTACACCCATCTTGAATTACTGTATGCAGTCAAGCTGGGAGACTGAAAATAAGTACAACTGAGATTTAGGATGATTTTAAATACTTTGTGTATATGCAAGAGAGAAATCGATGAAGTGCACAACTTACTAGAGGATTTGAACATGTGTCACTTGTATCTAGTGTAAAACTAATACCTGTCTGCCTCTTGGATTTTTTAAAAGCAATTAAGGTTCAGCTCTTATAGGGAAGCTTTCATAAAAGATTTATAGCTCACTTTTCCTTGTTCTCTGTCCTTCCCCCAGCTGAATTGCTTGCAAAAAAACAGCCATTAAAAACCAGTGAAGTATACTCTGATGATGAAGAGGAGGAGGAGGATGATAAGTCTAGTGAGAAAAGTGATCGCTCATCCAGATCGTCATCCTCTGATGAAGAGGAAGAGTAAGTAGTAAACACTGGGCTATGATTACTTGTAAGTATGTTCAAAAATAGAGACCCACTTTAGGTAGACACATGCTGTTTTAGAGGCTTGTTTGGGGTAGTTCAGTGTCTCTAAAGTGTTTTGGCCTCTGGGCACAGTTGCATTGCTCAGATTTGAGTCCTTGGCACTATATCATGGTTCATGGGACTCGTTTACCTTGGGTGGGTTTGCAACTTCAGTTCCCTGCTGCTAACTTTAGCCCAAATTACACTGTTGTTTACTGCTTTGTTTAGTCCTACAGTTCAGCAGCTGCAGAACTCTGGCACATATCTGGGCAGATATGTGTGCTGGCTTATCTTAAAGCTTTAGTCTATAAACTGCCTTGGTGCGTGTCTTTCTGTGACAGTGGGTAATAAATCCGGGACTTCACATTAAGCCTTTCTCATGAATGCTAAATTCACACATCTACATCAACTAGTGCATGATGAATCATTCCTTCTACTGGTAACTTAAATAGTGCTCACACTGCACCTTACTCAGGATCCTCTTTTTGGATTTTGATTATGTCTCTACTTTTTTCTTTATTCTGTCTTGCTTTTCCCAAATCAGGAAAGAAGAAATTCCTCCCAAGTCCCAGCCAGTGTCCTTGCCTGAAGAACTGAACCGAGTACGGTTGTCACGGCACAAGCTGGAACGCTGGTGTCACATGCCCTTCTTTGCCAAGACAGTCACTGGCTGCTTTGTCCGTATCGGCATTGGCAATCACAACAGTAAACCTGTTTATCGGGTGAGTTTAGCTCTGAGGGATTTAGGTTTTTTTTTGTGCTGTAATAAAATATTTGCAGCTTATCAGTTCTCGGGTACCGGTGACTGTTTGTTTGATTGATACAAAAAGATTGCTTATAACCAGAAAATGTAGTTGCTGCCAAAGAGGTGGAGGAGACTGGTTTAAGAATAAATTTATGTGACCACCTAGGGGAGGAGATACATTTAATGAGAGAGAGGGAGCAGTAACCAAGCTTACTCTTCCAGCTTTGGTTCATGTTGTCTTGTCTCCTCATTTGTGTTGCAAACTAGAGTTCCAGACTCTGCTTAGGCCAAGTAAGGATGAATGACATTCAGTCCTTGTTTCTAGGATTGTTCCCAAGTTATTATGTCTTGATTCTTTTTTTTACAAAGTTTCTTGTACACCAGTGTGCCTTCAGAAGAGAATGTGATTGAGAAGACAGTTTTGTTTTTCTGTTTCGTTGCTGTAATCATAGAATACAATAATATTCTCTAAAATTGCATTAAAAAGGCCCCCAGAAGGGCTGTGTTTAGTATGAGAGCAGCATTAGTGTATTTCATTTGGAACATATGTTAACCCAAACCAACATTATTTGAGAAGGAAATAGAAAAGGTAGGAGAGTGTACACTATTTGGTCAGGAAGGCAGAGCTGAGAAGATACATAAACTACATCAAGCATTCAGATGGTATAATTTATTATCTCAAAAATTATGTACAAAGCAGCTAATTCAGTACCTGATAATGTATACTGAAGACAGTATACATTATATATATGTAGTCTTGCTTTCCTTGATCTGGTTAGAATTGTTAACTAGATTAAGGTTTTTTATCTCAAGTGAAAAGGCTTGAATATGCCAGATATATTCCAGGAACATGAAAAAAAAAACCGCTCTTGCATCCTTCTTCTTGTGTATTTTACTCTGTGATACAGGTTGCTGAAATAACTGGTGTGGTAGAGACTGCAAAAGTTTACCAGCTTGGTGGCACACGGACAAATAAAGGACTACAGTTGCGGTAAGATACTAAACTAATCCTCTTTAGTTCATAAATCAGTGTCCTTTTCATAGAAAGTAATGTTCTCTGTGGGGTTTGGACGTGAGAACTGAAAAGCAGACTGAGCCTTGTCACGCTACTTGCTGCTAGAATGTTGGGGTTGGGTTTATTTGGGTTTTTTTTTCTCCTTGTGCGTAATGGAAATTATAAAATACCCCATAACTGTCTTGCAGAGAGTTATGATTATGTTGACATGTGGTTGTCTGGTTCTGGGCTTCTTTAATCAGTTTACATGTATAGATCCAATGTCACCACTTTGCACCATCACAAGAGGATGTTGTTACACTTTCTTGTTGCAGGCATGGCAGTGATTCACGTGTGTTTCGCTTGGAGTTCGTCTCAAATCAGGAATTTACTGAAAGTGAATTTATGAAGTGGAAGGAAGCAGTAAGTTTGCCAGACTTCAGTTTCTTCTTAGCAACCTTCTGCCAAGCATACTTTAATTGGAAAGTAATCTCTTGTGTTTAGATGTTCTCTGCTGGGATGCAGCTACCCACACTAGATGAGATAAACAAGAAGGAAGTGTCCATCAAAGAAGCCCTCAACTACAAATTTAATGATCAGGACATTGAAGAGGTAAATGGTGCATTGTAGTGAAGCTGTGTCAGTGCTTAAAAGTGACAGGAACTCATGCAGTAGAGCAGTAGCTGTTACAAAGCAAAATAATTGTGGTGTTTGCTTTCCAAGAAGGAAATAAAAAGCTCAAAATGAAGTTTCATAACTGGATAGAGTAGCTTGGTGATCCTGCTGTTGTGTGGTGTTCACCCCTTCTTTTCTTCATCATTTGTGCCCTGTTATTGTCTCTTGAACTCGTGTTGTATAGCTCTGAACTCCTGAGTATGGCAACTCAGTTCTCAAGTTCTGAAAAACTGACACCATCATGGTAGTTGCATTTATCACAGTTTTTGCAGTTTAGTACTTGCTTGATACTGACCAAAGGTGTTTAGCGTCATGTTTTTGAAGGTAGTGAGAATGGAGCTGTAACTCATTACCAAAGGCACAAACTAAAAAACAAAACCGTCAGAGCATACATAAAATTTGGTGGCAATAAATAAATTTCTTAGGTGGTACTCATCTGTTGCTTCTAATATCCAAGTATTGGAATGGAGATTTCATATTTGCATATTCATGTTGCTTCCTCTGCATCTTGCAGATTGTGAAAGAGAAGGAAAGGTTCAGAAAAGCACCTCCAAATTATGCCATGAAGAAAACTCAGCTACTAAAGGAGAAGGTGAGAGATGAGATGATGCCTGCAAGCTTAATGCAGTCTTTGATTTCGAAGAACTGGAGCTCATCTGGATTTTGGCAGTAGTCAGCAGTAAGCTCGACTTTAACTGTGCAGCTGGAAGGTGGCTCTCAAGGTTCATTGCTGGGGTCAGAACACTCAGAACCCAGTCAGAGCTGTTGCACTCTTTTTTTTAGGGGCAATTGCCAGCAATTATAGCTGTCTCTTTTTGTGTCTGTTAGACAAGGTCTTCAGCTGATCTGCCTCAGAAACTTTTCTTTTTTCTTATTTTTTTCTTTTTGGTTCTGTTTGGGGTTTTTTTTGTCTGTTTTGTTGTTGTTGTTTTTCGTTTTTATTTTGGTTTTGTTTGTTTTTGTTTTTAGAGTACCTCATAATAATGCTTGAAAGTTGATTTCCCCTTCTTATTTTAAGATAGGAAAAATAGAAGTTTTGTTACATTATTTTTTACTCGGGGGTAACTGAATTGTCACTTTATGGGTGGTAATTTATATTGAAAAAAAAAGAGTGGCCGAAAGATATACTTGCCGTGAACTGTTTTACCTGTAGTGCTCCTGGAACAAGTAGACCTAACAGTGCATAAAAGCCAAAGCCAAGAAGTGAAGAAAACAAGCAGCCTTAAGTATCTCTGAAGATAGGACTGCATGAATAAAACCAAAACTTGTTTGTGTTTTTCTGGAGACATTAATGCTTTATATACAGTAAAAACCAAGAATTTGTATTAATATACATTCCTTGGCTGAACTGTATTTTTGTGGTCACTATTTTACTATACACGAACATGTAAATTATTTGGTTCCCATCGCAGGGGGTGCAGTTGATTTTTGTTGTCGGCAGGTGGCACAATAAGCTGCTGTCGTGCCTTAGGGGACTCTCAGCTCCCTGAAGAAAATGGCAACTGGCAGTTGCGGAAATAATTCTTTTCCTTATCTGCTAAATGGGGATGTTAAAGTCATCTAACTGACCTGTCCTCCTCATGCTGGGACTGGTGTTCCTACATCTTCCTTAGTATAAGGAATTTCAGAGTTTTCAGAGTTCTTCAGGGTAAGAAATCCAGTTTTGCCTTGAGCTGTAAGGAGAGTGTAGCTCTTTGTTGTACTCTTACCATGCAGGAAAGAACATTCACAACTAGAGTAGGGTTAGCTGACTGATTTATGGGTACATCCCTTGTTTCTCTGACTAATTCTGGGTAGAGAGTAGTGTCTAATGAGTTACTGTTTGGTTGAAGGCTATGGCTGAGGACTTGGGGGACCAAGATAAGGCCAAGCAGATTCAAGATCAGCTTAATGAACTTGAAGAGAGAGCAGAGGCCCTGGATCGTCAACGAACAAAAAATATTTCTGCAATCAGGTAAGAAGCAGATATTGGGAACTTTCTTTCTTAAATAGTGTCAAACAATATTTAGAAAAGAGAAACTAATGCATTAACAAATTAACTGCAGGATTTTGGGGTTTTTTCCTGTACAGTGTGTTAATGTGTATTGTAATGGCTCTGTTGGTGCTTGTCTATCTTCACTTTCTTGTATCTGTCGTTCAGTTAAAACTGTCAAAAATGTAAACTCTCTTCTGTATACCCCAGGTAGCAGTTGTGTTGCAATAAGAGTAATTTGTGGTCAGGATGAAGCTGCAAGAATGCTGTCAGGTGTTTTGTTGTGTAGGGATTGGTAAATGACAGTCACTTTCTTTTTCTTTCCCCCACCCTCCTTTTTTCCATTCTGCAGTTACATCAACCAGAGAAATAGAGAGTGGAATATCGTTGAGTCTGAGAAGGCTCTTGTGGTAAATACTGCTGAACTAATACTTTTGTACAAGTAGAGATGAAATGATGCAAAGAGGGATAATTGCATGGCAAAGTTACTAATTTTTTTTAATGATCTGTTAAGTCTTTCAGATTGGCAAATGGCATGATTTTAAAGCACAGTGCTTTATCCTTTTGCTCAATTCAATTATCAGCAGATTAGAGACTGTAATAGTGACTTAATGCATTTTATATGGTATAGAAAAAGTAAGTCTCCTCATAAAGGAGACTTCAGATAATAAAACAGTGAAGGAGATATTCAGTTCTCTGTAGTTACATTTTTATTACGGAAGAGTTAAGCTTGTTAACAAATGCTTAAGCATTAACTATCCTGAGAGTTGTGTGCCTATTTTCTGTTTTTGTATGCAATAAGGACAGTCTTGTCCTGTGAAACATAGGACAATCGGTGCATTAAAATCTTTCTAATGTGTAATGTTGTTCCTGGTTTTCCTCTGATCTCTATATTATATATAGCTGATGAGTGCTTGCATGGATGGGGGGTTGTGGGGGAGATTTACAAGGATGCAAGTAGCAAACTCTGCAAAACCATGTGCTATTTCTTCTCCAGGCTGAAAGTCACAGCATGAAAAACCAACAAATGGACCCCTTTACTAGGCGGCAGTGCAAGCCAACAATAGTGTCTAATGTGAGTGTAACACTTAAGTTCAGTTGAGGCAATTTGCTGAAAAACAGAAACCGATGTAATGCAGAGTGTAGGAACAAAAATTCCCAACTGTGCCATGTGCTATTAACTCCCTGAATGCCAGTGTGAGATACAGCTGAGTGAGATCCTGGTCTCTCTTCTTTTTTAATGCAAAGTGTGAAGGACAGAAGTGATGTGGATATGTACTGCAAAAACAACCATGATTGAGACTTCTATAGTGAGTTCATCTATGCAGAATTATTCAGATTTAGTTAGCTCTGGGAAGACGGTTTGCTTTAGCTGTGAGTTACACTTCTAATTAGCTGAAAGTTTCCTGAAAGATCAGTGAAAGGTGAGAGGAGAACAAACATTTTGGGCCTGTGGTGGATGAAGTAGTTCAATACAAACTTCCCATGTGATACTGTGGCAAAACCTGCTATTGCAGTCCCTACGTATATAACTGATGAAGAGCAAGGTGATCACCTTCTCCTTCTGAGTAATCTGGCCTTGTTGAGGTCTATTCTGGGATAGTATGTGGTTCTGGTGTAGGTACTTAAAAAAACTACTGCTCAGGTTGGTTCTCATCAGTCTCCACAAACCAGCAAGGAAATAAAAGAAAAATTCTATTGCAGGGCTTGAATTAAATATTTCTGAAATACTTCTCTATTAGAAAAGAATCGTAACTGAGTAGCTTTATTATACTAGAGAACTATTAGGTAAAGAAAACAGTCTTCTAAAGATTTCTTCTCTCTAGTAGAGTGCTTCAGACAGAACTGTAAGCTGAAAGCAAATACATATTACAGTAGCATTAAGAGTAGTCACAGGAACAAGCCATATCATCAGGAAATATGTTTCTGATTTTTTTCAAATAAAAACTTTCTGAAGAGTCATTTTTAGTTTGTTACTGTCAGATACAGTCAGGATGATTTCAGTTGCCTGTTGGGATTCTGAAAATTGGGTGAACTGATATAAAGTCTCTTATGGTTTTAGATTCATAGATATGAACACCGTTAATAAAATGTAGTTCGAGCTTTTGCCAATTTAAGTGCAGTAATTTTAAATTTTTATTCTTCTCTAATATTTCGCCTTTGCAGTCCAGAGATCCTGCTGTCCAAGCTGCCATCCTTGCCCAGCTAAATGCAAAATATGGATCTGGTGTATTACCAGATGCTCCAAAGGACATGAGTAAGGCAAGTTTCCACTTTGGTCTCTGTTATGTTCTTCACAGTGTCACCCTTTTGCTCTGTGAAGCTTGTGACTAATAGCAGGTATGCATGCTTCAATTCTAGAAAAGGGTATCCTGTAGAGCATTATCATAGAAAAGTGATAGCTTCCTGTTTCTTGGGGAAGAAAATTTAAGTTGCTTTAGCAGTATGAAAGCTACAATAAGTATGTTTATGACAGAAGAGAGGAAAAAGCATTTTTATCTCTGTATCTGGCCAGATAAGGTTTGGAGACTTATCTGTAGTTTTCATTTCAGGGTCAAGGAAAAGATAAAGATGTGAACTCTAAATCAGCTAGTGACCTCTCAGAAGATCTTTTCAAAGTGCATGACTTTGATGTAAAGATTGATCTTCAGGTTCCCAGTTCAGGTAGGTGTTCCATCTGAGTTTGGGGATGTGATTGTCCAGCTCATTTTGGTAGAACTTAGTTCTTCCAGAATAATTATTTCCAAGTTATTTGTGGGCTTTTGAAAATGGGAGCAAGGACTCTGTTTACCATCTTGGCAAGTATCTTGAACTGAGGAGGAGGGGATGTGTGATAGTGACATCGATTGAGAAAACAAGAACAAATGTATTGTGTTAGACTAAAAGCCTGTATATCCCGATATCCTTGATTTAAAAGCCTAGGGAGAGAAGGAGATAATGAGTGGTTTTTTATATACTCTTCTGGTCTATATTATCGATGACTTGCATAATCTTGGGGGAAAAGATGGGTGTTGTATTTAATAAGTCTTGGCAGCTACCTTGATACTTAATTTGTTAATTTGTCTAATAACTTTTGATGACAGATAAGCTGTGTGTCTGTGCTGTTCTGTTCTGTCCTCTGTGCACATACTGTGGGGATAAAGTATTTTTACTTGATTTTGAACCTGCTGCTTTACCAAGTTGCTGTTCCCTAACTTAGGTATTGCAGATGGTATTGAAGCTAAATTTTAGGAGAGTGAAAACACTGGCCAGTGGGTGAAGATAATAGACACAAATTTGCTAGCTCTTCCTCTTTGTTATCCTGACTTTGACAGCATGAGATGTGTGACAAGAACAGTTTAGTATCACAGAATCATTTTGATTGCAGAAGACCCTTAAGATTATCGAGTCCAACCATTAACTCAACACTGACAAGTCCACCACTAAACCAGGTCCCTGTGTGCCACAGCTACGTGTCTTTTAAATGCCTCCAAGGATGGTGACTCAACCACTTCCCTGAGCAGCCTGCACCAGTGCTTGACAACCCTCTTGGTGAAGAAATTTCTCCTAATATCCAATCTAAACCTCCCTAGTGCAACTTGAGGCTATTTCCTTCCAGTGGAAGGAAAGCGTGGGAGGAGTATATCAGTCCAATTTGACACACAAGGTTTAGTATTTCCCACATTACTTGAAGGATTAGATCTGCAGTTTCTTGGAGGACAATAATTTAGGAAGTACTGTAAGAATGCACAAAGACAAACCTTGTCAAGAAGCAAGAGCAGGAAAAATTGTCTTTCCAAACTAGGTCAAGATTGAAACTCTGGATGTAAGACTACAGAATGAGGTAGGAGGTCAAGAACAAGAGACTTTCTGAAACAGCTAGTGAGAGTTACGAATTTGAGAGTTAGCAAGCAGATGAGGGTTAGGCACTGAAGGACACTGAAGAGAGAAGGATTGGAGACACAGTTTTCCTTAGACAGAACATAGTTTTGGCATCTTACTTTGTGCAGTCTCCTTGCTTAACAGAAGAATCTGGAGACTGATAAAAATGTGTGTTGTAGACATAGAATGTTTGACTTTTTCTGCTTACTATCTGTCTCTGGATTAACAGCTGGATTAACATACAGAGTCAAAATTGCATGTGCTGCATCTATCAAGAGAAGCCCCCTGATACTGTCTGTATTATTAACTGAAGTTCTAACCTGATGTATACTAGAGAAGCCAAACATGATTTTGTGGTGAAGTTGTCAGCAAAAACAACAAGTAAAAATTTGTAGTTTTCCTGTAGTTTGGTCCTTACTTTTTTCTTATCCCCAACAGAATCTAAGGCACTGGCCATCACCTCCAAGGCTCCTCCAGCAAAAGATGGTGCCCCTCGGCGATCATTGAACTTGGAGGACTACAAAAAGAGACGGGGGCTTATTTGAGCATGCCCACTCTGCTGCTTCTGATCCTGCATGCTCCATGATGATGTCCTACTTTTTCTTCCTCCCTTTTCAGTTCTCCCTTCTGGGTTGGAGCAGCAACGGAGCTGGGAAGAGACTCTTTAAAACTGCCAGTCATCTGTAACATAAACCATTCAACTATTTACTGTATAGACCTCCCTTCTTGCCCTTTCCTCTGCTCCCCTCACAAATGTGGATCTGTGCTATTTGGGGTTTTCCCATTTCTTTTAGTTTGAGTTTTGTTTTTATTTTGTTGATGCAGCTCGTTGGTCCACTCTGTGTTCAGTATTAGCCTGAGGTCTGGATTTCCATAGGAATCTCTTGGCAGTCGCAGAATCAGCACTTGGTGATCTCCCTTTACATACCACCACAGGCACAGTGAATAAACACTGGCGCAAGACCTTTGTGGCTGGAAGGTCATCTGCACTTTCTCCTTCTTCTTCTTCCTCCTTCATCCTAGCTTTGGAGAAGGGAATCTTCAAAAACTGGCCTAGGTTCAAAGTGTAAATTTTTTTGGGAGGGTTGTGTGACTTTTTTTCAGGTGTTTTTTATCATTTTTAAGCTGCAGTACTATTTGTATCCGTCTGTCACAGTTCTTTACGGCTGTTTTGAATTTCTACCAGCTGTACTTGAGCATCTGAAATTGCAAGAAAGAAACTCATTAAATGTGATTCTTCTTACTAAAACGGCTTGGCTGATATAGCTGTTTAACTTCATATTCCTTTTTTTAATTACACTTAACTGATGAGAAAGAGGTACACAGCTCTTAATGTGGGACTTGTCGTCTATAGCATATCCAGACTCTACAGCTGTAACTGGGTGAAGTAACTTTTTGTGGGGTGACCCTGGGGAGCTCATTTGGTTGGGCTTTAATTTCTTCTCCAAGCTTTCAATATTACGTATGTTAAGTCATCATGTCTTCACTGAGCTCCAGCTCGCTTTGTTTCTTGCTTTCTGAACCATTTAAATGGGGCTTCTATCAATAAACAAAAATTTTTTAAAAAATATCACATTCTATGGAAGGGGAAGGACATAATAGGTCAGTGGGTAATATGAGAGGTAGGTGATGGACATTTTTCGCATATAAACTGGTACAAGTGGAGTGCAACACGAGCACAAGAATTGTATGGCTTTATGGAATATTTGTCTGGACACAAATTGACAGCTAAATCATCACTCAGGTGTAAAAAAAAAAATCAAGTGTAAATATAAGTGACATTTAACAAAGAACTTTTACAAACAAGATACAACTGAATATATGAAACTAAGAACTAAATTAAAAGAGAATTAGAAGTCTGAAAGGTTAGAGGCCCTCATTCAGGTAAGCGTGCAAGCACATGTGTGTTCCTACTCAGGCCAGTACATACATAACAACTTAAGAACTGAACTGGATAGGAATGTTTCTGGGGGACCCTAAACAGGGAAAATGCTGATGCTCTTCTTGTGTCAGAGCATTACTGTTTTTCTGAAATCATGCACTGGTTACATTTTAACCTGTGTTTGATACTTTCTTGTTGGATTCTTAATGAAACTTTAATCTAGTTCTTATTTAACTTTCTCTTCCTTTTTTTAACAGTAGCTTTAAAGAAACATCATGTAATTGTGTGCAGATTGATTCTACGAACTGTGTATAAAAAGAAAATCAACATCTGAAGCCTACCATGTAAACAAATAAATAGAAATATTTCAATGCTTATTTACTGAATAGTCCATAGTTCTAGGGCGTGTGGATTATTCTGTAAATATGTAATCATAGACGACTTTATTTGATGGCCTATTTTAGCAGCTTCTCTGGAGTTACAGTAGGCTCTCACGTATACATACTTATAACTTTTTAAGATTGGATTTATGGGATCTACCATTATAACTTCATAGGAAACATTGTGATTCACTATGTAGGTATGCATTTGATATGATTTGGTTTTTTCAACAGCTAAAGTGATGTTAAAGATTTGTGATAAGAAAAAAATTAAACTTACTTTGCAATAGACAGTTTTCAAAATAATCACTAATGGTTTGCAGAAATAATTGCCAAATCAAACAGTTCAGGAACTGATTTTTTCCACTGAAATGCCTCAGAGCTCTGAGATGCAGTGACAAGTGGTCTCTAAAGGTAAACTTAACCCAAATGCAGTATTTTTAATATGCTTGGCCTTGATGTATTGGTTTTAGTTAACTTCTACATTTGGTAACACAAGACTATCTGTAACACAACCAAAATGTGGATGAGACCCGTACAGTGTTGCAAGTAACTTTTAGTAGAGAAAACCAAAACAGAGGAGATGCATTGAGTTTAAGATGCCAATCTTAATGAGGGGCTATGTCCTAGTTATGTGCAATTATGAAACTGCCACTTACCCTCTCAAAGTCTCTGGGTTTTGCTAAAATACTGTTTTTCAGAGAAGGCAACCATCAGTAAATTATCATGCAAACCTCTTATACTGAGAATAATACATGAAGAAAGTACTCTTGAATAGTTACATGATTGTATGAAAGCTGTAATCTTTTTTTCCTTTAAGTGCATGTAAAGGTGAGTGACTACACCTCCCACTTGTTAGAGAGGGGGAGATTTGTTTACTTTGTTTCATTGGTGTCCTAGCATAGTTCATCACAATTGTACAGACTTATATAAATAAACTTGGTTTGTTGGTTTAATAAGGTTGATTGTTTATCCCTTGATCTGAGGTGCTAAGGGTTTCCTGTCTGGATTTTGTTTTTTTAGAAACTGACTCTTCATTTATCATTCTGGACTATTATATTTAATACTAATATTTTGAAATAATTAATGAAAAGTAAGCTCCCTTTCTTTGCAAGAGCAGCTGTTGACTCCTGGATCACTCTAACATCTGGAGTTGGTCCTTATCACTAGAATCAAATGGAGCCTCTTGGAAGGTCAGTTCACTTGCACCTCTGCTGCACCTCACTTAAAACACAGACTTTGCTTATCTTGTAGAAATCCAGACTACTTTTGTAATCAAAAATGCTAAAGCATATAGCTGAACTTAGAGAAGCTACTGAGTAAAGTGAAGCAAGACTTCTCAGGGGTGCTCAGTGTGAAGATGAGACTCAACAGGCATAATTTTAAACAGGGTAAGTTGTGCCAAGATGTAAGATTAAAAAAATTACCCTTAGGACAATTAAACAGTGCGCTAGGTTGCCCTGAGAGATTTTTCTGTCTATTTTGGAGGTTTTCAAGAGAATGCCAGATTAAGCCACAAATAACACGACCCAATCTTGTAGCTTACCCAGCTTTAAGAGGGAGGGTGGATTGGTCATCACCCTGAGCTTCTTTCTGATCTGAATTAACATATGATTCTATAAGTAATTTCATACTGCTTTCTCTGGTTTTGTCTGTCTTCCCTGCAAGTACTGTCTCCTCCTCATCCCCCTTTTGACATGCAGACTAATGCAGCACCCAGAATTTGTCTCACAGACATGGTGGCTTCCAATGAGCAGTGTAGCATTTCCCAACACATGTTCTTTCTGAGACTCCCTGGTTGTGGACACCTGTAGGGTTCCTGCTAGGGCTGTCTGTGAAACAAAATTGTCCCTAGAGATTAACCACTGAACAGGCTGGAAGACTTGGCCTGGAAAAGTGAGTGAAGAGCTGTAACAGATTTGCTTAGCAAGATGTTCCTTTGCTGTACTTGCAAGTTGTAAATTTGACAAGCTACTGATACATATGCAATCTTACTTTCAGCACAGTAGCTTGGTCTTCTAGAGGGAGATGCCTAAGTAGCCAAATAAATAGGTGATTTTTTTTTTAGTCTGGAACTCACTGGTTTTACCTTACCACCATTGTCAGTTGCTTCAGATTTTAGATCATCTCTCACACTCAGTAGCTGAAGGAATTTCATACGAGCAATTTCTTAAGTGTCATTGTCTGTGGAGTTATCTGGGTAAAAAACCCCAAACAAACAAAACCCAACCACCAGCTTAAGTTTCTGCTTGGTCAGTTGGACTGTGGGGCTAGTAAACATGGAGAGTTATAGTGGTAATATCTTAAACTTCTCCAGCTCTTTGGAAAGCCAGCCATTCAATACTTGCTTGGGGTTCTTTATGCCTTGACATCTGTTGAGATGTTAAAGGCTCCTGTGGCCCGACTGTGTCAGGCCATAACAGGTAGGTGTTAACCCATTTTTGGAGACTTGATTATTTTTATTTAGCATACTTCTTTCTACTGAGAAGAAGCAGTAAGTATCCTGCTAAGAGTATGAGCAGTTAAAGAAGGTAAATTAAAGTAGGAACTTCTCAGAAATAGCTTATATATTGCAATTACCTATCNGTAAGTTGTGCCAAGATGTAAGATTAAAAAAATTACCCTTAGGACAATTAAACAGTGCGCTAGGTTGCCCTGAGAGATTTTTCTGTCTATTTTGGAGGTTTTCAAGAGAATGCCAGATTAAGCCACAAATAACACGACCCAATCTTGTAGCTTACCCAGCTTTAAGAGGGAGGGTGGATTGGTCATCACCCTGAGCTTCTTTCTGATCTGAATTAACATATGATTCTATAAGTAATTTCATACTGCTTTCTCTGGTTTTGTCTGTCTTCCCTGCAAGTACTGTCTCCTCCTCATCCCCCTTTTGACATGCAGACTAATGCAGCACCCAGAATTTGTCTCACAGACATGGTGGCTTCCAATGAGCAGTGTAGCATTTCCCAACACATGTTCTTTCTGAGACTCCCTGGTTGTGGACACCTGTAGGGTTCCTGCTAGGGCTGTCTGTGAAACAAAATTGTCCCTAGAGATTAACCACTGAACAGGCTGGAAGACTTGGCCTGGAAAAGTGAGTGAAGAGCTGTAACAGATTTGCTTAGCAAGATGTTCCTTTGCTGTACTTGCAAGTTGTAAATTTGACAAGCTACTGATACATATGCAATCTTACTTTCAGCACAGTAGCTTGGTCTTCTAGAGGGAGATGCCTAAGTAGCCAAATAAATAGGTGATTTTTTTTTTAGTCTGGAACTCACTGGTTTTACCTTACCACCATTGTCAGTTGCTTCAGATTTTAGATCATCTCTCACACTCAGTAGCTGAAGGAATTTCATACGAGCAATTTCTTAAGTGTCATTGTCTGTGGAGTTATCTGGGTAAAAAACCCCAAACAAACAAAACCCAACCACCAGCTTAAGTTTCTGCTTGGTCAGTTGGACTGTGGGGCTAGTAAACATGGAGAGTTATAGTGGTAATATCTTAAACTTCTCCAGCTCTTTGGAAAGCCAGCCATTCAATACTTGCTTGGGGTTCTTTATGCCTTGACATCTGTTGAGATGTTAAAGGCTCCTGTGGCCCGACTGTGTCAGGCCATAACAGGTAGGTGTTAACCCATTTTTGGAGACTTGATTATTTTTATTTAGCATACTTCTTTCTACTGAGAAGAAGCAGTAAGTATCCTGCTAAGAGTATGAGCAGTTAAAGAAGGTAAATTAAAGTAGGAACTTCTCAGAAATAGCTTATATATTGCAATTACCTATCAGAACAGAAGGCAGGGTGAGTATTGATAGTACTTAGGATGGTGTAGCTGGCATTTTGTGTTAGACTGCATGTAGAATATTGTGCCTAATTTTTGGGTTCCCCAGTTCAAGGAAGATTTCAGCCACCTGGAACAAATTTAGAGAAAGGCCACCAAGATGGTCGTGGACTAGGGCTTGTTCAGCTTCTTCCAAGAAGTTCCAAGAAGTCGTGATGTAGCACTGTAATAGTGTATTATGGTTGTTAGTAACAGGTCATAAGCTTAGTACTGAGTCTGCAAGGCCTTGGGACTGAGGATTATCATAGTTCCCTTTCTGGCCTTTCTTTGGCCTGCCTCTATCGTTGTTTTACTTAGCTTTGCTATAAAAATTTCTATAACTGGCCAGATGTCTGTGGCTAATTTCCTTTACTTCTGTTTACCTTTGGGTGGTACAGCCATAGTTTTATCTATGTAGGAGTAATAAGCAGGTATTTTATGTGCAATAAGATATTTATGACCAGAATAATGATGTGGAGAGAAATGCAGGTATGTCGTATGATAGCAGGCCTTTAGAATTTGAAACAAGGGATGTAGAATAGGGGAGTACAGATTAATGATGGGGCACATGTGTGGAACTGGAGACCCCATGGTCCTGTATTGGTGAGTGATTACTCACCACCAGACAAATATGGGGTGTTTTTTCTGTGGTTTGGTTTTTTGTAGGTTTCTCTGATTTTGTGGTTGGTTGATTGGTTGGTTTTTTGTTTGGCTTGGTTTGGTCGTTGAAGGCAGAACAAGAACTGGACAAAATTGTGTTTAGGAAGTAACAGAACAAAGAAATCACATCTAACATGTGAAGGGCATCATATATCATATATTTGGATCTGAAGGCCAATAAGGAAAGAAAAAGATGTAAAAGCGTGTTAGCAAACGTAAAAAGAACCCCAAGTGGATTCTAGAGGGAGAAAGGAGAAAGCAACAGCATGTTCCTCCCAACAAAGGACTTCAGATGCTGATAGCTTCACGTTATCCTTTTCAGCAGTCTGGAGATGTTGACTTTGAGATGCAGAGTAACAGCAGAAGGGTGAAAATAACCCCTAAGAAGGAGAGTAACTGAGAAATGTGTATTACAATTTTAACTCTATTACTGCAACTTCTGTATAGAAGTACACAACCTGCGTTATTATTCTTTTCCTATAGTAATTGCATCTAGACTAATAGACTAATTAGTTTAAGATTTCCATATGCTTACAAGAAATTCTTGGCTTTACTTGTATACATGTTATGCTTCCTCTTTGCCCATAAACAAGATCTTCAGTGTAACAGAAGATGCAACTTCCACTTCAGGAGGAGATGATAGCAGCCTTCCAGTGAATGTGAAGAGGTTGTCAGGAAAGTGGTCTGCTTTTTACAGTTATGGTACTGGGAGGATTAGAGACAATGCCATAATTTGAAACTAGAGGTTTTGATTAAAGGTAGTGGAACCCCTCTATGAGGACAGTGAACAGGCTACCCAAAGAGCTTCTCTTTGGAGGTTTCCAACTGGATAAAGCCAGAGCAATGTGGCCTTGGATCTGATCCTGCTGGATGTAGGAGGCTAATCTTGGGGACATCCTGAGGTCCCTTTCAATCTAAATTATACTATGACTCTATTTACAGTAAATTCTAAGTGAAGCCCGAGTGTACTTTGCTGTAGCTTCTGTTCCATAGTGAAGCTGCTTTAAGAAAACTCATAGGAGTTAACCAGGTTGCCAAACAGGACTTGGCTACTTGCCAATGATTGATTTCTTTAAGGTCTGGCTTCTCTAAATGTAAGTCTACACAAAAGTTTCTTAATTTTTGTCTTTTAATTGAATGCAAAGTGTGAAGAGCAGTTCTGTTACTGTAGCCCACTGCTGGTGTGGGCAGTAACTCTCATTGGGAAAATCCTGGAATTTAACAACTGTCACTTCCTGAATTCTGCATGCTGCATTCCAGTAGTTTGTGGGTTGTTAAGTGTATTTTCTGTAGAGCAAATAATTTACCTGAGTGTGATTAGGTTGGGTAGAACATATTTGGGGTAGAATGTACTCTGTATCATTAACTTTGCACTCTGTCTTCAGTATTGGAACATGAGAGTAATTGTCTGAAATGAAAAAGGATTGTTTTCTTAAGTGCTGGCACTCGGTGTCAAAGCGTGAGCTGGATACTTTAAGAGATTCAATGCCCTTAAGTAGTATGAAGCAAGGAAGTGTATTAAGAGTGATAGTTATGGAGGGGTGTTCTTTGAGAGATTTTTTTCTTCATATCAAGCTTTGGAAAAAGATTTGATTGAATTTCCTTGTGTGTTTGATTGTGACAACAGCTGATGTCTGATTCCTGAAAGCTAGCTGCAGACTCTCTGCTCTACTAAAACTCTTTATAAGCCATTTTGAGCTTCTGTCTTTCAACACATTTGTAATCCCCTGGCAACAGAAGAAACACTGAGCCATAAGGAGGATGGCAAAAGAGCAGTCATAGCCTGGAAAACACCAGGAACCTCTGGTCCATGAGGAAGAATACTGTGCGAGACACAATACGTTGCTTTCTGATGGCTAGCCTTCCACTTCTGCCAAATGTGGCAACAGGTTTGAGTGAAGCACATTGTTTTCACCCATGTTGCAGAAAATCATCATGCAGTAATTTTCTGAAATTATTTTTGAGGAACGTTAAAGTTTCAAAATAGATCAGTTGGGTAATTAGTGGTTACTCATACAAATGCTTGCAAGGAACATCCCTGACTTAATTGAATGTGGAGAAATGATTGTGGATTCAGCACAAGTTTGTTTGGTTTTAGTAAATGTATACAATTTTGCTATATGAGAGCTATGGTTTTTGAGTACTCTTCTGGAGAAATTGCAGTAGGTCAGTGCAGAAACCCATGATCACAAAGAAGGAGAAAGGAAAGAAAACCATTGGTGAAAAAACTTGCTGAAAGTCTCAGGTTTGTGTCTTAAATCTCACATGAATATTCAAGTAAAACCTTTATATTTCCTCAGTCTTCTTGAGGCAGATTTTTTTTGTTACTAAACCTCTGTCAGCTTGTTCTGCAGAAAATACAAAGGTGGATAGGGTAATAAATTACACTGCAGATGAGTAACTTTGTCAACTTGTTAAAGACCATGTTAGACAAGATTCATAAATACAGCTTAATGCTAAGTGAGCATTGGAATGGAAGCAAAGAATACAGGTTATTTTCTGGCATGGGTATATATGTATGATGACCAAAAGACATCAAGTCTTTGGGGAGGTTGGATTTAGGATTCAGTGGGTTGAAGGAAGGGACAGTAGAGTAGAACATTAGAGACTGGGAGTGATCTGCCTTTGTAAATGGCATAAACAAGATCACAATGCCTTGTTTCACTGTGCCTTCTTCAGGAAAGAAATTCAAAATATCTTCACTTTAGGGCAGGGAGTGGGATATTTCAACAGCTGCAAAATGTGCCACTAAATCAAACAGAAAATTTTATCTGAAACTCAAGATCATTTGGACTTTGAGCTTTATTGAAAGACGGTTTTTGAACAATTTGTTGGCTCTCCTTCAAGACTACAGACAAACAGGCAATTGTCAGATACCCCACCTGGCACGCAAGAATATTTGCCTTGAGTGCAACAGTGTAAGTGGTGTCTATTTCATCCCTTTGTAATTCTTCCTGGTGGTACACCTGCCAACAGGTAACTTGCTTCCAGTATTTTTCAAAGTGAAATTGCTGTGTAAAAGCTCAACTCCTGAAAGTAGCCACGTACAATCAGTTTTTAGGCCGTTTGCTGGAAGCAGTAGCGGAGGAGTCCAAGCTGATGTGTGGAAGCAATTTGGACACTGTTGGCTTGGCAGCTGTTGTGTGGCTGTTTTCAGATAGGGCAGTTCTAGTGAAGCCGCTGCTGCCTGCCTGGCCAGGTATTTCTCAATCAAGAAACAACTGACTTTTTGTATCGATTAATGATATAACAATTAGAGCAAAATTATTGCTCATATCCCACATGTGCTTTAGAAGGTTACTATGACAAATTACAGCTTCTCCCAAGAAGGGTGCTAATGCAATGTTTTTTCTGGCTGCAGTTAGCACAAGCACATGCTCAACAGTCAGTTTAATGTAGTCTTCCTCAAGCGGGGGAAAAGACTGATCTGTGACTAGAAAAAGCAGATCATAGACAGCATATATACTTAAAAGGAAAAAACCAAACTTTTGTTTCATGCTTTGCTCTTGAAGACTTCCCAGTCATCAAAAATTGAGAGTAGTTATTTTTCCTGTAATAAAGCTCTTCCCCTGGAAATATTATAATGGATTATGTAGGCAAACTGGTTTTCCACTATTGACGTAAACTTAAATATTTGAATAAATGCTGTCTTCATCTGAGAAAGACTAGATGAATTTCAAACACAAAGCAGTTATTTTCAATTTTGAATCTGGGTTAGTTAATTGTTAAATTGACTACTGATTTTTATTTCCATTGAAAACTTCCCCAATATTTTCTCGAATGATCAAAGACAGAAGCTGAAGATAGCAAAGTATGATGGCCAAACTTGAGATGAAATGTAAGCTGAGTACCATTTTAGCATTTTGTAAAATTCTCTTCTAGCTCTGCTCCTGGTAAAGGATTTTCTGTGAAGGGTTCTGCAATTTAGCTTAGCAACCAAAGTCTGGAAGTGGGAATGAACTATTGTAAGAGCATGGGGTATGTGATCTTTAACAAAAACCTTTGCTTTAGGCTAACATCCCTTTACTGCTTAACAATGAAGAGTTTTTAATTTTACAGCATTAATATTACAGAGTGTGCTCTTGGGTTTCCTGTCACTGTGTTGCCTGTTTCAGCTAGCACAATCTGTTCACAGCAGCTGGTGCTCTTCCAGAGGCAGATAGGAGTACAGAGGGGAAAAATATTTTTATAAATTGTATCTTGAAACACTTTAGGGTTGAATGTCCAGAAGCCTGAAGACGTACAATCCCAAATATTATGTTATGGTCTATTTAGCCAGTGTTACAGTGAAAGGGAAGACTCTGTGGGAGGTGTAGGAACTGGATAGAGTCCTCATGAAGAATATTTTCATTCACAGGTGACCCGAATTGCAAAGTCACAGGGCAGAACTGTTCCTGTGGTGATTATTTTGTGTTATTTACTGAAAGTGAAGGCAGAGCTCTTTGTGGACTGCCACACACTAAAGTTTTGACTACTGGGCAGAGACAGTCTGGGTAGTTCCTCAGGTCCTGCTCTCTTCAAGAAGTGATGCATAAAGAGATCCACTGTAATATACCATAAAGTGACTCTTCACTCATGACAAGTTTGTTGATGCCTGGTTAATAATAATAACCATTAGTTATTACTATAAAATTAGAAAGCATTTAAATTCTGAAGGGTTATTGCCCCTTTCTTTCTCTCTGTTCCTGCTCATGAACTTCCACCTTGAATAAATTCTTCATTTTATCACACCTTGTGTATTTATATGGTATATTAGTTCCATTTGCTGCAGTCCCTTTTCAAAGGGAATAATGATGCTAACTTACCCTTGGAGGTAGAAACTAAGTTGCATTCATTCCTAAAAGTTTTTAAGATAACCTATTTGCTGGGCTGTCTTAACATAAGTATGTCTCAGCTAACACTGTTCTTCAAAGTCCCTGGATATTTTTGGCCTAGCTTCTTGGGGATGGTAGCAGATGGCCATAGCAGAACAACGGATGTTTTTTCAGATGTTAAAGTAGGGCTGAATTGAAGTGGCAGTTTGACAAAAATACAACAAATGTGATCTGAACCCCAGCCTTGAGAGGAGGGGCTGACAGAGTGGGCTGTCACAGAGCAAGTGGGCCAAGCTCCACCGACGTATTTCTAACCCTTAGTCTCTCAGCATGGCCTTTCTCAAACACCAAAGATGTGCTGCTGGAGCTGCAGTGCCTGGGGGGCAAAGAGAACGAAAGGCAGTGCCTCAAAGCCTGGCCCATTCAAACCTGGGAACTGTGCTTCTGAAGCAGGGCCTGGCTCTGCTTGTGATCTCTTGGCTTGTCTTTCCAGTTCCCTGAGCTCAGGGGAGCAGGGAGGTAAGGTTGCTCCCAAGCACACTGAACTACTGCCACAGCTCAGCAGCATCTCATAAGAGCCCTTCTCCAAATGCCTTCACTGGCTTTTTGCCACAAGCTTGTAATGGCACAGCTGTACTCCATTAGGTTCTGGAAAAAACATGTCTGTAGGTTACTATTGCCTTTGGTTTCTTTATAAAACAATATACATATTTATGCATACTTCTATTCTTAACTTATTACCGAGAGTGAAAATTAATCCTGTGGAAAAACCAACATGGTATTGTAAAAAGTCATTCAGTATTAAAAAGAACTGATTTGTCAAGTTCAGGGAGGCAAAGCACCATTCAGCCATGGCAGGGAGCTATGATAACAATCCACTTGGGCAAGCACATTCCAAAATTATACTTTTTGTAAGTGGAGTGAACCACAAGATTGACCAATTTCCTTTTAATGGATTAGCAGCCAGGCTGTTGTTACAATTCTAGGTGCTTTTTTAGCTCTAGCATTGAACAAGCACAGCAAAAGGTGAGTTTCCTGAGGGGTTTCTCTTGGTGTGGGAGGACTAAGACTGCAGTCTTTGGATGCGAATGAAATTGTTTGGTTTGCTTGCCTGGTTGAGGAAGGAGCTAGTGGCTCACTGGCCAAACAGGCTGAGATGGTGATAACAGCTTACACCTGTCAAAATGTTTACATGCTCTTTTTGTCTCATTTATCCCAGACTTTATCTTCAGACATGAACAAAGCTAAGAGAAAAGGCAATGTGCTCAAAAAAGTGGTACTTGCATTATAAAGAAAAAAGAGAAGGAGCACTTACTTGTCATGATAGAACACTTCAGGTGAAATTTCTTGTTCTAGACAATAGCAGCCCATGAGGCTACAGAGCTAACTTGCATCAGACATGAACACTGCATTCAGTTTCCAAGAATTAAACAAGCACTCATGAAGCTGGTAATCAGGCTGGAGAGACAAGGGTTTTGCAGAATCTTTGCTGGTCTCTTTTTGGTCTTGAAATTGATTTGGGAGTAATTTAAAACAGAAACAGAATCACAGAATATGCTGAGTTGGAAGGGACCCAAGAGGATCATCAAGTCTGACACCTGGCCCTGCACTGGACCATCCCTTGCAAGAGTCTCTCTGAAAAAGCAAAGACATCCTGCATGGGACAGATGTACAACTATAATAAGCCTTACTTTCTTCTTATCTGACTAGGCTGTAGATTGATTTATCTCTTTTCTGTCTGGGGACTGAAAGTTTCACAATAAAATTGTGTGGTGAGGGAGAAATAGAGTAGGTTTTCTGACAGGTACCCAACAGGACGGTCTTATAAATACTGCAAACCTGTCCAGTGGAGAAACAAAGATGTGCTGGGTGGGGAAGGGCTCCCATAAGAAGGCAGTTAGACTGTCAGAAGTTTTGCCAGGGAATAATCCATTGCTTCTTTAGAAGGAGAAGCAGCATTCCTCTTCTAGGCGGGGAAGGGCTTCCATCAGCGCTGCCAGGCTGAGTCTGATCAAATATCCCTTTGAGCCATTATCCTGTCTCAGACAACAGCCAGTGTGGGATGATTAGGACACAAACATAAGAAACAGGCCACAAAGAAACGGTTCTTTGAGAACTTCTTAACATCCACGGTTCAGGGACATCCTGAGCCAGGGGTGGTTTCGAAACTGTTACGCTTGCTTGGTAGCCATCAGCAGACCTAGCCTCTTTCTGTTTGTTCACTATCTCTTTTGGAAGCAAGAGAAGACTAAAGTGACAGAAAACACAGCATTTTTTACAGCTGATAGAAGCTAAGATACATGGAGAGGAGGCTCTGAGATTCACTGGTCAAGAGACCACTGGAGGAGGAACAAGGATCAAGGAGAAACTATGATGGTCTTTGATGGATCCAAAATTTGCAGAGGAAATGTGTAGTGTGAGTGTGATTGTAGACTTTAAAAGTAGCTGACATGTTGCTAAAGATCTTGGGGTTTTTCTTATTTCAAGCAATGAATAGGTGAAGAGGAGCTAAGAGAAAGAGTGGTACTGGAGGAAACAGGATGTGGTGAGCAGGTGTCAGTGACACTTTTCAATGCCTCCACTTTTTATTTGGATCAAGAAAACAAACTGCAACATAAGCAGTGTTAGGAGCAGAGTTCCTGCCCAACCATCATGCTTCTTAGCTGACTGGCTTGCTGCATGTGCTCCTTGCTGAGGTGTAAGCAGAACCAATGCAGGAGTTTTGCTGGTGTGGGGCAAAAAGCATCATTCCTCTGGCAGGTACGTGTGTTCACAATCTCCTCTGCTGCTAGGATTCAGCTGTCTGAGCCATGCTGCCCTGAGAAAAGACTGGGAGAAATTGCTATAGTGTCTGTCAGATGCTGTTCACATGACTTTGCCATCTTTCTTAATTTAATGACAAGATCACTCTGCTTGGGATTTGTCCTAAGGTCTTAATTGGTTGACAGTATACAATCCACTCTCTTTCTCTTTTGATCCCATTTCTGGGATATACTTTTCTAATTACATCAGACATTGGCTATAAGCCTTCATTTTTAAGGATCTCTGCTATTTATCCCCACCCTACTAATTATCTTTCATTGTTAATGGGGTACTGACTTCTGCCTCTGATCTCTATGGCTGACTTAAATATCTTTCAGACAAGTTCCTCCATGCTTCCTTACCATGCTGCTTCTCCAGTTTCGAGGCACTTTATGTAAACACTCTCAAGGCTATTGATTCATCCTTCTGTTTCCTCAACAGAGCCCCAGTTCCCCACCCTGGCACCTCCAGCCACACTACCTTCCTTTTGTGTCTGCTTCCCAGCCTGTCAGGCTCAGCCTTCTCCCCCAGCTCTTCCCTGGGCAGTGCACCAGAGCCATCCAGCAGAAGAGAGCAGCAGAGATTTTTTTTTTCCCCATTGTGTTGTTAAGCTCACATTTAGTGGCAGGTGCCAGTGCAGCACCAGCTCCTGCAGTCTTATTTTGGGCTCCAAGTCAGTGACAGAATTTTCCAACAGGCTGTTAAAAGGGAAGTCATGTTCCAGGCTGGGACCAGGCTACAGACTCACTGCCATTTGGTTTTTCATCTTGCCAGTTGGCAAAGCATTGCTGCTGAGCTGCCACTTCAGTTTGTACCTGCTGCAGCTTTCCTTTCCTTTGCTTTAGTTTTCTGTTTTAAGATAAGCTCATAAGAAGAGATTTTGCTTGGTGAATTTTGTGAATTTGCTAGGTGAATATTCAAGTGCAGAAGAGAAGATAACACAGAGCGAATAAAGCACAGACTTGTTTTAAGAAGCAGATATGGGAGGAAAAGCAGAAAATTTAATCCTCTGTGACAAACCATGGTGAGTAAAGCAGAGAGGAAATTTTTTCAAACCTATCAATATTTCCTGATCCTTTAGAACCTATGGAGCCACCATCACTATATGTAAAGGGCTGAAAGCTGAAAGAAAGCCGTTTTGCCAGCTCAAGTGTTCAACTATTTGCTAGAAGCTCATATTCCCTTTCTGTGATTGCTGTAACATTCACTACGACATCAGAGGGCCTTGGGACAAGATGCCAAATGGGCTTTAGGCATTCTCTGTGGAGTTTAAGGGGTACATCTCAAAGGAGAGAATATGAAATTACTGGTACCCATCATGGACAACTTAAAGCAGCTCAGTTCTGTGCAAATGCAGCAGGGTAAGAAAATCACATAATCACTTAGTTTGGAAAAGACCTCTAAGATGGAGTCCAACTGTTAACCCAGTACTGACATGTTCACCACTAAACCATGTTCCTAAATGCCACATCCACATGTTTTTTGAATGCTGCCAGGGATGGTGATTTCACCACTTCCCTAGGTATGCTGTTCCAGTGCTGACCCCCCTTCAGTGACGAAACTTCTACTACTAGCCTGATCTCCCTTGGCACAGCTTGAGGTAATTTCCACTGTTCTGTCACTTTTTACCTCCTTTCAGGAAGTTGTAGAGAGTGACAAGGTCATTCCTGATCCTCCTTTACTCCAGGCTAAACACTCCCAGCTTCCTCAGCCACTCCTCATACAACTTATTGTCTNGGATGGTGATTTCACCACTTCCCTAGGTATGCTGTTCCAGTGCTGACCCCCCTTCAGTGACGAAACTTCTCCTACTAGCCTGATCTCCCTTGGCACAGCTTGAGGTAATTTCCACTGTTCTGTCACTTTTTACCTCCTTTCAGGAAGTTGTAGAGAGTGACAAGGTCATTCCTGATCCTCCTTTACTCCAGGCTAAACACTCCCAGCTTCCTCAGCCACTCCTCATACAACTTATTGTCTAGACCCTTCCCCAGCTCCGTTGCCCTTCTCTGGACATGCAGCACCTCAATGTCCTTCTTGTAGTGAGGCGTCCTAAACTGGACACAGCACTCAAGGTGTGGCTCCACCAGTGCCAAGTACAGTGGGGTCAATCACTGCCCTGGTCCTGCTGGCCACACTATTGCTGATGCAGGCCAGGATGCCATTGGCCTTCTTGGCCACCTGGACACACCCACTGGATCATGTTCAGCTGCTGTTGACCAGCACTCCCAGGTCCTTTTCTGCTGAGCAGCTTTCCAGCCCCCTTCCCCCAGCCTGTAGTGCTGCCTGGGGTTGTTGTAACCCAAGTGCAGGACCCAGCACTTTGCCTTATTGAGCCTCACACAGTTGTCCTCAGCCCCCCAATCCAGCCGGTCCAGATCCCCCTGCAGAGCCGTCCTGCCCTCCAGCAGATCAACACTCCCACCCAACTTGGTATTGCCTGCAAAGTGACTGAGGGGGCACACGATCCTCTCATTCAGGTCATTGATAAAGATAATAAACAGGACTGGCCTCCGCAAATGTTCACGAGTGCTATTTTTTAGTTTTACTATTCTTTTAATGTGTTTGAAAAGGAAACTAAACTGTAAGTCTTAATGCTACTTATGTGTTCCAGATGAAAAATTTATATCCATACACTGGGTTTTCAGAATATTTATTTTCTCATCTACCATAAAGATAGTAATTGTATTACATTCCACATATTTTCTCCTTCCTTTCTTCAAACCTGAGATTTTTGTAAGGATGTTTGAAAATTTAATTTTTTGATGAAAAATGGGATAAATAAATATTTTCTCTTTTTTTGTTCTTAGATAGCTTTTAAATAATCTTGTCCTCTCTCCATATCACACATTTTTCTACTTTAAAATTATGTGCAGCACACATTCTCTTTTCCTCTTAGGAGTAAATAAGTACAGAGATGAACTGATTAGAATGTTCTCTTTTCCCCCCTAAATCTCAGGATGTTTTTAAAGGGAATACAAGACAGTATAATCTCTAGATCTTATGATGAAGAAGAACTGGTAGTGTAAACCAGGTGAGTTCATTTTTCAAATACCACTCCAACAGATAGTGAACATACAGGTTAATTTTGAAGATACTGATCTCTTGTCTGCTAGTGACAATCCAGTTTGAAGCAAACAAATATTTCCAGTGTTGCTAACATTTTACCAGTACAACCAAGCCCACAGAGGAACTCTTGTAAAAAGTGGCAGGCCAGTATCACAGAAAGGGCACAATGACTTGATCTCTTTACTCTGTTCAACACTCAAGAATTTTTACTGAAGTATTTATCATCTCAATCAACAAAGCAAATGTGAATGTATTTTATGTGACTCCAATGTATGAGTTGTTTGATTGCTCTTATTAAAAGTATTCATTCCAGTACTTCCTTGCATTAATCCCAGGACTTAAATGAAAACTTGTCTCAAAACATTGCTTCTTTTGTGTTTGTGCCCACTTCCAGCATCCTGAAAAGGCATCTTTGTGTGGGCAGAGGACATTGTCCAATGCAGTAACTGTTGCATTCTGTGGCCTTGGAAGACAGTGCTGTCCATTCAAACTCCAGGTGCTATTTTTCATTATGAAACAGTTAAGTCATCATGAAGTTGTTATGATTAGAGCTCAGAGATTGCTCCTGTAATGAAGAAAAGCAGTTCCTTGCCCACTGTATCTCCAGACTTCATAGAGTGGCGGTTTGAAAGGACTCATACCAACAGAATTTGTAATTTACCTATTTTTGACTGTTTTATTACGCCAAAGCCAAGACTCCCTTTGGATTAGCCAGTCAACACTTGTCTTCAGTCTTTGCATGCTCACAAAATCATAAAGTGGTTGAGGCTAGAAAAAATGTCCAACCTCCATGCTCAAGCACTGTCACTTGTTGCCCAAGACCACATCCAGGTGGCTTTTTAATATATTATTTTTTGATATAGAGATTCCACACCCTTTCTTTGACAACCTCTTCCAGTGCTCAGTAAAACATTTCATGGTGCCTTTTTCCTCATTCCTTACCCAGAACTATGGAGCATATCCTAGGCTCTCAGGTGGCTCATCATCCATCCCCAGGCAAAGCTCCATGCACACAAACTGTTCTGTCACAAAGGGCAATTCCTTCTCCTCATCTTCTAAGCCTGTCCTTCCTAAGAGCTTGCATCCCTGTCTTGGAGCACTCCAGCCATGACAGCCATTCCACCATATCTCTGTGATCCCAAAATGATCAGGGCCTGTGATAGCAGGCAGATCCTTAGCTCTTCATGGTTATTCTCCATGCGGCATGCACGAGTGTGCAGGCACTCCTGAGGGGCACACTGGTGTCCTGCTGTGTTTTCCCATCACGGTGCCCTGTAGGCACTCCTTGCTTCCATGCAATTTCTTGTAAGCAATTAAGATGACCGTGCTTAACTCTATTTTGCTGGTTTTGTGTTCCTCTTCATGCACATCATCCTGGGTCCTTTTCTTGTAATTGTGTCCATCATGTCCTCACAGGACTGCTGGTAACTCTCTTCTTTCCCCATCATAATGCACATAACTTTCTGTTCCATCTATATTAGTTCTGCAGAATTGCTTGTGCCTCCTGGAAAAACGTGAGCAAAACAAAGTCAGGCATATTTTAAGAATGTATGATAGGGACAGAAAATTCTAATCTGTCCTCAAATATTTTTGCTCACTGGAGTTGCTGTTTCTTTTCATGCTCTACAGAAAAAAACTTCACAATGTGTGCACTGGAGCTGAGTAAAGGTAGCTAGGAGGAATTGTCCTTTATCTTTGACAAAAACAAATGTTACAAAAGTCTCTTCCAAAAACCTGAACACACAATAAGCTTTCAGAGAAGAGAAATGGCTCACTATGTTCACATGTTTATTCATATTTCTCAGTAATCTCAAAGGTCGTACGGTTCTCAAGTGGTCAAACAATGGGTATACCACAATGGCTGTTTCATCATATCTTTCCCTCTCTCTCTCCAAGCCTGAACATGCTTTCAGCTTTACTTCATGGCCTAAATGAAGACACTAAGTGCATTAGGGTTAGTACTGAATAGTTCTGACACACAGAATGTGACTTTCACAGAAAACTGAGGAATGAAGAAAACTATGATTGTCCTCCACGGAAACCAATCCTTTTGGATTAAAAAAAGTCAATTGTCCAGGCTCATGATAATAGAATTAAACTGGTGCATTTGGTGCAGAATGAAGGAAAATGGTACTACAGAAAGATTTAAATTTCACTCAAGAGAAACTGAAATTTCAGCATTCTGATGCTATGACAACCTGATTTGTTAATGTTTTGATCTGCAATACCTTAGCCTTTGTTTACTCTGGACAAATATGGTGCTGGTGAATGGTGCTCATCTTGCAACCCTGCAGAGGAAAGTGCTTCGTCTATTCAGGGAGCACACACTGTGCTCACAGTTACTTCGTCACCCTGCCACCATTGCACTGCTGCCAGGCCCTCCTGCCTGCCCTGCCAAGAGGAAACCTTGGGAAAAGAGGCACAGAGACACAGGAGTGTCCAGCTGGGGAAGCTGATGGTGTTTTATTAATGTCTCCTCTGGATTCCAAGTCACCAACTGACTTCATTCTAGCTACTGTGGAAGAGTGCTCCTTGGTCCCAGGAGCATCATCTTCACTAGCAGCCAAACACAGGCAGTTATGCCAGGAGCCGGGTGGGAAAAAGAGTGTGTCGAGAAGCTGCATAAGAGCTTGTGTATATGAGACAAGGAAACCAAACCCCCCAGGTACCTGAAATGCTGCAGAAGTGTGGCAGGCAAATTGGAGGTGCGTGTGCATGAGTCATGTTTAACCCTGAGCACCATGAGGAAGGGAAGCAAAGCAGCTGTTAAAAAAGATTGCTGATTCAGTGGCTAGATATCTGTCAAAAATACAAGGTAAGATAAGAAAGGTCAGTTGGAACAGAATTTGCAGAAAGGAATAAATAAAGCCCTTACAATAAACCTGAGTAACAAGATGTTGGAGAAAGGCTATCTGGTCCAAGGCCATTTTGCAGTACGATGTCAATATCCACAACAGAGGAAAATATAGTTAGAATTGCCCGATTTATACTTAGTAAGCAACAATCAAATACACCATTTTATTTATTCAAAATAAAACCAATAAGGCTCCAAGTGTTGGAAGCCTTTTTGCCTAATCCTAATATCCTGGATGACATTAAACAAACACCTGAAACAGCAACAGTGCAAACAAGCACAGAAGAATGAAGGTTAAAAGATCCAAGGAGTCTGCAAAAGGCAGTCAGCACACACTGACAGGGAGCGGCACGCAGGACTGCACAAGGAAGCAACAGAGGCTGAAGTGACTCCCAGCATTTCTGAAGTGTCAGTACAACTGTCATAAGCAAAAGTATTTCATAAAGCCCAAACACAAGGACTGAAAATGCTTACCAGGAAACTTAGTAAATGGATTTTGTGCAACGCAAAATAATTATTTTGAAAACATTAAAGGAAGGGCTGTATCAAGAGCCTGGAACATCTACTTAGAGGCTGAGATCTTAATACATATTTATCAGGCAGTGATAAATCTTAAGGTACATTTTTTCTTAATGTACACTAAGAAAACAAAAGACAAAAGTGTATTCTTGTTAAACATGACTCAGAATATATTGCACAGAAATAATTTCCCAGGCATAAATAATTTAGGTGTAAAGATAAAATCTTGGAAATAAATAGCTTACAATTGTTTTAGAAAAGAAAATATTTATTCCATGCTTGTAAATGTGCCAGGGCTTGTTAGGAGAATGCGTACATTAGGTAGATGTTCACAAACAGGATTCACAAACAGGATGATCAACATAGAAATGTTTTAAAACGTGTGAGAAGGAAATTGCTGTAATACAAGATACAGCTGTGCTGCCAAAAACCTCCAACACACCTACAAATGTTTCTTTAGAGCTCCAGCAGAAATGTAGAGAGGAATTTGATAAATAGAACAGCAAAGATAAGTCTATTAAATGGCTTAATTCTGTAGTAATTATGGAAGATGAGAGTATAAAAGTTTGCTTAGGTTTAGCTCCTAAAAATGGCTAAAATTGTATACTGCTAGCCTGAAAGGAATGTAGATTTAGAAATATATCAAAGAATGGGAAATGTGGAAAAAACCCCAGAAATACCCAAGAAAAGTTGGCAAAGATAACTGCAGAAACTTTAGATCTGCCATTGAAAAATGGTCTCAATTTGCTTGCATGTGCTTGAAATTCTCTTCCAGTTTGGATTACTTTCTCAATTCACATTAACAGTTCAATTCAAGTACTAAATATCTAGTGTAATTTTAAAAAAAGCTGTAAGTAATATCTGGTATGTTTGTGATGCCATGCTAAATGTGATAATTGCTTATAAATAGTACCCAGTGTGATTACTGTAAGTTCAATGTTTTGCATAAGGATAAAACTGTACCCATTTTCTACTGAGTGTAGAGTATCCACAATCCAATATTCCCATAAAAGAAAAAGTACAAACATTTTAAAACTAGAGAGTTAAGCCCAAACTCTTAATGGCATAGCTAAAAATATTTGAAATTAGGTAGTTTTCAATAAAAATTTGAGAACTGAACTTCTTTACAATAAAATGGGCAATATTCAAAATGTGAATATTGTGATCTGTTACTCTCACAAGCAAAAAATAAAACTGAAAATGTTCTAGAAAAATCAGACTTGAGACAGTGGCAAACAAGCTGGAAAGACTAGAGGCTTTTCTAAATTTTCATCAGGTAGGTGCAAAATTATTATTGAACAATATCAGGTATAAAAAAGCAAAAGTGAACATTTGAATTATTGCATAAAAAGGGGATCGGAGAAATGGAGAAGTAGGAGTTCAGTTTTTAAATTAAAATACAGAACAGGCTGTTAAAATTTGACATCTTTAAGGAACAGGAGTGAGCCAATCACTGTAGAGAGCAAGTGCTAGGAGCTGTTTTGGAAATCATGAAATGACATTTGAAAATGCCTTGTGTAATCTTTTTTCTTATGGAAGAGAGGGTTGTAAAGATAATTGCTCCTTTCTGAAAGTGGCATGATCAACCCAGATCAGCTATTGATGTGTGGAATTGCAAGATGTACCAGATTTCTGTTCATTCTTCATTCTGTCCTAAGCTCCATGTTTACCCGCTACAGCCTTTTAACTCTGTTAAAAATACACCCTTCTTATAAGCTTTTGATTCAGAGCAGAAGTTTTGGTGTGATAGATTAAAAAGTGCAATATTTTATACAGAAAATAAATTAGGAAAACTAGAATTTAAAATTGGACTATAGTAGTCTAGCTGGTGGATTAATTGTAACAGCTTGGTGTGTGTGTTATTTCTAGCTTAGTTACTCACACTCGCCCATTTTTCAGCAGAATAGTGGGAGCAAGGCACTGAACAAACAAGACAAGGAACAAAAAATAAAGGTTTTAAACTTGAATTGTGAACTGAACATTTCAGAGAGCCGAGGGTCTGTTAGAAGCTGAATGTAAAGAAAATATGCAGTTATGGCACAGCAGTTTGATTATTTCCATTCACTATTATCTTACTTTCTCCAGCAAATGAGATTAAAGCTCCAACAGCAGATATGAAATTTTATGGGAAGGTTGCTTTTCAAAAATGATTAACTACATGCACACAAGGGAACAAGGACTCATTGCATTCCATGGGAAACCAAAGCCCTGTAAGCGTCATCTGTGCAACCGTGGCTGCAGCACTGCAAGGACAGGGGGAACGTGCATGGAGTGCGTTGTGGAGCCTGCTGCAGCCCCAGGGAGCCGGTGTTCACCAGGGCTTAGAGGGGATGAGTGGCTTGTCTCCAACACAAGTGTGGGGATCTAGTGAGAAAATAGCTCAAGGATTATTTTCTGCAGTAGATTTAGGGAAGCCATGGCTCCCACATGTGAGCGAAGTTCTCCTGAGGACCAACCAGCTCGATCAAAGGTCTGAGTTTAAGGAACTCTGCTAAAATTTTTTTTCACAAAATGCAGCAAACAAATTAAAATAATGCAGAAAAAGGATTGCAAAAAACAAATATAGGAGTATAGAAAGCAGAAATAGAAGAACCTTAGCGCTGGTACTTTGTAAGGCTGTCAGGGGCCCACAGCTCACTGGAAGCACCCATGTCACCTTTAGGGCCCCCCCCAGGCTAGCAGTGCCAGCTCTGGGGGTACCAGCAGGCCCGGACCTGCCTCAGCCAGAGCCTCCCCACAGCCACAGGCACAGGGGCTCGCTGTAAGCCCAGCCCAGGGCCCTCAGCCTCTGCTTGCCCTGGTGGGTGCTGGCCTCCAGCTCAGCCATGCTTGTGGAACTCCTTGGCTCTGGGCCTCCACCCATGTTCGGTCCAATGCCCTGGCGTGGCCTGTCCCCATGGCCATGATCGAGCTGAGCCCAGCCCTGTGGGTTGGCTTTTTGGCCAGCCCTGGCCCAGGACCATGACCTTGGTCCTGTCAGTCAGACTCAGCTGTTGTCTCTGTCAGTGGGACAGGCCCTGCCATCCTGGGGACCCCCCTGGGCCCAGCCCTGCAGGAGCAGCCGCCATCCTGCTCTCTGTCCTGGATGCAGGAGCTTCTCCATGCACTCAGTCTTCATTCGAGGAATGCTGCCCTGAGGAAGGGTTGTGGCTTTAGTCTCTAGTCACTAGTGCAAAGCTGTGCTGTGACCAATAAGCAAGCAGGTGAGTAGTGCATTTAATGTGACTCTGGTTCTATGCCAGCCAGGTCACACCTTTGCCTCCTGGTTGTGTTTTGTGGTACTTGAACCCCCCCAGCTCCCTCATGCTCTCAGTTCTGCCCGTGGAAGGTAAAATCACAGAATCACAGAATATGCCAAGTTGGAAGAGACCCACAAGGATCATTGAGTCCAACTCCTGCCCCTGAATAGGGTCATCCCCAAGAGTCACACCATGTGCATGAGAGCATTGTCCAAACACCTCTTGAACTCTGTTGGGCTTGGTGCTGTGACCACTTCCCTGGAGAGCCTGTTCCAGTGTCTAACCACCCTCTGGATGAAAAACCTTTTCCTAATATGCAACCTAAACCTCCCCTGACACAGGTTCAGGCCATTCCTTTGGGTCCTGTCACTGGTCACCCCAGGGAAGAGATCAGTGCCTGCCCCTCCTTTTCCCCTCACAAGGAAGTCATAGACTGCAATGAGGTGTCCCCTCAGGCTCCTCTTCTCCAGGCTGAACAGACCAAGTGACCTCAGCTGCTCTTCATATGGCTTCCCCTCAAGGCCCTTCATCAACCTTGTGGCCCTCCTTTGGACGGTCTCTAATATTTTAATATCTTTCTTGCATTGTGGCACCCAAAGCTGCCCCCAGGACTGCAGGTGAGGCTGTGCCAGTGCAGAGCAGATCTCAAGCCTGTGCTGGCAGCGTGTCTGTCTCTCAACTCCCTCCCTTCCCTTAGCTCTCTTTGGCCCAGCTTAGGTTAAAAGCCTTGATCAGTAAAATTAGTACATATACCGTATTTTAAAGATATAGATTTTGTTTTCCTACTTCTTTTTTAACTGATGGGTTACTGGTGGTTCCCAAGACACTACAGATAGACTGCTTTACCTGAAATTCTTCTATTCCTTCTATTAACAAGAAATTTCTTTTCTTCCTCAAAAAGTAGCCAATATCTCCTAGATTAATCAGGGAAGCTTTAAATTTAACACTTTAGTGTCTGCAAAAAATTTTCTATCATTAGTCAGTCTTTTACCAGAAGATCCAGCTCAGGTTATTCCTAGAAAACCATGGTGAAATGACTGTCTGATAATAGTGATCAGCAAAATGAAGGTCTATTTGGAGGGCACCAACTGGTTTTCTGATTCACTCTCCTGAAAATACAGTGCCGAGCTCTCCATGATCAGAAAAACACACAGTAGTCACCATCCTTTAGTCAGTTCTTACCCATCTTTGTCCACCAGTTCAAATGTTTTATTTACAATACAGAGCATTTTAAAACAATGTGTCTGTTTTCCTTATTATACATAATACGGAATTTTATGGAATAGCTAGACCAGGAGAAACCAAAAACCTGCAGTTTCTGAACATGTATCACATTCTGAAGAGCAAGATGCCTGAAATTCTCACCTTTTATCTCCAGGCAGATATCAGAGTTAAGAGTCATATAGGAGGAAGAAAAACTGGCAGAAGATCTAGATATGAAGATTGCCTAGTTCTGTGAGTAAGGACACTAGTCTTGCATTCCTGAGTACGGGAAGACTCTCAGGTAACTTTCCACAGCTAATACTTTTTCAGTAGGCACTTACAGTGTTTTACTACTTTAGGATTTTCTCTGGAGTGTGGGAGGCCTATGTTTAGTGTTTAGTGCAATTTCTCCTCTCATTGTTTCCGTATTTTTCATCTGCCTTCTCAAATCAATATTCAGCCAAATCCCTGCAAAGAGAGTCTGAAATCTTAATCAGACTTCCTGTATTTTTTTTTCTGGTTGGAAACTTTTTAGGTGTTTTAAGGAGGTAATCTTAAAGAGAAGGCAGGGATTAAAATCAGCATTGCCTAGCCTGATTTACCTTTATTGTTCCAGAGCTTCCCAAGCATTTAGGCACTTAAATATATGATGATTGCTCAGATTCTCCACATTAGTTTGTTTCTATTAGCTATATTGCCTCAAATTAGGATAGAGACTGTGCTTAATATCAGATACAGTGATTAGCATGCTATCATGCTCTGTGGAGTCCAAACATTCTCCTTCTAGTCTTGAAGCCAAAATAAACATTTTCCTCTTTTAGGAGTACCTCTGGCAATAGCTCTTCAGTTTTGCTGAGATTTCTGGCAGGGAAACTTAGACTATTTCCTGTGAAAAAAGCATGCCAAGGCACCTTTACCAAGAGTACATGTGGTAGCTGGAACATCTGGATATCCATACATGCTTGCAGTAGTGATGTCAAGGAGGAAAGTGAGGCAAAAAGGGATCTCTTCTTGTAGAGGCCCCTAAGTCCTTTGTAGCAGTGCTTAATGCTGGCAGCTGCACGTACTGGTGGAACTCATACTGGGCTGTATACACCACACCCCAGCACATACCCTGAGTTCAAAATGCTTCTCAGCAGCATAAGTGCAGACTTATTTTCCAGTCCTACAGATTTGTCATGAGCTTCAGAGCAGAAACAACAAGCTTCTAAAGAATGCTAAAGTGTTGCTTTAGGTGGGGAAATACTAGAGTTTTGGAAGGCCATCCTTGGATCTCTCCAACTAGGAGATGTGTCTAGAGGGCTAATTATTTACCTTCTTGTAGTATGTTGTTACTTTTACAAAATGTAAGCAAAAATAGGATTCAGGAAGAAAGAACCAGCAGTTCTTGAAGACAAGTCTCTCTAATGCTTTCTTGCAAGTTGTGGGCAAAAGCCCAAGATAGTCCGTTTTATTATGAGATACTCAATTATTGGTGTTGGAAGATAACCTTTAAACAAAATCATAAACTTTCTTCTTCTCCAATTACTTGTTGCTTACGTATTAGACTACACAGTGCTTGCATACCTTTTCCAATCTTCTACAAAGGCTGGAGTCTTTTGTGTGGCAGAGAAAAAATTACTACTTTTGTGAAACTTCTGTTAATAGGAAGAGAAAGCATTCTCCGCGCTTCTTTGAAGGGATTCTTGCAGTCCCTTATCCCTAAAATATTTTGTCTCCTAGGGCAGTTTTGAGATGATAGCCCAAAATATATTAGTCTGCCTTTTCCTTAGGGTTGGCCTTCCCAGAGCCTCTCCATTTCTCCTCAGAAAGCTTCCTCTTCATCCCGTTGCCAGATTCCATCAGGAGCACTGTCTGTGGGACAGCTGGCCTAGTGCTTCAAGAAATACCTGCTTTCTTCCTACACAGAAGTCCCTCTCCATATCTCCAGTGGGAATGTGGCAGTGCATAAAGTAAAACTCCCTGTAAGTCATCTTAATTAGCTTCCTGGTAATCCAATCCTTAGAGGTGCAGCATAAAGTCCAAAGTAGTCTTCCTGTTAGACTGTAGCTGACTTAGGCGGCCATGCTGTGTCACAGTGACTCACTCTTCCCAGAATCAGGCAAAGGACTGACGAGGAAAGGCCACCTTAACCACAAACATCAGCTGCAGACTAGTCAAGGGACACTCCATAGGCTGGGGTAGGCTCATGGTTGCCGCAAACTGTCACAAAGAATGACCTGGGCTGCTTAGCACAAGCCCTCAGGCAGGGTTTACTTTTATGGTAAGTGCTGACAGGCCTGAGCTGTTGGTGTACATTTTCAGTGCTGTTTAAGCACTGCTTCATGTTATAAAATCATATCACTCTTGGCAGGATGTAGTTAAGACAAATAACTTCATATGAATCTCTTTCCAAGTTATCAAAAATCTGAGTAAATGTAAAAATCTGTAAATGTATAGTGGAATCTGAGAACAGGTTGCACAATGGCTATATTGTATGTCACTGTACTGAGATGCCATCAGAAAGCTGGTGGTAAATTTACTCTTACTACAAAGTAGAAGAAAGGAATCAAGACACACTGTACGAAAACCAGTCAGCATAGCTGGCTGTAAGTGCTGGTATTGCACAACCTAAATACAATTTTATTTAAGCCATCAGTTTGTTTTCAGCTGTAGAGCAAGAGGTTATGCAAAAGGTCCCAGGAGAGTCAGATATGCAGGTACCCTCCCGCCTCTGAAATAGACATAATGACCATGATGATGCTAAGAAAATTGCAGGGACCTTCTGAGGAGGTGTCTCTAGAAAAAAACCTGTCCTCTCATACGGGGGCAAGTGGAGGTGGTCAGGAGCCAAGGCCTGTACAACTGTTATCAGAGGTGGTATGGGTGCACTACTTTCCTTGTGTATGAGGGGTATCAGATAGATTTCATTTGATCAGGTTCTGACCAGTCTGGTCTAGTTGAACATGTCCTTGCTCATGGCATGAGGACTGAACCTGATGACTTTTTAAAGATCCCTTCCAAACCAAACTATGTGATGATTCATTAGGCATAATTCCTTCCTGAACTTGCCTGAATTTAGTGAGTATGCACTGATCCCTTCTCAATTGGACAACTTATTCTGAGTGTCAGGGAAAACTTCCTGATAGCAGTTTCCAGACCATCTAGGTGACAGCCATATCTTTGATTTCACTCCCACCTCCACTATCCTATTTTTGCACCTAACACTTCTACTAGCAGTGAAAACATCAGCTGTGACTCTTCATGAGGCCTTAGCTCTTAATTTGGAGCAATTGTTTGGGTGAAAACTTTACTGTGGAACAGAGGAAAGGACAGCTATTTTTTAGTATTGCTTAACTTTATACACGTTGTTTATGTCAGATTTGTGTTAAATGATCCATGTTGCTCTGGGATTTTGTCAAAGCAATCATAAACATACAGGTAATGGAAACTGTCATTCATTCTGTATTGCAAAAGATAAACAAAGAGGTTTTTTACGTCAGATATCTTCAAACATCCTTATGTTTTATTATAAGGACTAGAGCATAGAAATGTGTGTATTCAGAACAGTGTCCAAAGGCTTTTGTCTCCTTACCATGGTTACATCTCAGTGAAACATTCCCAGTGAATGAACACAGACACTGTACAAGCTGTAGTAGTACCCTCCTACAGGACCTTCCACCTACCTTCTTATGCTTCAGTTTTTCAAGTCTCAACAAGTCTGTGGGTGATGTGATTTGGTATCAGTGATTGTCCCACTTTGAGTGGGGGGTTGGACTCGGTGACTTTCAGAGGACCCTTCTGAAATTTTTTGAATTATGTAGTCTTTGACTTATTACCTATCAGCACAATGGCAGCATTTGAGCAGAGAATGTAATATTTCAAATAAAGCATACAGACTATCAGGAAACTTTGGTTTCTGTTTAGGCCAAAAAAAAATGTGGATGGAGTTCAGGCAATGAGGAGATGATTGGTTTTTAAAAGAATGAACCAATTCGTGGGTAGATAAAGAATTATGGTCTGAAGGCTAGGATCCAAGGACTGCTCACCTACACTATATCAATACTAAATAAGTAAAATGAAGGAACAAAAGATTGCACTAACTTCTGACAGCCCCATTCTTAATTACTACATTTCTGTCACAGCTAGAGGAGCACTGTCAGAAGCTTTCTAAAATTATTATACTGACTGGTGCCAGCACTATTTTAATTATTGCAGTTGAGTCACAGATGATTGAATTTTAAGAATTGAACTGCGTCCATACCTGTCTATAACAACTCTCCCTTTGCTTTGGTGGCTAGGAAATTTCTGAGTGGTCTGATCTCTTAGAACAAGAGAAACCACATTATTCCATATTATAACTTCACTACAATGGGATCAGATTAAGCCTTCTGTGGAGTCTGAAGGCAGTTACAGAATCTGTCCTTTTTTCCCTTGGCATTCATAACCTGCACGTCCCAATATTTCTGCCTAGTTGATAAATGCATTTTCTTCACCTGTTGCATAATACACACCTGGTGGTATATCCACATCTGTAGAGATATGCGACCAGATAATCATCTTAGTGTGCAAACAGGTGATCTTTGACAAAATCATGACCCTGACTTGACTGAGAAATGCTCATAAAGCCAGGAAAAACTAAAGAAAACTAAAGCTTTCTTTTTCTGGGAGCTTGATGTGTATGCTTTGGGCTTTTGGAAGCACTCTTCTAGCAGTTGTTTCCATCAAGGAAGAAAGTCATTGTTCTTGGCTGTCCCTGGCCACTGATGTGCTCATTGTGTGGTACTCACCGTCAGGCATGAGAAGGCAGCAATCCTGGCATGTGTATGGGTGTGTGCATAGACTTTCCACAACAGAACAGAATTTTGGTCCCTGTTTTAGGTTACCAGGGCAGAACAAATCTTCTTTGTGAAAGAAAGTAATGATGGTGCTCCAGAGGCAACTCTGCAGCTGCTATACTGTGTGGCTACATAGACTGGGGCTGAGAACAGCAGAAAAATTCCACTTTCTCTCCCATGAAAGTGAAAACCAGAGCTGACCATCTCGTGCAGAGGGCTGGGTCACATTAACTCTGGTCCTACAGGAGGGGAAGCATTGAGAACCAAGAAAACCACATCGAGAGAATGACAGAGAAGTAGGGAAGGGAAACGTGGATCAGCTACCAAAGCCCCAGCTGGCAGAGAAACTGCAGGCTACTTAGACAGCCCCTTGCTGGAGTTTAACAGCATTATCACTAAATGTTTATTTCTAATAAACATTTCTAACTGAAGTTTCTCACTGTAGTACACACACTTTTTTTCTCATTTCTTCCAAAGACAAGAGATTATTTCCTTTTCTTTGCAAAAGTATCTTTTACTTGAAGACTGTTATGTTTCATATCAGTCTTCTCTTCTTCGAGCCTGACAAATTCAGCTTTTACATTTCTTTATCAAAGGACATAGTCTTTGGATATCCAATAATTTTCATCTCTCTCTTGAGGCCTCTTTCATTTCACAGTGTCTTTCCTGAAGTGCTGTGTTCAGAACTGAACTAAACATATGACAATGTCAGCAAATCCTGTCTTTATTTTTGTTTGGAAAATGGCTTAAAATACTGTTTTCAGAACTTTTATCAATTTTAGCCCCGACAAGAATAAGCAACTTATTACCCCAAATATTTCAGTCCAGGGATATGGTATCAGGTTCTCATTATTATAGTGGGAACCCTCCAGTGTATATCCTAGTAACGTAACACTAGAATCTTCTCTGCATCCTGGTTGGTTTGTGTTGTAGTTGCCAAACCTAAAACTATTCTGCAACTGAACATGGCTCATCTAGACTGAGGAAATCGAGTCTGGAAAAAAATCCCAGAAATATAACATACAACATTCCCCAGTATCAAAGGTACCATTGCAGAGCAAGTGGCCTTACTATTCCACAGAAAGTATCATAAAATTTCTAGGTATGTGACCCAGTGTACAACATATTTCCAGAATGATGGCTCTCAGAGTGAAGCCATCCAGAAAAATATCACTGAGGAAAAATCTGCTTCTTAGATTGACCAACTCTGAAATTTAATCAAACTTTCTTGATTTGTCATCCTTTTAGTAGAAATGTCCAACAATTACTGAGTAATATGAACAGTTCAGCAAAACAGAGACTTCTCCTGGGCATGTAATCTGGAACTTGGGATCAAGGGAAACCAAATAGAGCTCCATGTAGACATGAATGTCTTTCAGGTACACCAGAATGATTTGTGGAAGGAACAGGAAAATATTTATGGCAAAGATGACCAACCCCATATGGGAATCATGGACCATTGTGCATTCCTTCACTACTTCTATGAATAATCTTGAAAAACATGATAAAGGAATCCACAGAATGAAGTACATTAATGTGAAACGTGCCTCACTTTTCAACAAAGCTATTGAAAATTCTACATTTTGAACAAAGGTGAAGTATTAAATTATTGCAAGATTATTCTGACAAACGTTAAAGTGTCTCTGCATACATCGGTAGATACTGGTGAAATTTAATAAGTAGTCTATGTGGTCTGACCTAAATCAGGAATCTGTTGTCAGAAGACTTCTGGCTATGAAAATAATACAGCTGCTCATTAATTGCCCAGAGTGCTCTTTGAACTTAGAGCCTGTAGGGAGACAATCCCATATTATGTTGCTAGTACCCTGAGATAGTTGTTTATATTAAGAATATGCTAGAGGAACCTTAAATATAATGAACTGCTATTTACCTAGAAAGAGTTTGTCAGATGGATGCTGGAACATATATATTGAGAAGCACAGGTAAAGCAGAGTCATAGCTGTGTATGTGATCATGATATAAATATGCATAAAGGCAGAAACAGGAATCAGATGTGATTTTCTGATGCTGGGGGGAAGTTCTTGTTCAGGATATGATTTTACTAAGCTTGCTACATCCAGGCTTGAACAAGATGCTGATACATCTACATGCAAATTAATGTATACATATTAGGTGTAAGTAAGAAAGCAAAACATTTTACCAAAGTTATTTTGAAAATCTGTGACCTTCACTGTATCCATTAGTTGCTGATGCTGTTTTATTCTCTGGCAGCACACAGCAAAGGAGAAAATAGGCCACAGAGATTGCAATTGGCCCTTATCCAGAGGGTTAATTCTTCCAGAAAAAGAAAACTCTAGTTAGAAAATTTTTACCTCTATCTACCAAGGCAGGTGTCTTTGGTGCTGTTCATCTGTTAGTACCTGAAGATATGCAATGCCTTAAGATCCTCAGATCTACCCTGTTCTTCCTTTCTCTTGGGACTCTAAAGAAAAATGCCTTTTGTTCCAGTTTGGTGACATATTAAAATATTTTAGCCTATGTTAAAGAAGATTAAATTCAAATTCCATGTAAGGAGGAATATCCCTAACTGGTCAAGTGCATATGCCAGTTCCTTTAGTATGTGTACCCTGGGAATGGAAGAACTTTGGGTATAGGGATATCATACCTAAGGATTCATCTCTGAGTTAATCAACACCTCAAACTGTTTTGAAGAGCAATAAAGTAGAAAATCAGAAATTAAAGCATCATGATTATGCTAAATAGTTCAAATGAGAAGAAAGAACATACTATTTTTTCTTTTCAAGCCATTCAAAACACTCCAAGTGCTTGAGTCTGTCTGGAAATGCAGGCATTTTGCCCACATTGAAAATAAAGTTATAGTAAATTTTCTTTGAACAGATGTAGTACTGTAAAGGCTTTGGAGAGTGATTTGACTTTTTTTTCATGAAGGGAAACAGCTGATTTTGATCAAATAAGCCTTTGAAAAATTGTGATTTTCTTATTAGCATGACTGTTAGATACCGACATCCTAGCATACAAATTCTTTTAGTGCTTATGGGGAATGGGCTGTGCTCAATTCACTGCAGCTCTGGATTGCTTCGAATCATGCATTTTACAGGACTATCAGTTACTCTTCTAGTAGATTTTGTACCTGTTCCCATACCTAAAGAAGAACCAGGAATGGTAGTGAAACTGATCCAAGCAACAGTAGGGTCGTTAGTCTAACTCAACAGTGTGCAAAGCTTTAAAACAGATTTTTAAGGAAGGAAGTAATTAAAGCAAGAAAATAAAATGGAACATATATTTTTCCAAAGGAAGATCATGCTGTACTGATCTGATACCTTTGATAAAAGAAATTATCTAATTAAGAGGAATGCTATTGATTTAATTTTCTTCAACTCCAGAAGAACCATACCGTAATGCAGTACCAGTTTGGAAATCTTGCAGCTGAGAAAGCTGCACTTCTGATGAACACAGCAAAGGATCTTCAGAATACAGACAAGCAATTGATGTGTGGTCAAAATGTAGGATTGAAAGGAGATGTAGACAGTGGATGTAATATGTCAGACTTCTGAATACAGTGATTTCAGCAAGGTAAGACTGCAGTTATTAAGGTCTGAGAAGACCACTGTGAATAACTGATGTGTGAAGGGCAACAGTCTAATTATGAGTTTTATTTTTCTGAGCCATATTAACTGAGGGACCATTGAGGTTTCTATGCATATTGTCTTTTCCTTTTTATGTTCCTTACTGAGTATTGCTTTTTTATGTGTAGCAAGTGTATGTTACTTTCCTACCTTTCTCCCCTCAGGAAAGAAAACGTATCTCTTCCAAATTCAGATCACAGCATCAACAGTTTTGTTTGGGGTTTTGTGCATGTGTATCTGTATATGTGTGTGTGTGTGTGTGTGTGTGAGTGTGTGTGTTTGGTTTCTTTGGTTGATTTGGGTTCTTTTCAAGACTTCTGAAGGAGTTTGATGATAAAGTAATGAGAACAAACCTTATTTTGCATTGGTTATTTAAATAATCTAATTTAAATAGTTTTGAATTATAGAAAAGCTACTTGGCACATCAACCATCCAGTGATTAAGGGAGCTTATGCAGAGAATGCAGCCCAATCGCTATTCCTGCTATCTGCTTCCAAAGATCTTGCTGGTCTTTTATTAGGTAACCCTGTTACTTCAACTATTTGCCTCGCCACTCAAACATATCAGTAACATATATGGGTATTATTGTAATTTTATTTCTTACACGAAAAATCTTATCCCTAGATCAAGTGCTGAAGATCACCCTATTTGACTGTGACCAAGATTTTCCCCTGACAAATGTTTGTTTGAGACACACCTGCACTTAGAAATTTATCTCCAGGAGATTTAAATATGTATCACCCATTTTCATCAGTTTACTTGGGACAAATAATAGAGTGGTTTGCATGTAACCGATACTATTATGCTTCTGAACAACCATGTGAGTGTGTTAATGTTTATCCATGTATGGAGGTAAAGGGTAAACAGATACTCCTACTTTAAACTTGTACAACTTTTTAGTATTTTAAGAATTTCTTTCTTGTAATCTTTCCCAAATTTTGTTGTTCAAATTGAAAATGTTAAAGTTTGATTTTCACTTGTTAATTTTTGCAATTAAAACTAAGTTTATTTGATATTTTCAAAGCAAGATCAAGTGTACTATGTTGCAGGTCACTGTTTTAGAAGATAAAGGATAAAAATGTAATGACTAATGCCTGCTACAAGCCATCATGTGGCAAGAGAGCATGAATCTAGCCCTATAGGCTCCAGTATGTTATATTCTGGGAAAGTACTGCATTTCAAATACTGACTTAATGGAACTGAAACTTTTCTCTGTGATACTGATATATGCTCTTTCCTGGCACCAGCTCCAGTACTTCTGTTTATACTTTATGGATGATATTGAAGATTGAGGAGGGTCACAAGAATAACCAAAATACTTGAAATGCGTTCATGTAGAGTATATTTCAAACTTATCAGATGCTCTTGGTTTTCTTTTATTCGTGTCCTTGTTCCACTTTGCAGAGCAAAGCTTGATGGCAGAAGTTGGTTCAGTCTGGCTGGAGAAATGTTTAACAAGATTCTGGGGCTAATGACTGAGTTTTCACAAATTCAAGCTGGGAAAAAGCTGACAGTTTTTATTAGGAAAGACTTAAGTGAGGGTGAGCTAAGATAGAAGAACAGAGGATGGATTCCTTATCATTAAAAACCTTTTTATCAGGGTTGGGTGCTTTTTGGAGAAGTGTGTTTTAGCCCAAACATATGTATTTAGTTTCAAGAGGTAACTAAATCAGGTGTTGAGTTCTGAAAGAGACTAGCCTAGAAAACCAGAGTTCCTTGCCCCATTAGATCTAGGAATGTTTTCCCCAAACTAAAGCTTTCAGTAATTCTGCTAAGAAGCTCTCATACATCTGTGATGTGAACCAGGAGGGTACAAATATTGTTCTGGGCATGGATCTTCATGATACTACATCTGTATTGGGGTGTTCATATCTCTCTAAAAAGTCTCTTAAGTCAGTGACAAGCTGGATTTTCCAAATTTGCAGAAGTTGTGGGACGTTGTAACAAAAGGCAACACAATTGAAAACAGAATTGGGCACTTTTTTCCTTCACTGTACCTTCTTTTCCCGCCATAGGTAGAAACTGAAGTAAATAAAAAAAAGCTCCACCAGAGAGTTGTTTTAAAAGACTGAGATAGAAAGATTCTCTTCAGTTTGCACCATGTTATTTGGTAAAAATATCAGCATTTGCTTATCTCCCTCACACCTGCAAACATGATCTGCTTATTCCTTTCCTGTAGCATAAACATGTTGCCCCATGCTTTCAATAAAAATATGAGAGTAAGATAAAGGAAGAAACCCCCCCTTACTTCTCTATTACCAAAGTCACTCTTGCTGAAATGTTGGAAGCTTCTGCTTAGCCTCCCTAATAATGAGCACACTCCATCAAGGTTAGTTTGTTCTATCAGCAGTACTCCTTTTTAATTTAAGCCTCCTGGGTAGCGATTGTGTTTCTGTTATACAAGCAAACAAGAAGAATTATATTCTGATTATTCTCTAGGTACTGCTCTGCTAAAAACTCTCATAACTGAAATTTATTGCCTGTATTCATACTTCTGTCACAGCTGTTTTTGTTGGTAGTTTAACTTCTAAAGATAATGTATAACTGCTGCACTCATGATTTTATTTGTCAAGGTGTTGTTCTGCCTCAGAGTACAGTACAAAGTACAAAGATTATCTCCAAATTATTGTATCTTATAATCTTATTAATTGTGATTGGATAAAATATAGTCAATAAAGTCCTTTATTCACCAGATGATTCATAGGTTACTGACAACAAAGAAATGTACTGGGGGGCAACTTCTAGTGAACTTCTGTTGGTTTTCTTCCATTTTGTTAAAATGTACAGTAGGTAATATAGCGCTATACCCGCAGAAAGCACAAAATCATCAAATTTATCAAGAAAGCCACTTGAACTTTTGCATTTTTTAATAGCAACCATACCTATACTTTTAGGCTTTACAGAAATTGAAGAAATCGGGCTCATGCTGTGGACTTGGTTAGAGTGTTGCTCTTCTCTTTGGATAGGTGAGTATTAGTGATACATGTCTTTAGGCAGTCATTGTGGTCTAGTGATGCGGTCTGATTTTCATCTTCCAAAATAAACACCTAACTCTATTGCAGACTGCAGAGTCTTACTTTTGAGGTACAAACAAGGGTGTGAAATGAACTAAAAGACAAGGCTAGGCAAAGCTGCTGATGTAGAACTACAGGGCACTACTGTGTCTCAAATTAGACTTAAAACTTTCATGAGCTCAAGTTGCTGTTAGTTTCAGTGGGTAATAAGTTAGGCTCAAAGTCCAGCTTACCTCTTCCAATCCCCTTCCTGCCCATGATGACAAAGGCATAGTCACAATACACAAATTGCTGTGCATAGGTGTCCTGGTTTGAGACTAATTAAGGGAAACACTCTGAGAGGAACATCTCCTCCAAAGAAGGCAGGTTTCAGCCACCCCTCCCCAAGAGGTTCGGAAAGAATTTTCCTTGGAGGAAAGTGAAAAAAGTTATTTATTTAACAAGCAGAGTGCACGCAGACATGGGAAAAAAAAAAATAATGCGAAATAACGATACCTCTTGCTGTGGAGGGAATCTGGTAAAATTCAAAGTCCTTTCTGTGGGTGTGGCTCTTTCTTCTCTGGAGCTGGGGTTCTGCATGGGCTTCCTCTGGGCCAGTGTGTAGGGCCTCCCAGTGGTGTTCTGGTGTTGTTGAACAGTCTGGAAGAGAAGAAGAAGCCAAAGTCCCAGGAAAACCTTTTATCCTCAGCTTATGAACCAGAAGCTAGCTAAAAAGCAACAAATGTAATTCTCTTCCTTGCTGCAGAAGGGGAGCAGCCAGGCAGGAGAAGCCAGTGAGCTATCTCTGTTTTGAACACAGCACTGAAGGAATCCCCCTCTGCCTTAAAGGTACAGAAAGGCACAGGATTCATGTCTGGGCATAGAGCAGGCGATAGGGGATACAGCATCATAAAGTCTTCCCAAGACAATAGGATAGGCCCATTTTCTAATTACCTATTTGTTAAAATTGAGCAACTGTTTTCATAGAATCATAGAATGATTTGGATTTGAAGGGACTTTGAAGACCATCTAGTTCCCTCTGCCCTGCCATGGGCAGAGACACCTTCCACTAGATCAGGTTGCTCAAAGCCTCATCCAACCTGATCTTGAACACATCCAGGGACAGGGCATCCACAGCTTTTCTGGGCATCCTGTTCTAGTGTCTCACCACCCTCATAATAAAAAACACCTTTCTTATATCTAGTCAAAATATATCCTCTTTCAGCTAAAAGACATTGCCCCTTGTCCTATCACTACAGGCCCTATTAAAAAGTTTGTCCTCATCTTTCTTATAAGTCCCCTTCAGGTACTGGAAGGTCACAATTAGGTCTCCCTGGAGCCTTCTCATCTCCAAACTGAGTAACACCAACCCTCTCAGCCTATCTTCACAGGAGAGATGCTCCAGCCCTCTGGTCATCTTTGTGGCCCTCCTCTGGATTCAGTCCAATAGGTTCATGTCCTTTCTGTGTTGGGGTCTCCAGCACTGAATACAGCACTGCAGGTGGGGTCTCACCAGAGCAGAGGGGCAGAATCCCCTCCCTCGCCCCTCTGGCCACACTGCTTTTGATGCAGCCCAGGATACAATTGGCTTTCTGGGCTGCAAACACACATTGCCAGCTCATGCCCAGCTTCTCATCCACCAACACCCCCAAGTCCTCCTCAGGGCTGCTCTCAATCATTCTATGCCCAGCCTGTCTTTGTGGTTGGGATTGCCCCAAGCCAGGTGCAGGACCTTGCATTTGGCCTTGTGAACCCCATGACGTTTTCACAGGCCCACTTTTCAAGTCTGTCAAGTCCCTTTGGATGGCAGGGGCTCTAGGCATCCCCTTGACAAGGGATATTTCATAATATCATCAGTCAGCTGTGAGAGAGTTAAGGACAGATTATTTTAAAAAGATTTCCAAATGTATTCTATTCGAGTATTTAATTCCTTTTTCCATCTTCTTCAAACCTTCTATCAATGTCAGGCTCAGGGTGAATCCAATGCATACACTTTACCTTTGAATACTTCACATATGCACTTTTGTCCATCCATCTCCAAACAGCTCCTGGCACCCAGACAGGCTAGAAGTGAAATGACTGCATACCACTCCAGAACAGGTAGAAATCAATGTATTTGACATCAGTGACTGAAAAATCTCAGACAGACTTCCATGAGCTTTGAGTCAGACCTTTTTTGAAGTAGAAATTGAAAGGTTGCATAGTGCAAGAACAGGGCGTGGATGAAGGAAATTGTTTAATGTCAAGGAAATTTTAAAAATAAAGTTAAGGGTCACTCAGCCTAAATATTTTCTTCCCTTTTTTCAGAAGTCGAATTATTGCTAAGAAAAAATTCAAACTTGCTTGCTAAAGAAAGACCACAATGTGTCATTCTGTATGTATATTATTCAAGGATACACCTTCTTTTTATTTGAGCTAAGGCATTAAGTAAACAGAAAGCAGTAAACTCAGCCAGAGTTGCACAAAGCTGTATCCAGCAGGAAGCTCCAGAGACAGAATTGTTGTAGAGGTACTTCTTTTTTCTATCTATTCCTTTTAGAAGATTAGTAGGATTCTTTTTTGTAATCTTCTAGGTGCTTAGTTAATAAATTAAAACTTTTGTGTTTTCTGATTGTGTTTTAAAAGATACTGAGTTTTGATTTTAGGTTTAGTGATGTCAAGGGCAATTGGCTTTTCAACTGATCTCTTCAGATGCAGAAATAATTTTGCAGTTGTTAATGCTTTCATGTGGTTTGTTAGTTTTTTTGTTTTGTTGCCTTAATTGGAGGGAAAAAAAAACCAAAAGCACAGCATGTAAGTCAGATATCCAGGATTAATTCCTATTACCTGGGAAATATTATGTGTAACTATCCGCGTAAAGGTGATACACAAATCACGTAAGAAGAGGAATATTTTTTAGAAAATAGCTTTAAAGTAGTAGTAGTAAGAAGAAATGTTGATATTGTTCATAGACTAATTTTAACTTCATAGGGTATTACATTCTACATTTTCTGTATTTTTGTTCTGTCTGCTTCAATCAAAAGACAGAACACAATCTTATTTAACTTCTTCAGTTTCTTTGATATCTAAAACTCTTGGCCTCAAAACCCCAGAAAAGCCTCTTAAGGCAAGAGACTTTATGCCCTTTCAAATTTCTGAAGCTTTTTATCTATCAATGTGATGTATGAACCTATTTTTTTACTAGTGCCAGGACTCTTATTTATGAGAATATACAGAAAATACAAAAGTCCACACGAGTTTCTTTTACTGTCATTTTATTTGTGAGATTATTTCTGGAATATTCTTTCCTTTTGGATTCTTGCATGCCAAAACCTGAAGCTGCTTGGGAAATCTTTCCACAATAAAAATCCTAAACTTCTGAGCACTTTTACCTGTAGGATGACTTCTACTACACTATTTTGGAAGCAGTAAACTGCCTTTTTTTTCAGCTCTTGCAGCATTTGAATGGGGGTCGCCATTTGACAATACAAATTAATTAGCAGCTTCTTCTATTTCTTCTATTTCACACTCTGCTTAAATCTTTTTTAAATTTTGACCTTTTGAAAGATCCAAATAGTTCTAAATTTGAAAGAAAGAAAACTGAAATGAGGGATCACCTTGGGGTTTTTTCCCCTTAAGGCTTCACATATACTAAGAGTGCTTCACTAGTTAGAAATTCTTGTGAACAATATTGGCAGATTTTCTGCGTAAACATGTAAATGTGTCACAGAGACATGCTTTATACATTTAGTCGTACCTGTGTGGACAAAGCAAGAGATAGCTCTGAAAGTGCTGCTTAATTGTGACTGTACTAAGTGCTTCTGCCATCTTCTTTCCTCTTTCATGTAGACGTTCCTCATTCTGCTCTCCCATGGTGAGCCCTGGCTCACGGCTGGGCATAGGCATGGTTAGCCACATTTGTACAACCCATACTATGGCTGCACAACATGATCCCATGTCCTGTTTCTTAAATAACTGTTAAAAGGGCCATTAAAAGCCATGTTTTAGTTGTATTACTATATTCAGGCTGAAGTAGGATCTGAGGGGAAAGAAAATGGACCGAAGAAACAATAAGTTAGAAAGTGATGATCTTTCCAGACAGTTTCATTGCAAGTCTTCATGCAGAACTGCTTTTCCGAGGCTACATTAGTTATCCAAAATCTAAATGCTGCTATTGCTTCTTTTCTTTCTGGAAGAGTAGAAGTTGTGAGAAAACAAGTTTATCTTACTTGCTACTTAGTTTGAGATAGTGTTGCTACTAATTAACACGGTTTAAATTAACATCTCTCATCTTTGAAGCTTTATAAGAACACTGATATTATAAAATAATTCCACACTGTCAAAAAAAGTCTATCTCACTTCCAAAAATATAATCGACATCTTTTGAGGGAACAGGACTTTTCCCTCATGATAGCTATTGCTTCATGTACTGGAACTTGGCCCTTGGGACTCTGTTTATTAAGTTTATTAAACTTTCTATTATATCTTAATTTCAATGGAAGATGGGCTCAGAAGCACAGCTACTGGCAGTTCCTTTGGGACTCAGTCACTAGTGTTGCCTCGTGGGTTTAGATGGATGTGGTTATAGTTGCTCAAACGAGGAGACAGACATTGCTTTTAGATGTAAAGTTTTTCCCTGTTTTTATAAAGTTTTTAAACTCTAATAGTATAAATGAATGTTTTAGTTTATTTGTTCTTTTCTTCTCAGCTTTATTTGAGGTGCAATACCTAGCCCTCACCAAAAGTTTACTACAGCAAAATATGAAAAGTTTACCCAGAGAAAAATCGTAGGCTAGTGAATTTATGGAAAAAAACAGTCATTGTATGACTCCTCCAGTATGCTATATAGGGTAAGCATGAATTTCATGGTATGCTGGATATTACTCTGAGTTTGAAAAGTATGTTTCACAGAAACAGATTATCTTATATATTTTAGACAAATGCAGTGTTCAATAGAAATTCAGAAGGCCAGGAAGGAGTATCGAATGGATTTCTCCTGGTTCAAATAAGTTATAAAATGTGAAAACCATCATTTTTCTGCAAGATTAAAACTGCTTCAAGGAGATTTTTTTCTGTACAAAATCACCTGAACTTGTGTCCATAGGTGAATTGCAGAGGCAATACAGGTAATGACCAACACTGGTATTTGCTGGCAATGGAGTCACATATCCTTAGAACTTCTGTAATGCACTAGTACAACAAACATTGCTCTGTGAGATTTTCTTTGAGCTGGTCATCCACAGGATACAGTTCTTTGGCCAAGAATGTCTGTACTTTGACAGAATTGGATCTTTGGTGGAAGGCAGGCAAAAGGACTTTAATCTTTTCTGCCAAGTGAGAATACTTTATTAAACTCATGTGATCTTGAGGTTTGATTAATACAGAGAAGGAGCACATGAAAAAATTCTTAGATGAAGCAACCTGATTCTGCAGCCCTCTAACAAAGTATGTCTCCGTATTTTCTGCCCACATCTCATTTCACTCAGTTCTGTGTCTTTCATCTCTCATCATAATAAGTGCCCCCTGAGGCAAATGAGCTCTGTGTCTTGTTAGCAGTTTGTGGAGTAGCTCACCAGAAGGGCAGGCTTCAGCAGATAAGAAGACTTCTCTAGCAGACTCCATTGGAATCCTGAGGAAAGAGCATATTTCTGGCAGTTGAGATAGCAGTGTACAACCATCAAATATCAGATACACTACTCTCTGGAAGATAGCAGTCCTTTTGCCAAAACTCTTCACATTTCTTATGAGAGCTAATGGGATTTACAGTAGAAAAAAAAGTTACATCATGCCAATCTGGGCTGTGTTAAGCCCTGGAGTGGCTTCATTTGTTTGGAGTCACCATATTGAAGTAACAGTCTGGGTTTGGATGATTTAGCATGAGAACTTTGATAAATGTACTTTTTGTAGAGAGGTAAGATGGGGTGTCTAAATTATACAACAGGATGAACCACAGACCTAAAGAAAAGGAGATTGGAAAAGACCTCAAGACTTTATCTTGTGCATTCTGAAGCTCCAAAAGAGAATCAACTGTACCTCAGAAATGAAGAAGGATCTAATTGTCTTCATTGTTAATAAGATTTTCTTAATATATAGCATAACCTTCAGTGTCATAGTTTGAGTCCATCACTTTATCCGCTACAGATAAAAAACCACAATCCCTCCTTACCTCCCTAGAGGTAACTTATGTAGATGATAGTTTTCGTGTGTTCAGTTGTCCTTCTGCTCTTTAAACTGAGTTACCCCAACTCTTTCAATCTTTCTTTCTTGTGGCTTTTCTTTTTTCCCAAGACAACTGACCATTTTCTCTGCTTCTCTGGACTCTTTCCAGTCGGTCTGCCTTCTCTTGGAACAGTTTTGCTTGAACAGGACACAGTGCTACTGGTTGCTGTGCTAGACAGAAATATAATAGGAGGTATTCCTTGACTTATTAAGCAAATGTACAATCAAAGCAATTCATCTTCCTAATATGCATTTTGCATTCTTGGTATGATGAAATGCTACTTACTCGTGAATAACTCGTGACTGACTGGTACCCCTCTTATCCCTCTTTTGGCAGAATGGCTGCCACATTTTTATGAGCTATTATTCCCCCTTAGAACCTGACACTTGTAAACACAAGTGCATTGCAATGTGTTTTCTCCTAAAGATAATTTATCTTATTTGTCAAAAGCATTCTGAGTTTAATGTATCATGCCACGAGTTTACTGTTCACATGGGCTTATTGTTATCTACGAGGTGTCGGTTCTGGGGGTGCTCTGGGTGGGGTGCTGTGAGTCCGAAACCGACTTTTGGCTGAAAGTCATTCGGCAGCTACTGCACACACACCCACACCCACACACACACACACCGGATGGCTTCATCGACAGGTCAGTGGCAAAGAGGCAGGAAGGGTCCTTGTGTGCAAATCCACTGCAGCCTTTATTCCAGCCCTGCTGCTCGTGAACGGGGGCAGTGACAAAGACCCATACAGAATTCAAGGTTAAATACAGGGGTGGGGAGAGCTGAGGGTATGGGGCAGTACATAGGTGGGGCTAGGGTATGGGAACTAATAGGAAACTAGTGAGGGAGGGACTAAGGGACAAAGGTGAATAGGGAAATAGGGAAGAGAGGACATTCTGGATTAGGGCCATATAGGGTAGAAAGAGGCAGGGGAGGCCAACGGGCCAATAGGAGAGACAGAGCCAGGGTACATTTCTGTAACAGAACAGGGCATTGTGAGAGAGACCTTTTTAGTCACTTTAACCTGGGGAGAATTTCTCCACTTAGCTCCAGGGGGTTCTTATAATTTCTGGTGCTATGGGCTCACTGTCTACAACAAGGTGGAAGGATTGTTCCTTTATCCAAATCATTAATGACGTGGGCCATTACTTGGCCCAGAATAGACCCGGCTAGAATCTTACTGATTATGTTTTTTCAGTTTGATAGTGAATGATTAAAAACTAATCTTAGTCTGTGGTTTTGGTGTCGGTTTTGTTTGCTTGGTTTTGTTTTCCTTGTTTATTCCCCAGCTCAGGTAGTTTTTCACTCTTCCAGAAATAGTTTCACTTTAATATACTTTTGAAAATGTTATGAGTCAATGCTATAATGTCAATAACATTATTAAAATTAAAACATATTATGTGACCTACTGCTTCTCTATTTGTAAGATTTGTTGCAATGTTACAGAAATTAATATTCAACATGCCAAAAAATACAAAGCAATATAGCTCAACTATCTCCAACCTTTTATGAATAATCTATATTTTCATTTATTCTAGTATTTTTCCAGAATTGATCTCTTCTTTCTTTCTTGACTTTATAAAGGTGACACATTGTGTTCACCACTCCACACATTTCTCACACAACTTCTGAGAGTTTTCAGACAAAGCTAACAGATCTGACCTTGCTTCTCTCCATTGCCAAGGTATGTTAGCATGTACTTCCTCAGGCTCAGGTATCACTATGTATAGCACTCATTTCACCTCTTTAGCAGCCTATGGAGTAGCCATCTGTATGTGTGCAAGGGTGTAGGTTCCTATCTCAGGGACACTTAGTGCATCAACAACTAGAGAGCTCTCCTGGAGACATGCTGTGGTGGCATACTTGAGGATGAGGTGAACTGCAGTATTTTCAAATTATTTTTGGTCCTGCTCTTTTCCTATTTTAGACGGATTCTTTCTTACTTTAGTAAGAAAGTTTAGTTATTAGTCACGTAATTACAGTTCACCCTTTTATGAGGAATGATGGAAAATGTACATCAGCCTTCTGCAAATGAACTGTCATGAGGTTTTTCTTTTCCTTCCAGATTTGTTTTCTTGCTATCACTTATATCCATTGTTTTTTGCTGTTAAATTTTTGCTTTATCCTTTGTGACTTTGTTTCAGCATCTAGTGCTATTCTTTCATGCTTGTCCTTAGGAGTTTGACCTGGTTTCCACTTTCTGTACATTTCCTTCTTGTGTTTCAGGTCATTGAAGACTGTGCTGCTTAGCCAAGTAGCCAAGTTGATCTCTGACTATACTTCCTATCCTCCTACTGTGTAGGATTGTTTGTGTTTGTACCCTAAACATAATTTCTTTAAGGAACTGCCAACTCTACTGAATTCCTTCTGCTTTAGCCATGTTTCCCATGAGAACTTACCTTCCAGTTCCCAGAGTTTATTGGAGTCTTATTGTATGGAGTTCATTGGGTTTGAATTGATCTTGCCTCTTGTTCTTCATCTAATAATAATGCATATTATCACAACACAGTTACTCTTAACCAAATTATCTTTGCCCTCATATTCCCGACCATCCCCTTTCTTGGTTGCTTAGCAGGCAGCCTCTTGGCAGGCTGCTCTTGAAGCACTTGGCAGGCTCTAACAGCTGCTGTAGACACTGCGCAGGGAGTGGTTAAATGCTGCTCGTTATACCTAGAGACAGACACAGCACAGTGCTTTGTGATGTGCAACTGGAGATGCTCACCTAAACATTCTCAGGGAAACGCAACTTTTAGCTGGGCATTTAATCAAAACAGAGACAAATACTACGTGTACAGAGTGTTTCAGATGCTCTCCTGTGAAAGCATCTGTGTGGATACAGAAACACTTTGCCCAGCCTTGAAGTCCAGGTAAGGAGAAGACAGAATCTTTCCCCTATTTCCTTTGCATACCCAGGCATAAAATTTAAATGACCTGTCTCTCTGGACTGATCTTTCTTTGTCTGAATCTTTGTTTTTTATTTGCCATCACTCAGAGGCATGGGAAATATCCACTGAGGCTGTCTGATTGGTGAGTAAAATTGGACTGTTAGTGGCTTTTCATGTTACCATGATTTTGTAAGTGTAGGCAAATCTCTGCAAAGAGAGATTTCTTTTTCAGAGCTGGTTGGGTTTTTTATTTGTTTATATATTTAGAAATTGACATCAAATATTTTAAGGCATAAACTGAGACATTGTTTAGCTTTTGAAATCACACTGTGATGAAATGAATCTACAGAAGATTTTTTTGGCAGCCTTTTATTCATTACCATGGCTTTCCTCAGTTAAGAAGTTGATGTTACAGGAATTCTGGTGCCTGAAATGAAATGGCAAAGGCTTTCATTCACTTTCTGGCTTTGTTAAGGGTGGTATGCATCTTGACTCTTCTAATTTCAATACAGTTTGCAGCTACATAGGATTTTGCCAAATTTCAAGCATTTCAGCAGAAATTTTTCAGGCTAGACATCTGCCTCAGGATATTTTTTTTAATCCTTTGAGCAACAATAGTTTATAGATTTTTATACAGGGAATCTGTGCTCTTTTTTCTTATCTTAAATGATTACAGTGACCTTTCCTCTAAGAGGTTCAGGTACACTGCAGACTTTGAAATAAGCATTTTAAAAATTAGGTTAAGGGGTTCCTCTTTTACATTCTCAGTGGAACCTCTTCTGCACAGGAGAGTAAACCATCCATTTTAAAGAACAAGGCAAGCATGAGCAAGACTTCTGGGGAGAAGTTGTTGGAGATGGCTGGCAAAATAGATTCAAGAAAACAAATCAGCAGGAAAATGTGCCTTGATGACTAGTGTGAAAGTTGATGTGGGAGGGAAAGAAAAGGAAAATTTGTCAGTTTAGTTTGGGAGACACTAAAATAACTGTAGAAGCTGAGGTGTAGAGCCTGGGACTAGCTGAGTACAGAACTCTGAGTGAGAAGCAGTGGGGCTGTGTGAGAATCTTGGAAGTAGAAGGAGAGACAGTTCTGATGAGCTGGGCTCAGAAGTGTGGTTGTCGGAGAGGGGGCTGTGAGTCTGACTGAGGAGATGAAGGGAGGAGTCTGGCAGGGGGAGCCAGCAAAGAGCTGGCTTGTGCATGAGGAAGGCTGAACAGCAGAATCAGGGTGAGATCTGATGGGTGTTTGGGAAGCTGGAAAACAGGATTTGCTGGGCAAGCTGCCTGGGGACGATATGAGGAAGGCTTTTGGAGGTGAGAATTTGCTGGAGATTGGGTTAAAATTTTGCCTGAGGAATAGAAGCAGGGACTGGGAAAGATGGGGTCACACCTGGGATGGGGGCTAAGGGAAAAGCTCTGGTGCCCATCCAAATATGTGTTGAGCAGGAGTGTTGGAGTGCTGCTGAAGAGTGGAGGGCAAAGAGGTGGAGGTACCAGGACAGGAAGACTCTGGGCAGGCCATGCTAATGGTGGGAGCAGGGGAAGCAGGGACAAGCTGTCCTATGGACCGTTTTCCTTCAGTGCCAGGAGTGGCATCCCACATGGCCAAGTCTCACCGTTTTGTTGCTGCCAGCAGGTAAGACTGATGAGTTTGGGACTTGTCACTGTTGATGCTGGGTTTGTTCAGAAGATAGCAACATACTGCCACTATTGGTTATTCTATTAGAGTGAGTATCGTGAGACTGCTCAGGGGAGCTGATTCACCACTGACAGTGATTTTCCTGCATGTTGTTATGATACTTCATGAATACTTCACATATTTTTCAGTAGCTTTTCAACACCCGGTTTTTAAAGAAACAAGATACTCCCCACAACTTGACATGTTTGGTTCACAGGATGAACATGTTCTTGAGATACTCAAGTGCTGTGCGGTAGGATCCCCACTATCTATGGCAGATGAAGGAAGGTGTGTAGTGAACCAGGCAAGAGTTTTTAGGATGAGAGTTTGTGTTCTTTGTCTGCTATGATAATCCCATATGGTGTGGGGTGCCCACCTTTTCAGAGACTCATTGACTCTCCATTCGTTTTCTGGATACTTGAGCAGACTCTGGAAAACAGATTTGCAGGTTTTTCAAGCATTTTTATCTGCAACTGAATTCACAAGACTATTTTGAACTTAGAGTGTACTGTAACGTCAAATGCTCTGAAATGCCAAGTCTTGAGTTTCAAGACTGTTCTGCCAAAAGCCAGCAGACACTTCATTTTATGCTATGATTTATCTTATCACTTTAATCCTACTGTCTCCAAACTTCTTAATTTTTGATACTGCATGTGTCATAGTATGCTATAAAAACATGTTTCATAGAAACAGACTTTAAACATAATATTTCTGCTGAACAGCTTGCCCTGCAATACAGAGGAGAGCAGAAGGGAAAGGAAAAATAGGCCTAGATTCATGTAGGAAGAGAGAAAAAGGTATACACAGTTTGTCAGTAAGTGTTGGGATGTTTCAGGCAAAGAGGTTATTTCTGTAAAAGAGCAGACATCAAATCACTGATGTTAGGACTTGTACACGATTCCTGTAAAGGAGTCTTTGAAGGAGTATAAAGAAGAAAGAGTGGGAAGGAATGAGAGTAGAGGTATGGTTTCAGACAAAATTAATTTTGGATCCTGAAAATGGAGTTCAAAATCTAGACTAGAATGACAGGAGAAGCTGGATGAGATAGGAGCAAAAAGGAAAACAATTTAAGCAGAAACGCTTTGTATTCACTGGAGTGTAAAGAGAGAAAGAGAGGTCATAGCTGTCATCAATTATGGTTGAGGGGTCCTAGGGGTGGGGACACAAGGGTATAACAATGTGAACAGCAAACAGGATTTTGTCTGGGGGTGGTGTGCTAAGTAATTGGGACTTTTACAAACAGTTTTGACTGTGCTATTTGGTGTGCAATGACAAGAATGAATGAATCAAGCTTGCACAGGGAGGTGAAAAGCTGGAGGGGACAAAGGGGATCTAGGTCTGAGACAAGGTAGGTACACCTGAATGGCAAGGAAAACATTGCTATTATTGACATTAACTGAGAAGAGAAACATGGGAGGGGACAGTAAGACATATGCAAAGGCAGAGAGTTAGTTATATATATGACAATCAGAGGGATTTTGTGAGGCCCATCTCCTATGAAACAAGCTTGGGAGGAGATCATTCATTGCCTTCGTGGCCAATGTGCATTGTTCTAAACTTTTCTTCTGTGCTTCCTTTTCCCCCCTTTTTCCTTCTTTCTGAGTTTTTTAGGCTTATCTAGATTCCCTAAAAGAAAGCGGTTTGAGAAGTTTGCTCTCCTGTGATTGGTTTTGCAGTGATTTAAATGGTAGTTGATAAGTGCATGGAATTTTGAATTAAATGTTTAGATAAAAAGGCCCCACAGCCCATTACCAGATGTCAGGCACCAAAAGCAGTAACGGGGCACTGTCCAGTCCCCTGGGGCTGTCCCCCACTGGCAACAGCCCGGGACCCCATGTCAGCCTCCTGAGGCTGCCAGTCCCCGCCCCAGTGATGCTGCAGCAGAAATGGTCTCCAGCTTCCCAGGTCCCAGCCAAGCTGGGCCCACCCACGAGCCAGGGCTCCTCACTGAACCTGTCTCTACGTAGAAAATCAAAAGTCTGTGGCTTTTCTGGCTGCAGTTCTAGGAAGGAAAAGAGAGACAAGTTTGGTCATATAGTAAGGGCTGGCTTCCAGTGCATGAGTGACTGCAGTGCATATAGTCTCATTCCTCTTTTAACCTCTGTGGTAGTTTATTGGATAATTAGCATATTGCTTTCTATAAATTTCTTTCAATTTGTTCTTCTTCATCTTCACTGAATTATACTTTGTGTCTCTTTCAGTTCAGTTCTCAACCTCCCTTTCCCACAACACTGTTAGAGCAGGCTACAGAATCTTTCTATTTCCTTTGACCTCCATCTCTGCCACTTTTCTTTGGGTTTCTGTTTCCTGCCTCTCTCTGGGAACTTTTCTGTCAGACTCACTGCTGCCTTTTCCCATGTACTCTTTTTTTCTCTTCACTTTGGTCCTTTTCATGCCCAAATTGGCTTTTCCTTTTGCTTGCTCTTTTGTAGGCTGGTTGGTAACAGTTTTAGCACACTGGCATCATAACTGGTGTTGGCATCCCTGAAAGGGAAGACTTTTAGGAGTGATTTTAGGTGAAAAATGTAATGGCTCTGTAGGTGCTTCATAAATTTTGTCCAAAAGCAGGGGCAGCAGAGAAGAAAGCAGGAACTGGTTTTTTGTTACCATGGGCTAATGGTAACAGAGGCTACCAATATGAGTGATCAGAAAGTAAAGCTGAGCTTTTGATACTGCAAGAGAAATGATAGATAAAGAAAAACTTTGAAAGATAAGACAAGGAGATGACATGGAATTAAGCAGAGAAGGAAAAGCTAAAAGGCAGGCATAAGAAGTGTTGTAATGAGAATAATAAGCAGATTCATGATGGCAGTGAGGAAGGTATCACTACAGTTGCTGAGACCAGAAAGAAGGCTGACGCAGTAACGGAGGGCTGAGATGACCACTGCACAGAACAAGAGTTTTAGATTGTGCCTGTAATGGAAATTGTTACTTTGTACCGACCTCAGTGCTGTGAAGCGTGCTGTTCTGTAGGACACCCTTGTCAGCCTTCTCCTCAGTAGCTCCCAGCCTAGCCCATATGTTGTCTCCCCACCAAGCTTCTACCCATTCTCACCTAGCACCGTTCAACCCGTGCTACCAATGAGATGATGTTAAATGATGTCTCTTGTTGGCAAAATGACCCAGGTCAGATACTTTTTCTAGCCCTTGGCTGTCTGTAACTTGCCTGAGTTTCCTAATCCATTACTGATTTTCCATTTCATGGACAGGCCAGCCTGGCTGCTAAGGCTCCACTTTCTGGGGTCTTTCTCCCTCCTGTCCACCCATCACAAACTGTACAGAAGCAAGGGTGCTGCAGGTTTAGTTGAATACAGCTCTTGCTCTCGCAATTCGCTCTGATAGAACAGCACATGCAGAACTGCATCCAGAGCTTGGTTTTCCTGTCCAGGCTGTTCTCGGGGGCTTTCTACACGTCATCGCCTTCTCACCTTCTATGTACCCATGCACATATCAGTATGTATGTATTTGCAGTTGTCTTTTTGAAGGGATTAACAGGGCTTAAGTGCAGAGTGGGGTTCAGCAACTGAGAATGTTATCTGTTTTCAGAGATTTTCCCTACCTTCCACTGAGCTGCCCTACAGGTACTTTTTTTTAACTTCTGGCTTCAAATATATCAGGAACACAAATAAGTATTGTTGTAATTTCATTCTTTTAATCTGGAAAGTTCCACTTATCAAGTGGGTGCAGAGGATCACCCCACATGCTCAGCTCTGACCAAGGTCTGTCTGTGAAAAATTAGCTTGAGACACACCTTTGTAAGTTTATTACCAGAAGACTTTAAATCATTATCAGCCTACTTTGTTAGTTTACTTGTAGCAAATAATATGCCAATGTAACTGATATTAATGTGTTTTGGAACTATTTGTGTGAGTGTATATATATGTACACACGTGTGTCAACATGTGTTTCTGTGCTTGTGTAAGAGGTGCCACACAAAAAGACTTAACATTACTTAATATTACCAGCTATAATACTTATTGTTTATGAAAGTATCAAAATATTAATTTTTAAATCTTTTTTAAAAAATAGTTCTTTAAATAATGAAGATTCTTCAGCTGCAATGGTTCAGAAGTTCCACGAGAAGGATTAGGGAATGCTATATTATGAATCATTGTTTCAGCAGTTCAAGAACAGAACAGTGTACAAAGTAATACCTGTGCAAGGCAATGCAACCTATTCCTTTGGTGCTTGTTCTAGAAATAAATCTGCACGGCAGGAGGAAGAACTTCAGTCTGAGTGTGATGTGTTAGGTCATGTACTCGTGTGACTATCATTAAAACATCTTTGACTGTCTATTTCCTAATTGAAAGAGTAGTGGAGATTTTCTATCAGACCTTGTTTTGGTCAGAGGGAAAGGAACTCATTACAAACCCGAAGCTGGTGGTTTGGTAAGTGTGAGTGGTTGTGGTGCAGCTACACATGCTCACTTAAAGTCCGAGCACTAACAGACATAGGGGAAAGTTGCAGAAGGTCTAGTATCACAAAATGTAAGGCAAGCATGAGGCAAATGAACCAAGAGAAAGCAATTTAACAGAAAAAAAAATCCAATAACTCCAGCATATGACAATTTTGTGACACCCCTGGAAAAATACAATACAGAGATAGAGAGCTCTTCTGGGTCAAACAGTCTCACCTGCCATGCAGGGGATGTGCAAGTAGGTTGTCAGCCACCTCCATATCCAGTGTACCATGTAGAAAAGGGAGATATTGAAAGTAATTAAAAGCAGAAAATTGTCAGAAATTTCTTGGAATAAACAGGAGGATGGGAAGACTATTTCATGGTTAGCAAACGTGACAACAAAGATATGAACAACACGATACAATGTTTTTGGTTTTGTTACATGCAGTGTCTATATCGGGAAGAAAAGAATCTTTAAAATGGAATTGTAGAGGGACATGGTAGAATTATCAGCAGTACAAAGAAGGCTTGAATTTAGTAAATATTTTTAATTTTATGAGGGCTTCAGGCCTTTTTGCCATTTTGCATGCACATGAGGTGATTGACATTGCTTTCTCAAGTAATCTATGCCCCATTTGTTACCACTCTTGGCTTGAACAATTGCTCTGGTTGTTCTCATATAGAAACTTTGGGTTATTATAGGAGATGGATGTCACCAGACTGACTTACTGTTTTTGTTTGGCTTTGGTTGATTAAGGCAATAGCATTGATATAGTGGATTTAGAATTGTACAAAGCATTTGACTTGACATGACAGCATATTTTGGCTAAGAATCTCGAAAGACATCAAATCAGCTGAATAAACACTGAAGCAATTAAACACTAATTAACTGACAGGCCTCAAAAAATTTTATCACCTGATAGCAATCCTTCTGAAAGACTCCTGCAAGAAAGGATTCTATGAGGATAATTCTTGCTGCCTGGTTTGCTCTTTAGTAATGACCAAAAAAGCATCAGACAATGATTTTTGATGTAATTTGCAGAATCCAGTAAGACATGCAGATATTGAAATTATCAAGCCATAGCTATGTATAGTACATTTATAGTGATATGATCTGAAGAGCAAGGAAAAACCAACAGTGCAGTGTAAGGTTGTTACCTGGAAGATTTCATGCTTCATTAAAAATTAAAAAAAAAAAATCCACCTCTTCTCTCCCCACCCCCTTCCCCCCCTTCTCTATGTACAACAAGAACAAAGTAGATTAATGCCTCATATTTAATTTTTAGGATTTTTTTTCTGGGAATATGTAAGATCCAAAGAGACCTTTAGATCCCTCTCTTCCTGTTTGTTTTTTTTTACTTTTCAGTAGAAGAGGTTTCTGCTCTTTTTTTTTAATGAGTCTTATGGTGCTGTCTTTCCATCTTGCCTGGAAGAGCCCATACTGCTGCCCTTCGGTTACAGCAGAACTAATCTGTTTAGTATGGACTTGTTATTCTAATAGGCTCACCACTCCTTGACTGAGGACTGCCTTGTAGTTACCTAAAATCACACTTAATTCAAGGTAGGATGAGGGAAAATGCAAATAGAAGTGTTAAGTCCTTACATCTTAAATAGCAAACACAATTACACGTACGTGGAAAAGCCATCATAAATATAAGGAAAAGTTCATCTGATTTACTGACACCTCTGACACCTACTGACAAAGGTGCTTTTCATTTTGGATTTTTTCCCTCCTTTTTAATTTCCAGGTGACTTGTTCCTCTTTGACAAAATGGCTCTCAGAACCTTTCCTCCTCTCCCTCAGGTTTCTCTTAGGTGACTTTGATCATCGGAAACTTTGCATTACGCAGAACTCCATACTGGGGTCTCCCATCCGAAAACGTCCAAAGAAGCCTTTTGACTTCACCTTAAGGTAGCTTCCTGTCATGTTCACCTCACTAGTTGAGGGCAGTGTTAACTCTTACTGCCAGTCTGCTCTGTGAAGTTTTCTAAGGAGTCCAGAAAGATTTCACCTGTCATCTTGGAGCTTGTTCTATCTCTCCTTATGGTTTGATTGTTCTCCTGAATTTAATTAAAGATTCTTTTGCTTCCACAAATATGCATAAGTCTTAGAAGAGGAGTTGTCTCCTGTGTTTAACTAGCTCCTAAACAGCTTCTTTCCCCCAAGGAAGCAAGATTTTTTCATCTTCTGTTTCCCTGTGGTGACTCATTGACATGTTTCTACATGAAATATGTCTTATAGCAGATGTCTAGCAGCAGTGTAATTAGTAAATATGCATGATACAAGTATCTAAATAGGGTGAAATTAATCTAGTTCATTTTCTGATTTCTGAGAGAGGTATAATAACATTACTTCTCTGAAGTGACAGCATTTAAAGTGAATTAAGCCCAGCATCCTTCTCCTAAGCATACTCTAACAAGGAGTCTTTGTACAGAATTATTTAGTCGTATTGATTTTAATTGCTACACAGTGTGAAATTGTGTCTTCAAACTGCTTCTGAAAAAGAATAAAAAGGGAACACTCAATCTTGGCCCTCATGAGATCTGTGAACAACCTGACTGACTTTAGCTGGCCTTGGAAACAGCCTCTGGTGCATTAGGACTCAAGGATCACACAGTGAAATGAGAATTAGTGTATAGTGAAGAAAAGGTTAAAGGCAAATCTTCCCGAAGCTTTTCTTGCAGCCTTTGCAATGATCTTATGCAGCCAAGAAAATGAAAAAGTGTAGGCTAAATGCCATTGTGTCTAAGGATACTGCATTAATTTGAATGAGTGTTGTAACATTTTATTGTAAATACAAGTAAATTTTTAATACAAAGATAGTGAACAGCATCCCTCTCCATGTCCCAGGTCACACCTACACTAAGAGAGATTTAGTTATCAGTAATGCTGTTAACTGTATGAGTCTGCAGATATCCTGGTAAAAGTGTGTAATATCAAAAATCACGCCAGCCCTGAGAGGAAGGACCCTTGTGCTCAAGTACAGTTTCAGCAATGTAACTGGTGCTGCCTCTACTGCTTTCTCAGAACACACCAGAAACCAGTTCCCATTATGGCAGCTGGGATTTATGTACATCCACACAATGGGTGGCACACAAACAACATCCAAAGTGGTCCTATTGTATCTTGTAAAAACAAAACAAAATACGAAAAATTGAAAAAATAAAAATAATTTACATCCTCAAGGAATCCAGGCAATGATGTGTTTATTGCCAACAGGTTCAAAGTGAAAACTTGAGAAGTGGAAAAGGAAGACAGTGCTGTTTGACTTTTTTGATTGCGCAGACTTTATGGAACAGAAAGAGAATGTCATGTTTGCCAGTAGTTATTGTTTTGCACTTCATTTTGCAACTTCCAATAAATGCATGCTGATGGAAAGCTCTCTACTGGGGGAAACAGAGTAAGACTGTGCAGAGGATTTACATAGGCCTCTCTCCATGAAGTGCAAGGAAACAGAATGAATGAGCACAGGAGAGAAAATACATTGTGTTGGACTGCATTTGCCTTCTCTCCTTTTATCTGGAAACACGGAACAACTCCTTTTCTGTTGTCTTCTCTACTGCTTCTATACATTTCCTGTCATACTGAACCATTTTGGGGCTCTTCTGCTGTGGCAGCAATGGCAGCAAACATATATATCATGCAGTGTCTTTGGAGAGGGAGAATGGGAGAAATCAAGTTAGCGGTTAGGATTCTCTGCAGGAATAGGGAAGAGTTTCTCCTGCAGTGAGTTATTTGTACGAAGCGGAAAGCTTCAGGGCAATAAATGGAAAGGAACTTATCCTGAATGTGTCATGGTCTTTGCGGATATACCTGTTAAAGGCTATAGAGAGCTTTGTGTTCCCAAATTCTAAAGGTTATTAAAAAAACACAACTTTGTAATCCTTAATGAAGTTATTGTTCCCCAAAAGCTTTCAAAGAGAAGGGAGAAGTATTTGTTCATAAGCAGTTCATTGTTTTGAGAAAAGGGGGAATTTTGGAATACTTCTAAATGGTCATATTATTTGTCTGTTTGGTTTAACAATATAATTGTGGTGAGTCTTTTCCATAAGAGAATTTTTACTTATTAGCAAAGCCTGTTTTTATAGGGCTTGAAAGGTCTTTCTGCTGTCCTAAATTCTGTAAGAGATTTGCATGTTATCTTTGTTATATCAGTCGTACAAAATCTAACCTGAATTATCTTTCCTTGTTGACAGAAGACAGATTTCCACGTTAGAGATCACGTCATTTTCCTTCCTGTGAGAATAACATGAACCAGAAGGTGCTGATTTTCCTTCTCCCAAATTTCTTATTTGGGATATTTCTTTTTGGGTTTTTCTGCAGGAGACAAAAAAGCCTAACAGGTGAGTAAAGAAATTACCAACAAGTTTTAATGTTTTATAGAAAGAGAGACACCTTTTCCAAATATCTTAGAAAGTGACTATGGATCCCAAGATATATCCAAGGCCCTGTCACTGTGGTAGCTATCTTAGCAATATATGAGAGGAGAGCACTAAAAAACCATGATGTTGGAACATCAAACTTGCTTAGACTAATGCTGCTAACATATCTAAAGTTTTCATTTTAATAAATGTTTCGCTAGGGAGAGTAGTTTATTACATGTTTGCCATAGTCTAGTCTGGTTACAGTAAAAAAAAATTGATTTTAGCATCTTCATTAGAATTTGTATGCAGGGTGATGGATTGAGTGCTATGATTGTCACAGATAAAGAGATTTATATAAGACTATTTCACTGAAATGGTTTAAATTTCTTCCTTAGTTACAGATGCTTTTCCCAACCCTACTGAAAATTGGCTGGCAATTCAGAACAGTCGGAAAAACACACTGGCTTCTGTCTGCCTGAAGAATAGCCTTTATAAAACAGGAAGCAAATTGGATTATCATGTTACATACCAGCTCTTTGTGGAGCACAAGCATAAATTTATCTACTGTGAGGTGCCCAAGGTAGGCTGCTCCAACTGGAAGAGAACTATCTTTCTTCTTCAATCAGACTTGGATGCAGAAGCTTCTGAAATTGAGCATGACCACATCCACCATACCTCAGCGATTAGAAGGCTGACAGCTTACCCTCCTGCCTTACAAAAGGAATTTCTAAGCAATTATACCAAAGTGATGTTCACCAGACATCCCTTGGAACGGCTGGTTTCAGCTTACAGAGACAAACTCCTGCACTCTGAGACATTGTACAGTATTACTGTTGCTAATAGGATGAAGGAAATGCTCAGGAAAAATAAAAATTCTTCTGAAAAAGTGAGTTTCCAGGAGTTTGTCAGCTTCATTACAGCAAAACCACCACATACTCTTGACATTCACTGGAAACCAATGTTTCTGCTCTGCGATCCTTGCAACATTCACTATGATATTATGGGTAAGTATGAAACTCTTGGGTTGGACTCTGAGCATGTTCTGAAGGCCATTGGTGCACCAGAGAGCCTGCAATACCCCAGCGTGAAGAGATATGGGTCAGAGAAACGCACTAATAGGGATATCACCTTGGAGTACCTCAGACAATTGACCTCAAAACAAATTGAGAAGATAAAAAAGTTATATCAAATGGATTTTTTTTTGTTCAACTATACTATGAAATATGAGGATTATTTTTCCCTGAATGACTAATGTAGGTTGAACAAAGAAGTTTCCTTTGTACAAAACAGGCAGAACTTGTCCTCATAAGTGCTTGATAGGTGGGTTGGTGATTGCTGCTGAGATTGTCTTGGAATTTGTAGACATGGTTTATCATCCTAAGAACTCTTATAAAAAATCCCTGCCATGATCTCTTGTACCCTGCAGAACTTTACCTATTAAAATGATTGTCTTCCTGTTGATCTTTAACAGCATATGTTTGTTTCATGAAAACTGTTCATAAATGATAGATTTTGGTCCATTGGTAAGAGACATGGGAAGGATGATGAATGTTGTTTTTCACAATGAATATTTTAGAACACAATTTTCATGTAATTTCTTTTTTAATTAGAAAAAGACATGAGAAGCAATAAATAATCTGCTTGAGAGTTCAACCACTCTGTCTGCAAGAGCCTTGATCCTGAATACTTTAGGAAAGGAGCAAATAACTTCAGGTGCTTGAAGCTGCATTACACAGAGCCTAATGCCAGAATATCTTCTCATCTAGCAGTGCTCTCGTCACAGCCCATCAGCCTCATCCCTCAAGCAGCACAGTTGTCAGCAATCCAGACAAAGTTTCCATTGTAGCTCTTAAAAATCTTCTGATGAGCAGATCTGGTATTCATGGTGACTTTACAAGCTATTTTCATCATTTTTGAGCATTATGGTCTGATTTTAGCAGAAGGTCTGAAAAATGCATTGGGGTTTTTTTTAGAGAAGTAGTTAGAGGTACCTTCTAAACTGTACAACTGGGGTGGTGCATGATCTAAAATCTCACTGGAAAGGTGACTCTTATTTATTCTCCAAAAGCACTTAACACCCAGTCAATGGACAGGCCAGTCAGTGCAGTGGGGACAATGTTTGGGCTTTCCCATTTGTGGTGTTGGAATCCACAAGCCCCTGGGACTCACCTGAGCATGACACTTGGGAGGAGCTGGGTAACCTTAGATAATACATTTGTTCTACCTGTGGCTTTCTCGCCTTACAGGAGAATGAGTGCAAATAAATTGTGGAATTATGGTGAGGGGAGCAATGAAACGTGGGAGAAGTAACTCAAACCATTAGCCACTCCTTATATTTCTAGGTGACTTTGGTTTTAGGTCACTGAGGGGTCTATAACTGCTATTATATTAAGCATGAGATTTATCCTTTAAAAAAAAAATCTGTTGTCTAGTCATGTTCAAATATTAATTTGTGACCATATTAATTGTAACAAGTTTTAGCAACTAATTGTGACTATTAGCACCACCTCAAGGGGATGTTGGTCTCTCAGCAGCCAGCTTGAAAATCTCTCAAATGCAGTTAGTTCCTCTCAGCTAAATCTGCAAATGTATAAAGGCTGTCAGGCTAGTCTGGGACCCAAAGTTGGCTCTCAACTTCTCATCACACAGAAAAGGACAGATACAAAATAATTAATCACACAGTAGCCACCAATCTGTACAGCCTTTGCTGCCAGCAGCATGGCCAAGGGAGAGGGAAAAGGAGACTGTGAAAAATGGGCACAATGGGATTTAAGCTATGAGGGTTTTGAGGAGCCCTCCCAGTGGAGGAAGTGGAATGCAGGGATAATCTGCTCCAGTGGGAAGGTGCAGTGATATATGACATCAGTTGGAGACAGTAATCAGGCCATGGTGACAGCAGAAGGCCCAGAAAGAAGTGCTCTCTATCCCCCTTGACAGCAGATTGTACACAAGCCAGGACTAGCATTCGGTACATCTGGCAGGTCTTGTCTGGCTGACTATTTCATAAATGGGGCAGCTTTGGCACAAGGAGAGATCCGAAGTGAGAAGACCAAGCAAGAACAGCAAAACAATAAAAGAAAAAAAGAAAAAGAAAAAGAAAAAGAAAAAGAAAAAGAAAAAGAAAAAGAAAAAGAAAAAGAAAAAGAAAAAGAAAAAGAAAAAGAAAAAGAAAAAGAAAAAGAAAAAGAAAAAGCTAATGATTTTATGCAGAATGATTAATGTTTCTGGATCTTACCCTCACCACCACCATATTGGGTGTCCTCACAACCCTACTATTCCCTGATACTGGATTGCTCATGCGGCCCTGGCAGCCCTGAAGTTCATGTAGGTTTTTCTCTTCTTTCACTTGTTAGATTTTCCTAGGCAGAGGAAGCTGGAAACAACTCCCATCAAAGTTAAACTGATGCAGAAGGATGCAGTCTCTCTCTTTTTCCTGAGCTGGAGCTACATGCTTCTCCTACTTTCTTTGATAGATCCTGCAGAGGGGAATAAGATTTGCTTCATAACTCACTTCTACATGATAGATCTCTCCAGAGCTATATCTGAAGCTGTAAGTATATCTAAAAACACATGACTACTCTGGCACCCTCAGCCAGCCTAGGAAAGCTCTGAAGAAATGATACTGTCGGAGTTTGGTAGGTGTCTTTGCTGTCAGCACTCAGTGTTAACGCCCCCCTCCAGTTTCTTGCTGTTAGATGTGAGTGGCTTTCTATTCTTATTTCCTCCTTCACAGAGGTTCATGTATTGTTCCTACAGTGGTGACAGAAAACTGATGGTTAATTTGTTCATCACAAGCACTACTCAGTAGCAGAAGGATATCTGTTAAAGCAGAAAAATCTCTGTAACTATTCACAGCAGACTTTGAGTTTTGACATTTGCCTATAGAGAACTGTAAGAAGCACGTTGCCTCAGATCACTGGCTGCTGTAATGCTGTTTAGCTGGTGTGGGTCTGAACCAAAAAAAGCTGCAGAGGACATGTGTGCATGTGTGCCCATATAACAACAGCCTCAGGACATGGCATTATACAAGAATGCTATAAATTGTGGACTACCAACAGTAATAAAATGAGAATAATGGGTTGGAAAAGAGAATAATCTGTTGGAAAATAGAAAAAAAAATTCATTCTTGATATTGTGGTATAATAAAAGTTGATGAAGGCTCTGGACATTGTCCTAGACAGCCCACAAGAACTGCAAGACACCTGTAAGCTTTATGATGAAAATTGTAACACAACTCTTCATGGAATGGAAGAGAGGTTTCCTGTACTGTCTTCCCTACACGTGCACTGTCCAGAACAAGGCTCTAAGCTGAGCTGGGCTCCCTCCTGGCTTTTGGCCAGAGTATAGCCCACAGTGGTACGTCTTTCCTTTGGATGCTAACTCTTGGTGATGTGTTCCTGGGAGGAAAATGGATTCTTGCAGCCGGGAGCAAGGGTGGAGGCAGTGTGGTGAGGCTTAGGCCCCAGGGAGGAATTGAAGGGGAAGGGAGTGCCATAATTCATCTTCTGATTTATTGTTATATGCCTGCTGTATGATCATTGCTTTGTTAATTTCTGATTACCTTAATAAACTGTAGCGAGTTAACACATCAGTCTATTTGTTCATCTGTCTCAATAACATCTGTTTAAAAAACAAACCCTCCTCAAAGTTGTTCTATCAAATCAAAACGAAGGCCACATGCTATTAGACAGTAATCCATACAAAGCTGCTTGCCTCTGCTTTGCTACATTAATATAAGTCTGCCTCACAGAAATTTTAAAGAATTGAAAGAATTAGCAAATTCTAATGTGTGCTCCAGTTTGGAGAAAAAATGCAAATAAGTGGAAAAAGGAAGAGAAAGAAAAAACCTTGCAAAGCCAAGCTTGCACCTTTCCCATAAATCTATCTATCAGCATAGAAAATAAGAGAACTTTTCCCCTTCTCATGAAAATTCTCACAGAAATTCTCACACACACTTTCAGGACAGGTATCCACAAACCTGACATCATACTTTCTTCATGGAAGTATAACAGATCAAACAGATGATCAATGTGTGTCAGCAATGGAGACCATGTCACCCGTTGTTCCTTGAAGATGTTTCCTCCACTTTAAAAACAATGATTCTGCCTGCAAGCAGTCCTCATTTTTCACGCAGTTTTGAATGTGAGTCTTGACAGGTAAACTGTGATTAGTGGTTTCTTGCTCAGAGAACTTCAAAGAGCAGGACAGCAGTGAACAGAATAAAAGGTGTGAGCAATGAAACTTCGAGTGTTCGCTGTTCCACAGAAGCATCTCTGACTAACGGGAAGAAGAGGAAACACCACCCATGAAAGTCATTGCACATCAGACAAACTGCAGTGCTCACTGCTCACAGCTAGAAGGTGATTCCATTTCTGTGTTCAGAGTGTTAATAAGTCAAAAGCTTTTAGCTCGATGATCACCAGGGTTTTTTGGCTTGTTTGTCATAGAAGTAGAAAAAGAAAAGGAAACAGGAAAAGAAAAAGGCACCAACGCTCCAGGATCATGCTGTAGGCCTGACATGATTTCTCTCTGTCACAGCAGTTCTTACCTCCCTTCCTTCCAGAATTATAAATTAGGACATGCTTTAGTATAAAACAAAAGTTATTGAATTGGGTGACATACATAAATCAATGTAAATCAAATAAAATCAAAACCGGCAGAGAATTTACCTGATAGGAATGTCTGAAATTTCAGGAACTTCCTCTTGCAAGTTCTGGACAGGTATCAAATGTACACAGGGGGGCAGTTACAATGCTGCTTCTAGTAAGGACTATTTTTATAGAAAAAGCTCAAGTGATCATAAATGTTAGTCAGTATACTGAGACTGAAATTCCAAATAAATCAGTAGAGCAAAAATGAGTGATCACAGGATCAGGTCTGTGAAGAGGAAATGGCTCTGCACTGTTTCAGCACTACCCATGTACACCTCACCTTTGCTGACCACTACAAGAACACTTCCTTTATATCTTCAGGACCCTGATTACGGCTTCTTTTGGAGATGTACCAAAGCTTAGCAAGATGAAAGGGCTTTCTCAAAATATTCCATCACTCCATCCTGTAAAGCCATTGTTAAGATTATGCAGCACTTGTGGAGTCCCACCAAAGGTACGACAGTCCAGCCACAAGTGGAGCTCAGAGCAGAAGTTAGCATGAGTACCCAAAGCCGGGTGGGCATACTCCAGTTTATACTTCTGTGGTGTAGCAGAACCAGGGGGAGAACCTTTTACCTACAAGTCCATGACTAATATCCCAACTCCTACCTCACTTGATTGCATTGTCCTCCATTTTTTCCCAAATCCCTTCTTCAGTATTCACCTGAACTGCATGTATGGACTTCTGCTGAGTTCCCACAGTTGGGGGCCTCCAAACAGGTGCTTCAGATGCTGACTTATCCAGGCACAGGTTGTTGCCAGGTGAATGTTGCTGGATGTAGTGCAACTATTGTAAGAAGGCTTTTTGTGTGAGAAAGTTCTTCAAGCACCTGCTCCACCAGTGAGATATTACCTACTACAAGCTGAGAGAAAAAGAAAAAGAAAAAGATGTTTTGAAGGCATTCCCCCCCACCCCCCCCCAAAAAAAAACCACTACATCACAAATGTCTGA
>VZTH01019474.1:339221-350835 GCA_013397815.1 Aleadryas rufinucha | reverse complement strand
ATATGGAAATTTCGAAAAGCGCCACTGGTCAAACGAGCTGTCCATCAGCTCAGGCTCAACCCATCACAATAGGTTTTGTGGGTAAGAAAGAAAGCTCTTTTTGGGATCAGTTACATCAGGTCTCAGAGGCCTCTGTTAATCATACATCAAAAGTGACAGGAAACCCTCTCTCATGAGGGGCCATCATTCTCTGCGGGGTTAAGTTTTGTTTACCCTCAGAGATCTGTTAAGATTTGTCCACAGGGGTGCCTGCATGGTAAAAGAGCCACTTAAGATTTTTAGCTTGTAATAAGCATGGAAAAGTAGAGTGACTAATTTTGGAGAGAATCCACCTAAGCCCTGAACATTAAACAATTAATTTTGGGTCCATCCTGTTTCAGAAAGACAGCACAGGTAAGAAACAAATATAGGGAAAAAGCAATCAAATTAATATAAGCAGATTATTATCCTGAAGATAGCTTCTGGCTAGGAATTTTAACTCAGGACCCTGCCCACAATGCCAGCTGCTGCCTGCAACTGGCCAACAAAGTTCTTTGTCAAACAGCTAAGCAAGCCAATATTTCAGGCTTTTCACACTGGCAATGTTTCATTTCTGTTCATCTGTGCTGCTCTTCTTTGAATTCTCTACAGTTCCAGGTGGTCTCCAGCTCTTCCGCAGCAGCCAAAGCTGGGTGTACCCCTGTGACTTTACAAATACCACATAGATTGAAAGTATGAATTCAGATATGTCACATATTATTACGTTGCCATTTGTATTGTCAATTCAATGTTATTTCAAGGCCAACCCCTGTAGGAATATGTGACTTATTGTGATTTAAAGACTGAACCATGATATTCCGTGAAATACATCCCAGGACTTGAGACGTGGATTTTAATCCAAGCTCTTGGACCTGGACCGTTCAAACTCTCCAGCCTCATGAGGCCAGACTTTTGGACGTTTGGGTTTGGTTCTGTTTTGGTTTTTTTCCCTGTTGGCAGCTAGAATCCTTGGAAATTAGACATTGAAACTCCCGAGGTCTTAGGAGCAAGTAACCAATTATCATCCGCGTCCATATGGGGCCATCTGGTGGCGAAAGGGGCTCGGCAAGAGAGACTCGGCCGGAGAGAGATTCTTGATGGCTGCTATGTTTCAATTCTTCTTTTTTTTCCTGAAGTCTTGTCTCTCAAGACTCTCATGACTGTTCTTTCTGTCCGTCTGCTTCTCTCCCTTTCTCCCTCTGATTATCTTCCCCTTTCATTGGAACAAGAATTCAGTTTCAACTCGGTCATTAGTGGCTTTCTTGTCCCAGTAGTTTTTTTACAGGTTCGCCACAAACTTTCCTCCCTAACTTGGTTGGTTGTGAGGACTGACCAGCTGCTGACACTGGAAGTCACACTGTGCTGTTCCAGCAAGAACTTCTTGTTTCTGCACTGCACTTAGCTTCTTCCATGGTGAAAGCCTACCTTTTCAAGTCTTTTTCTGGCCTGCAACTGGGCAGAAAAATATATCATTATGGATTTGATTTATAATTAAGCTCTAACTAAGCTTATAATTTTATATTAAAAATTACTTACAAAGACAGTTATTATTCACTTTACTATATTTAGAAAAGCATTTTCTTTTGTGTGCTGTGATTCATTTCTGCCATTGTTTCAGGGAGACATTTATCCATTCAGTCTCTCTGAATATCTCTTTATGAGTTCTACCTTCATTTGTCAGCCTGAAAAACAGGCATAGTATATAGTTATATGTGAATATTTAACCTGTCATCAGGCATTTTCTGTGTAATGTGCAACTCAATACCTCCATTATTAATTTCAGCCAAAGTTCTGATGAACAGGATGAAAGCTGAAATAATGTTGTTTCCAGGAATCTATATGCATGTGTATCAAAGTGAAAATGTTTTCATGACAATTACAAAAAACTGCCTATGAGGGAAATACAATTCCTAGAATGAAAATGAAAGCCAGCAAACAAACTGCAGTCACTGTCTCTGTATCATCTCAGCCCAGTCTTTCCATTTGTGAAGGTGCTTATGCTCTCAGAGGCAATTTCTCAAGCTCTTTGGCAAGAACTTTAATAACATTATAAGAGAAATAGGGTTCATTATTACTCCAACTGATATACAGAGAAAAAAAACCTACAAAAATATTAGGTTCCAGTTAGTAAATATCATAACTGAGTAATAGTTGCACTTATCAGCTTTGTCAAGCAAAACCCAAAAATGTTTCTTCGGGTTGATAACAACCCCATTAGGGAAGCAGAGGTCTTCTCCTTGCATTTTCAAAGAGGGTGTGTGTTTTTCTTTGCTTCCTGTCTAGGTATCAGGCAGCCTTGCAAAATTGTACTTACCTGAGGCAACGATGCATTGGATGCACGAATAAAATACCTCTGACAATTTTTCTTAATTTTGCTGTATTTTTTTTTCTTGATGTTAAACACCATGTTAATAGCTATTTATATCAGTAAAAGCCTGGAGTATTTTTCCCCAGTACTTTTGTACAGCTACTTTGTTTATCACTGTTGACAAATTGTGCAACTAGTCCCATGGAAAAGACAAAACAGTGGAAAACACCTAGAGTTCAGGAGGCTGGAGGAATGCTTGGTTGCTGTGCCACTTATTCTGTCAGAGGAATCAGAAGAATTCACGCTGAAAGATTGGCTACCCCTGACTCATTGTAATGTAGTTCCTTACAAGGAAGAATGGTTGGTGTATTCATCTTGTTTTCAGTGTCTTTTTTCTAGCAATCTGCTCTCTCGGAAAGCGAAACAGATGAAAACCCAATCAATGATCTACAATTCCAGTTTAGTTACTGAAGAGAACTCCATGTGCTCTTAGTGAGGGTGGAAGCAACAAAGACAAAGACACCTCCTGGCTGACTCCCCCCAGTTTATGTACTGGGTACGGTGTTCTGTGGTATGGAGTATCCCTTTGGCCAGTTTGGGTCAGCTGTCCTGGCTGTGTTTCTCCCCTGCCCAGCTGCTTGTGCCCCTCCTCACTGGCAGAGCTGGGAAACTGAGAAGTCCTTGGCTTGGGGTAAGCACTACTCAGCAACAACCAAAATATCAGTGTGCAGTCAACATTATTTTCATACCAAACCCAAAACTCAGCACTGTACCAGTTACTAGGAAGAAAATGAACTCTATCCCAGAGAAAACCAAGACACTGTTTAAGAGCCTTATCAGACACTTTGTAAAGACATTGCTAGAGGCAGTGATGTTAGGGGTTTCAAGACGATGACAAAATATGGGTTTCCTGTTTTGAAGACAGAACTACTAAGGTAACTGAGTGCAAACATTAGCTTTTGGGTTGGTTTTAAACTCTGCTGTGGTGCCAATGGCCCTCCAGTGTCTGGCGCTACGGAAGCGAGCCCTCCGCAGCCCGCACGGGAGGCCGGGGCTCCGGCTCGGCGGAGGCGGTGCCGAAGCGGCCGCGGCGGTGTCCCGGCGACCGGGGCCCTGAGCTGTCCGCGGTGCTGAACGGGCCCGGCCCGGCGCCTGTGTTACCTGCGAGGCTGGGGATCTGCCTCTCAGCCTGTATTTCATTCTTCTGCTTTCGGTGGGTTTCATAGGCCGCTCTTTTCCCTGACACGTTTATGATTGACTGGAGAAAGACATTATGGAATGCGTTCCTTTGCAACACTCTCTGCCTAAAAGATTTCCAGATACCTGTAGTGAAAAGCGTCTTCAAGGCAGTGACAACATGGACATACTCATATTAGTGTGAAATCTGTTCCTGTGACTTCAAGTAAAGAGGGTACTTCTCACAGGCAAATAACTATAAAGCATGCAAATATTTGATTTTATGAAACAGAAATGCCAAAAACACCAAAGAAAAAGTTTCCTGAGTATTTTTTTTCAAATTATTTTACTTTTTACTCTCACTTGTATTACTATTTGTATTCTATATTTGAGTTGATTCCAGAGACAAACAGTCAAGTCTTGTGAATAAAAATCTCTGTCAAGTTCTTCATCATACTGTGGTCTAGTCCATAAAGCTGGGCAAATACGTGGGCCAAGAGATGCGGGGAATATACAGGAAAAAGTGATCTTTGTAAGAGACACACTGGCACTAATTTGGAGTTAGGTCATGCCAAAGAGCACCTTTGTATCCTAAAAAACCTCTACAAACCATTTTGAGTCATTTCACACAAGCACAAACCAGATCCTTACATTAAAACAAAGCTGCTTGCTAGTTGCTTGGTAGTCACTCGTGCTTACCTTTTTTCTTAAAAATACGCTCATGTGGCATCATTAATCTCACTAGAGCGTGTCTATGACTTTTCAGGATTTACCTGATTCTTAGTGCAGCACTGTCAAATGAACTGGCAAAGCAAACTGTGCAGACAAAGAAATATTTCGTGTACTAAGCTCCCCTACTTCCAACCTCCAGGTAGTCAATTGTTCAGTAAGAAGTTTTAAGAGCTTTCTAGAAATTTCCCTCTTGCAAAGGGAAATGAAAGCCCGTGACTGCTGAGATATAATTTTTTGACCACATTTGTGTAGTAACACCCCTCATTAAAAAGACTATTTCAATTCAGCTACCATGCCAGATTGTTGTAATAAATACTAGTAGTGATGGTTTTTGTGGAAAATACTATATTTAGCTTTAATCTTCATTAAAATCTAGTTATTTCAGACTTTCAGGGTTTTTTTTTCCATAGTCTTCTGAGGTTTTTTTAACTGTATTGGGTTTGCAATGCATGGGGGCTACAGGTGTGGCTTCTTTGTGAAGCTGCCAGAAGCTTTCCCTGTGTCTGATAGAGCTAACACCAGNCTTTTCAGGATTTACCTGATTCTTAGTGCAGCACTGTCAAATGAACTGGCAAAGCAAACTGTGCAGACAAAGAAATATTTCGTGTACTAAGCTCCCCTACTTCCAACCTCCAGGTAGTCAATTGTTCAGTAAGAAGTTTTAAGAGCTTTCTAGAAATTTCCCTCTTGCAAAGGGAAATGAAAGCCCGTGACTGCTGAGATATAATTTTTTGACCACATTTGTGTAGTAACACCCCTCATTAAAAAGACTATTTCAATTCAGCTACCATGCCAGATTGTTGTAATAAATACTAGTAGTGATGGTTTTTGTGGAAAATACTATATTTAGCTTTAATCTTCATTAAAATCTAGTTATTTCAGACTTTCAGGGTTTTTTTTTCCATAGTCTTCTGAGGTTTTTTTAACTGTATTGGGTTTGCAATGCATGGGGGCTACAGGTGTGGCTTCTTTGTGAAGCTGCCAGAAGCTTTCCCTGTGTCTGATAGAGCTAACACCAGCCAGCTCCAAGACAGACCTGCTGTTGGCTGAGGCTGGGCCAGGCAGTGATGGTAGAAGTGCTTTTGGGATAACACATTTAAGAAGGAAAGAAATGTTATTGCACAGAAGTACTTATGGCCAGAGAAGAGAGGAGTGGGAATATGTGAGAGAAACAACTGCACAGACACCAAGGTCAGTGCAGAAGGAGGGGCAGGAGGTGCTCCAGGAAGTGAAGCTGAGATTCCCCTGCAGCCCGTGGTGCAGGCCATGGTGAGGCAGCTGTGTCCCTGCAGCCCATGGAGGTCAACGGGGGTGCAGAGATCTTCCTGCAGCCCTGGAGGACCCCACACTAGAGCAGGTGGATGCCCAAAGGAGGCTGTGACCTGGTGGGAAGCCCAGGCTGAAGCAGCCTCCTGGCAGGAGTTGTGGATCCATGGAGAGAGGAGCCCGTGCTGGAGCAGGTTTGCTGGTTGGGCCTGTGACCCTGTGGTGGACCTGTGCTGGAGCAGCCTGTTCCTGAAGAATGGCACCCCATGGAAAGGGACCCACACCGGAGCAGTCTGTGAAGAACTGTGGTCCGTGGGAAGGACTCATGTTGAAGAAGTTTGTGGAGGACTGTCTCCTGTGGGTGAGACCCCACATTAGAACAGGGGAAGGAGTCTTCCCCCTGAGGAGGAAGTAGCGGCAGAAACCATGTGACAAACTGACCATAACCCCCATTCCTGTCTTTCTGCATCTCTGATGGGGAGGAGGTAGAAAATTGAGAAAAAAATAAAGCCCAGGAAGAAGGAAGGGGTGGAGAAAGGTAATTTTTAAGTTTTGTTTTACTTCTCGTTGTCCTAGTCCGATATTGATTAATAATAAATTCAATTAATTTCTCGAAGTTTAGTCCATTTTGCTCATGATGGTAATCAGCAAGTGATCTCTCCCTGGCCTTATCTCAACCCATGGCCTTCCATTGTAGTTTCTCTTCCCTGTATAGTTGAGGAGGGGGAGTGACAGAGTGGCTTTGGTGGCACCTAGCATCCAGCCAGGGCCAAACCACCACAACAGTTTATTCCTTTAAATATCTTAGAAGTGGAATAGTCTTTTGCTGAGATGTCTTTTAATGATAGGGAAGAACCATGATTTGTTCTTTAAGCATGCCCACAGATTGCAGGATGAACTGGTGAAATTAAACTTCTTGAAAGTCTGTCTGTATTCACAAAGAAACATATCCCCCTCTTCTTTACACTGCTATAAACCAGGAGTAAATCCACAAAATTTGGTGTGTCACCATAAATACAGGCAAATATGTCCCAGTGTTCTAAGGGGTTACAAATGGCTAGTCAAAAATAACAACTATGCTTACCTGAAGTGTAAAGCTAAGCAGTGGCTTCACTGGAGTAATTACCTTTAAATTCAAGCCTTCATTGTGAAGTTCTCACCATCAGCTCACAGGGAACTAAGAGGAACATGTTTGTTACAGAGCGTTACCTGTAATCATCTCAAACACATGACAGTAAGCATTCCTTCTATTTCGTTACAAAATTTTTGTGTGGATTTTCTGCTAAAATGCCAACTGTGGAAGATAAATCCTTTATTTAAGGCAAGAACAGGGAAAACATAAACAGAAACCAGGAGAGTATCTCAGATGCTCTTCTGCAGATCTACAGGGACATTGAGGAGGGAGCACACAATTCACATGCCAAACCAACAACCTGCAGCCAGTGATGCTGCTACCTGGTTGCTCCTTTCAGCACCCATTTCCCATCATGAATACTACACCTGGGGCCCTTTCTCCTTCCCCATTTTCTTTTATCCCTGGATATGTTGGCCCCCAGGCCAGCAGTAAGAATGAAAGGGATAGAAGTAGTGAGAGGGAAGTGAGAAGAAAAGGCCTTTCTCTTCCTCTTTTATGATGAAGAACAGCAAATGTCTGCAGCATGAGATGGTGCAGATGTGGGAGAAAAATATTTTTTCTCCCAGGTTTTTCCCTCTCTATTGTAATCATCACCTCCTGTGTAGCTCTTTCTTCCCAGAGTACTTCCCTATCCTTCCTTACAGAGTAACCCTATGCTCTATACACCAGCAGACCACTGTGAGTCATTTCATTAGCAGAGGTGCTGTGCACACTCCTTCCTCGCCTCTGGCCTTATCCTTTGTGTCTTTTCTCACTGTCATGGCTGTCACCTCATGATCTCAAACACTTGCAACCATTTTTCCAAGGGGACAGTGGCATCCGGCTGTGCCTGAGGTGTGTTGTCTCCCTCTCTTCAGTTTAAGTACGTGAGGTAGCTGAATAGTCGGAAGTACTTTGTGCAGGCATGACTTGGAAATGTAATTTTAATTCCAGCCACGAGGGGACCTTCATAGTTTATTGTCTCTTTCCTGCAGGTTCGTCTAATCCATACACTTAGATCAGTTAGAGTTTTGCTGCTTCTTAGGTAAAAAGACATTCTTTTTTTTTTTTTTAATAGGGCTTTCATTTTTTAGGTGTCCAGAGCTCATATCAAAAAGACCCCATGCCTTGCATAGAGAAATTTGGCAAATAACCTACAAAAATTAATCCCAAAAATAAGGAGCTCCCACTTATTGCAGCAATTGTTTTCACATGGTATGACCTGTGTTTGGACTCTCATTTTCCTCTTGCATGCAGCAGCTGTGTACTTGAATAATTTGATCAGGTCGTGCTTGTATGACAAAAAAGAGGATGAGACTGTAACATGCACTAACTTGCTCACTTAGCAATGAGCAGCAAAGACAGAACAACTAAAACACACAGCCAGGTTCCCCAGCCCCTTTGGAGCTGGTGACGAGCCACCAAAGCTGCCTGCTGTGCCTGCTGCTGCTCCTCTGCCAGCTCCACTGCGCTGGCCACCCCATCACCTGCTCTGCTCCCACCTGCTCTGTGCAGAGAACCACCATCCCTCGGCACAGCTGCTCCTGACACCACTCCTGAGAGGCAGGCAGCCCACCCACTGCTTTCCCCCTCGGCTTCCCAGGAAGAGATGTGCTCTTACAGCAGCCACGGAGGGGAACCTCTGCCTCAGGCATGAATGGCTGTGGGTGAGCTGGGATCTTCCCTTAGGCACGGCCAGCACTTGGGCCATGTGCCTTTCTTCCAGTTCTGGAAAAAGGGCCTTCCTGTATTAAAACACACGCAACTTCCTTTTCTCTGCAGTTATATCCTGAAAGAGATATTATAACTACTAATAAATGCTTGTGTTTGCTGCATCCGAGAAAGACTTGTGAATTGCAGCTCTCAAGTACTTCTCAGGCATTCTGAGGTCATGCTCAGCATGGAATTGAAGAAGGTGGTGTTTCTCAGCTGTCATGCTCTAAGGTCTCTGAGAAATCTCATGTGGGCAGTGAACAATTATGTATGTACTACACAGGCCAAGTTAAACCCAAGGCTCCCCCATAGATCATATTTAACCTGCTGTCTTCATGAAATCTTTCTAATCTGTTTAGAAATGTCCATTGCATCTTAGACACCCTATGGGAATGCAAACTGAAAGGAAGTAGAAATAAGCAATACGTTAATGATAACAATGTTTAGAAAGGGATTTCATGGGAATGAAATAGACTTTTATTTTTGCCAATATAAATAAAGGCAGAAAGCTGTTTTTGTAGCAGGCGTGTGTGAAATGTGAAACCCTGGCAGTGCGCAGCAGTACCGATATGAATCAGAATGACTGCAATAAGCAAAATGCTGCACCCCTGGAGGTGGCAACGTGATCTGGCGGTTACAGTAGCAAAGAATAAATTTGAAGCTCCCCGTTCCTGCCCCTGACTGACTCTATGTCTGTAGTCAACTCATGTATTGTCTATCAGTTCACCCATCTGTAAAATAGGGACATATTTATCTGTGTCTTATCAGAACCAACTCTTGGCAAGCGTCACTAGTGGACGCTGGCAGCCCTGTCCTGTCAGGAGTGCAGGATTTCACAAGTGAAGAGTACAAGTCACTAGCACTTTGCCAGGACACAGAGTACCATTCCTTTCTTTAAACAGCTGTACACTTACAAGGAAATGTGGTGATACTGACTGAAGAATCTCTTTATTCTCCAGGTAGCTTTGAAAGACTTTGAGTTAAACTTCAGAGACGAGTAGCTCTCTAGAGCAGATATGCTATAAAAGAAGTCAATTAAACCTATCTAATCTTATCCAAGCAATCATCACTAATCAATCTTATAAAAGAAAAAATTTTATACATATATTTATTAAAACAAAAATGCATTGCATGTTTTTGTTTCCATCTTCATTAGTTGAAATTAAAATCTTTAAAATGATATTTTATAGCTGAACTGAGTTGGTAGTCCCAGAATCGTTGCTAAGGTTAAGGTTTCCTAAATAATGTTTCTTAATCATAGACCACACATAATCTTGTAATTGCAGAATCAGCAGACAGAGCAACGGCTAAAAGAGACTGGAAACTGAAATGTCTTTCCACATGCAGCAGGGCTCTCCTGAAAGGTTCCTGTTTGACATGTGAAAGCTCACATATAACCTCTCTCCTGTGAATAAATATATTTTTCCAGCTTGCTTATCTGCAGACAGAGGCTGCCACAGCAACATAAAAGAGCTGCATGGGCCCAACCTGTGTGTGTGTATAATCGTGGATACCCATTTAAAAATGCTCTCTGCATTTTCTGCTCTATCTATAAATTTATCACTGAGTATTCTTATAAAACCATCAATTATAAAATCATGCTTTTGATTAAACTGTTATGACTTTAGGTATATATTAGGTCTAATCAATTTTCATGTTTTGAGACTGCCTTTCTGCCACATGTAATTTGAAACTAATTGCAAAATTAATAATAAAAGCAGAGACTATCTTCTTTCAGAAAGAACTTAAATCCATTACAGTCTACCATGAAGGAAAACCCTCCTACAAGTGCTTTGGTTTTCTCTCTGCCTGTTGGAGAAAAGTTGCACAACCATTTTACTCTGCACTTTACTGGTTGTGTTTTTACATAATTTAGCAGCAGCTGTCAGCCCTGCCTCCCCCACCATATACACCTTGGGAGAACTCCCACAACTGCTTCTACACAAAACTAAGTCCACTACAGGAGTTGGCCATTTAAGCTGAAAATTCAGACTGCCCAAATTCCTGTCTAGGCACCACCTAATTCCAGAAAAGCGTCCAAAGGCGACTGATTATTTATTAAGTTTCCCAGCTACCTTCCTGTGTGCTCCTGAGCATTCACAAGCTGTGTGCCCTGTGAGAGGCACAGCAGCCACCTCAGGAGAAAGCGTGTCATGTGGTGCCTTTTGCAACAGGCTTTTTCAAAGGTAACCTGCAAGATCAGACTGTAAAATAACCAACTGCAGCCAAATAATCTGACCGAATTACGAAACAGGTTAACAAATTATTTATAGCATCACCGGAGGGAGGAGTCCCAGCCGTGGCCCGGGCTGGGACTGCGTTGGGTGTGGAGCTCGCATAACCCCTTCTGCAAGGAGCTCCCAGCCCAAGCACCAGGCAAGAGAGAACAGATGGTGAGAGACAGATGGGAGAGTACAAGGAAACAATGAGATAAATGAGCAAAAACTCAGCTGAAGACTTTAGCATTTGGTTCCAAAATTATTAATTTTAGTAATCATTTCAGCTGATGTAACCCCACGGTAGAACGCCTTTCCTGTTCCAAAGGTCTCAATAGCTACAATTACAACACATGCCGCAGCCCAGCACGGGTTACATTTTAGGTAAAGAGTGGGAGTTCAGCAGGCAAGAAGAACCAAGGCAGGGGGTGTCAAACGCTGAAATTCTTTCGTAAAGGGGGCTGGGGTATCGCAGCAACCGGCGGCTTAAGGCAACCTGATAAAGCACTGCTCAGTAGGTGACTGACGGGCAATTCGGGCTTCCCGGGAGGCCGGCGCTGCCCCAAACCCGTGTCCCACGCTCTCGCAGCCCGCTGGGGATGCTACAGCGAGGCGTGGGGACGCCCCAGCGCGGCGGGGGAAGCTGCTGGCACCGCGCGGTCACTCACACACCGCCACCCGGTCCCCGCGGGCTGGTGACAGCCCAGTCACATCCCCGCCCCCGCGGGGTGCGCTGAGCCACCCGATGCCGCGGTCCCGCGACGGCAGCCCTGGAAGCCTGGAGGTACCCCTCGGTGTCAGCGCGCACCGAGGGGAGGGTCACACACGGACCCCAGACCGCCACGCGCAGCCCTGAGGGGGTCGAAATCCCCAGAGAGAGCCAAAGGNGGGTGCCGAGGTAAGGCGGGCGCGGGCGCCGGCGCCACACCCGGGCAGGCACCGGGACACCCCCGGGCCGCTCCCCGGGGGCCGCCGCACGGAAAGCGAAACCAAAAGGGTGGTGGTGGCGGCGGCGGGAAGGGGCGGGCAGGGGCACCCGCGGCCCGGCTCGACCCGGAAAGACCCGGCTCG
>VZTH01019474.1:246280-339155 GCA_013397815.1 Aleadryas rufinucha | reverse complement strand
GGGCGATCGGGCGGGCTCAGCGCGCCCCCATGGCCCTGGCGCCGGGTCAGCGGGCACGGTAGCAGCCTCCGGCTGTCGCCGCGGGTGACTCAGAGCTCCCCGGGCAGGGCCGCCTGGAGATGCGCCTCTCCGCCGGGCTCCGGGTCGCCGCGGGAGACTGACTGAGCCACAAAGAAGTTTCCCTGGCGGCGGCGCGGCGCTCCCCTATGCACGCCTCCGGCCGCCGGTCCTGGAGCGCTGCTCGGCAAGCGCCCAGCGCCGACCCCGCCATGGAGCCCCGCGCGGGGCTGCACAGCAGCCCGGAGCTCAGCCGGGCCAAGCGGCTGACCGTGGGGGAGCTCTGCTCCCTCTTCGAGGCTCGCTGCGCCGCCGTGGCCGCCGCTGCCGCCCGTCAGCTGCCCGACCGGCCGAAGAGGGGCTGCCGACCCCCGAACGGGGTTCTGCCGCCCGTCATCCCCCGGCTCACCGTCACCGCCGAGGAGAGCGAGGAGGCGCAGGGCAGCCCCCAGGCGCGGCCGGCGCGGCCGGAGGGCGGCGGGCTGAGGACGAGCAGCTCGCTGCACCTGCAGTCCCGCAGGCTGTCCAACTCCTCGGTCTCCTCCACCGGCTCCTCGTCCCTCCTGGAGGACTCGGAGGACGATGTGCTGAGCGACACGGAGTGCAGGAGCCAGGGCATCGTGCACTTGGAGCACGGCGAGGACACCAGCCAGGTAGGGGCGCGGGGTGAGCGGTTCGCCCGGGACGCGCTGCCCCCTCCTCGGGCCAGCCTGGCCGGGCAGCTGGGCGCCTCCCGAGCTCCTCAGGGGCCACCAATTGCTCCTGCTTGGAGTGAGGTTTCCGTGACCCAGCTCCACGGAAACTCCAGAAAACTCCTGTCCTGGGCCGGCAGCAGTGCGCTGCGGTGCACAGGCTGCGGCGCCTGTTGGGAAAGCGCTTCTGCACGTGGGCTCCTCAAAAACCCGGCCAGGTGTGCGCTGTTTCTTTCTGCCATGGAATTGTAGCTGCTGTCCTAGGAATATGGGGTATGGTTTTTGATCGTAAGTGGGTTGTTTATTCTTTTTTCCAGTCTCCTGTGTCAGATGCTCAAAATAAAAAAATTCCAGGCATTTCCCAGCAGGTATTTTTTGGTCTCTTTCAGTTCTGGAGTCTGTGGTTGTCAATTTTTGAGCCGCTTCTTGCTGTGAGCATGGCAGGAGATGGGGAGGAGCTTGGAATGGATAGAATGCATGCTTTTGTCCATTCTGGCAGCAGCACATTCTTTTCAGTAAATCCCCTCTGTAATTTGGCTGCTTTCATCCACGAAGTGCACTTTTAAAGGCATGTAGTTAGTTGCTTTTTCATGATCTTTGATGTATATTTGCCTGACTCCATATAGCGTGCTTCTCAGGCTTTTGTACCTGAAAAATGTAGCTTTAGTGAATTCGCCCTCCCACCTTCATTGACACTGCAGCTTAAATTGTTGTTTTACTGCCAACTCATTGGTGCTGAATTGTTTTCAAGCAGAACATACGCTTTGATAAACAATGTATAACGAAGAAGTAATGCAACTTGTAGGTGATACCTCCAGCTGGACTTTTCTCATGGTAATTGTGTGTTTGCTACTTTAGAGGACACATAGTACAGGAACTAAAATGCTGTGCACAATATTGGTTTTGTTTGCATCAACTTGTGGCCTGATTTTGGAAGAGAAGAAGAAAAAAAGGTTTTGTACTTTGTCATGTTGAGTGTTAAGAAACCTGTAATAATAATACTTTATTTGTACTTTTGATTCTGAGATAGAATCTGGTTTGCAGGGGAAAAAATTACTGGTTTTTTTGCTTTCTTTTCTAAAATACACGCCATGCGATTTTGTGAAAGTAGCAGGAGAATAGAAACTAAAGATAATAAAGGGCCATAGGATCATTTGATTCTATATCCCTGCTATTGCAGTATGTGTGGTTACTGGGGAGCAAGAACTAAATGATGACACTTCAGCAGTAAGAGAACTCTGAGGTGGCATCGTGGCAGCTGGTTAAACTGTGAATATAGACTGAAGCCAAACTGATTTTTCAGATGAGAAGCCATGCTACCTCAAAGGTTATGTTTCTGCATCTTCGAAGTCATTGGTACTGACTGCAGTATTGAGACCCAAGTGATTGGGAGTGTATCCTTCCCTGTAGTCTGACATACATGTATGTAATACAGCACAAGTGGATGTGAGTGGTACTACTTTGTTTTAGGAGGTCTTTATAGCCACCTTTCAATTAAAAGAAAATAAAATATTAAAATAAGAAGATCTTTAACATTGACTTATAGACAAACTAAAAATACCTGTATTATAAATGTTTTAAACTCTGAGAGACTGTTCTGTTCATTTAGGTGTGTGGGAAATTGAGAACTTTTACAGTATTATAATAATTCAGTTTTTGGAAAGGTTTTTGCAGTTTTCCAAAGTTTAGTGCAGCTGCAGGACTGTTTAATGCCTCCTTGGTAAAGTAAGTATTCCCTAAACTGAAGTAAAATACTTGATATTTTAAAAGGCTGAGTTACATTTTCATACCTGCAGCATGAAATGCAGGGTAGGGGAAGATGGGGCAAACTGTCCACCAGGAGCTTGCATTCTGACTGATTTCCTTTATCTCATTATCCCTTCTGTGGCAAGTTGTTAAACCAGAGCAGGGACTGGTACCTAGGGCTCCAAACCAGCAGAATTTCGTAGCACTACCTAATAAATTAAATGGGCTCACCTGCTCAGTGACTGCTTACGTGGTTCATCCCTCCCTTCCTCACTGCATTACCCACCAAGAGCTCAAATCCCAGGAATCTGCTGTTTCTCCTGTGGTCAGGTGCACTGCCCATCATCTCAGGTGGCCGCGCTGCTTGCTCACCAATACGTGGAGGCATCCAGGACAGTTCTTGTGATTGATGTCTTTTGTTACTGGGCAATGCTGTGACACTTATGATCCCTCTGCACTCAGCTGTCCACTCTTGTTTCTTTAGCAAAGCAGTGACTTCATACCCTGCCAAAGCTGGAGTCTGTGCTTTGAACCTCTGGGGGTTCAACCTTACAGGATGTGTCCTTTCAGCTCGTAAATCTTGAGGCAGGATGAATGTTTAGTTTAGAATGGAAGGCTTTGGGTTCAAGGCAGGCACATGTGAGTGAAAATAACTACAAATTTTAGGATAACCTAAGGAATGGTTTTATATTTTGAAGATTTTATTTAGAGGCAATTTGGAACATTTTGTTTATATTTATTGTTTTCAGTGTATTTTAATAGGTGAAGGCTTGTTCTAAGAGTGGAACAAAAAGGATAGAGACTTTTCTAAAGAAAACTGAAATCAGAGGTGGGACAAAGTTACTGTTTCCTAATTCATAGGAAATTTTGACATTTTAAAATTTCTCTTGTATTGGTGAATTCTCTGAGACTTTTCTCTGGAAATACTCAAAGTTAATTTGGAATCTGGCACCTTATGATTAAGCTCAGACCAGTGCTTGGAGAACTGCTGGGCTGTCAAGCCTACCAGGCTCCCCAGTGCCTACCAGGGACCTTGGAAACTTGCCCAGGTCTTCATCTGTGGGAGTAGAAGTTCTGATAGTGTTCCTGTTATCAGAGCTTCAAGGCTTCCATCTGGAGACCCAGGAACTTGAGACCGAAGCTGAAGAAGGCTCTCCCAGGCCTCTCTACTGTTGACCTGGAGAACAAGACCCAGGTGAGTTTGAAATATTGTGAGCTCTCAAGCTCCCTGTGCAGGACTGTGTGTAAGATGGGAAGCTCAGGAGCCTCTTTGTTCAGGACTTGCTGCCCTGGAGTTCTCAGGCCTTAAATCCCAGGATGGTATGCCTGGGAGTGCTGTCTTTCTGACTGTATTCTTTGGAGGACAGCTCTCCTTGGCAGTTCACCTGGCAAGCAGCTTTCCAAGAGGATGAGTGATTCAGTTAAGTGTTTCACAGAGCATTCTGGGTTGGATGGTTTGATGCATCATGACAATGTTAAATTTTTGTTTCTTCTTGAGCACAGTATGTGGGCATGTCCCTGGAGTGTTAGGGCTCGTGTGGGGGCAGTGAATGCCTTGGGACTGATGGCTGACGGTGACAGCGCAGTCCCAGCCTGGCTCCGCTGGGACCAAGTGCCATTTGCATCTGGGCAGGCCCACCTTTGAGAGGAGCTCAGTGGGTGGTGTTCCAGTTTCTCTGCATAAGTTATTCATGCCGTTTTGCAGTAATTAGCAGAGGCTTTGCGATTGGGCTGTCCTGCCTTTCCTGAAGGAAGCCCCTTCCAACAATGAAGGGATGGAAGTATGAGAGAAGCCTATTCTGCTGCTGTCCTGTTTGTCCAACTTGGGGTTCAGTGAAAACCGATCGTGCAAAGCTGTGCTAATGGAAACTGTGTAATGCCATATTCGGAACTTTGTAAATTTTAGCGATTAACTTAAAAGAAAAAGTATTGGTTATTTTTTAAATAGCCAGTTGACAGAATAGATTTTACCCTATGGCAAAAGCTAACATTCCTGCCTTCCCTTGCATTTAAATGGGAAGCATACTTCTGTAGCCTTGCTTCATGCCATCTGGGAGGTGTATATACACAGCTGAATCTTGCAGTGAAAACACCAGTGGTGCTTTTATAGTAATGGAGAGAGTACAAGAGTTATATATTTTTGTCTTCATTCTGTGAATGAGCAGTTTTAAGAAATATGAAGTCTGGTTAGCACCTTCTTTGTTGGGACAGAGACTTTAAAAAGTGGTTTTCACGGAGAATAAACATGATAATGTAAAGCAGCCTCTTGTCCTCATTACAGGAGAATGTTATTTACTAGATAGAAACATGCCAAATAAATATACTCATTTTCATAACTGTGACCTGTCATTCCAAATTCCTAGAACTGTAACCATGAGAACAGCTGACAGTTTTCTAGAGAAAAAGCAGTTCAGTTCCTGCCTGCAATGATACCAGTCCAGAAACTTTGGGGAATAGCCATTAGTGAAGTGCATTTTGTTTGGTTTCACTGATCTTCTTGATGTTATTTTTCATAACATCAAGTACCTTAAAATGGACAAGTGTGTAGAAAGGCACACACACTTAATAGCTAACTAACTAAATAAATTAATAAATACAGAATGAAAGTTTCAACTACTTTGGCTCAGGGGTGGGTTACATAAGCTAATGCAGTAGAATAAAACTGTTATTTTTAAATGAAGAATAGGAATGACGGGATGACATAAGTAAGACTGTTAATGGGATTTTAGCCTACTCTCCAAAGGAAAGAAAGCTTGTGTAATCACTCTATAAATTCCATTTCAACAGCTTTAGTAGGTTTCAGCCAAATTTGGCAGTGGCATAGACATCTCAAAGTTTCTCCGAGAGCTCTTTAAAGTTTCACGAAGGTCAGACTGGGTGGAAGAGAGGAAACCAAAATAGGTGCATACTCTTTCTTCTCTGGGGGAGAAGGTGCCAGAGGAGCGAAACAGCTGTCTTCTGTTTTACTTGTTGACTGGCAAATTGGCATGGGTGGCATACTGGCTAGTCCATAGATGCTTCCATGCTGGATCCAGCTGCAGCAGGTAGTGTCTCCTGTCCTTAGGGTAATTAGGAGAAAGTATGGGAGGGATCATGCAATGGTGTGGGATGGTAGGGTTAGGGAATGTGGAAGGCAATAGCTGAGGCACAGGGGAGAAAGGGAGGAAGTTATAAGGAGATGTGGAAATGTTAGGGAGGTTGGAGGGCTTTTGAAACAAGTTTATAGAGGACAGCGACAAGCTGTGGATACTCTGATAAGGGTGCAGGACAGTAGATACCAGTCAAGTAGAAGCTAAGCTTCACTAATGTGCTGCTCATGACACAGCTGCTTTTAATGGAATACATTTCATGCTTCCAAAAACATGCAGATTTATAATGACAGTCCCAAATACTGAAATCTTCCTGTTGAATACTGAACAAATTTGAGGTGAACAGCAGTAATGTTGCACATTTGCACAGTTCTTGGAACAAACTCTGAATTGGGAGCCTTCTCTCAGTTTGAGGATGAATTCTTCACCACTGTACACTGCAGTGGTGGAGTATATGAAAACATCAGCAGTATCATGTCTAATGGTGACTGTTTATTAGTAATGTGGATTCTTGTCTATAAGGAAATGACTTAGGTCTTACCAAATCAGTTGAGAGAGAGGCAATTAAATGTCTTATCAGATAAGAGTTTTTAATATAAGGGATATATCTGAAATTGTGACTTAGAGATTACAAGAGTCTTCTGAATCAGTTTCGCTCTGATAGTTTTCACTTTTCATATGTTAAAGGACATGTTGTTTGGGCATACAGTCTAAAATTGAAAGAACTCTGTGATAACTTTCCTTATGGGCTTGTATTTCCTGCTGTATTGGGTGTGTTGTAGAAGTTTCTCTGTATGTGCACTTTTGTAGTTCAGACCTCCTTATAATGCTTGTTACAACTCGAAAGGTGGGAAAAAAGTAACAGCAACTCCTCATCACTGGGTGATGCATATTTAAAGAGGTCATACCTAAGTATATTTTTCTCAAGCTATCATTGACTCAGCAGATTTATTTGTGAAAACCCATGACAGTCTCAAAAGGAATAAGGGTAGTGGCTGGAGCAACAGTTTGAAAATTTTGCATGTCTGTATATTTTTTGGGTTCTGACACTATTACCCTGTTAGACTGGTTTGATTGGAGGGAATATTTTTAAATTGATTAATTTAATTACCACGTGTAATTAATGTGGTAGTTAAAATATTCAAAAATTACCTCAACTCATATCTGAAGTTTATTACAAATGCAATGTGTTAAAGTGGATCAGTTTGATTAAATGCTCACAATGTGATGCAATTTAATGTTGGAAGCTGAGAATGCACGTTTTATTTATGTGGTAAATAGCTGTTTTGTTTAGCAGTGGCTGAGAGAAAAACTAAGGATCATCATATGGCATTTTGTAGTGATTACCTATAAAATGTGGTGGCAGAAAAAGTAATGTTAACCTTACACATCTTGGAAGGAAAAAGTGATCTTATGTACAGCTGCAGTTGGGTCTGTCTCTCTTCTTCCTTCACAATCAGGATAGTTCTTGCAGTGAAAGGGGACTGAGGCAGAGAAAATTGGCTTGTCAGTCCATGTTAATTTGGATCTTGCATAGTGTAGGTTTAAACTGAATTTTTATGTGCTCTTTTCAGCCAACAGAGCTTCATCTCAAAAGCTCACAAGTTGGATAAGGTGGCGTTGTCTGTTCAAAGCATAATATACCTGGGGCAAAATATCATTAAAAAAGGGAGGGGAGTGGGAGCAGGTGTTAGTCTATCAACTCATTCTGAACAAAAGCATAGGGAAAAGGGAGAGGCTACCTGTTCATCCCGTGTCAGGCTAGCAAATACTTTATTGTTTCCAATGCTTAACTGATTCATTCCTGTCAGTAATGGAGAATGCTTTCTAGGATAACACATAACCAGCAGCATTTAAGTGGATTTTTGTACTGATGAATGCTGAGCTTCTCAAAAGGGATGAAATATTTTACATTCCAAAACATGGAGGTGTGAGACCAATGCTGTAGAAACCTACCCTGAACCCATCAGGCCTGGCTATTGTTGCTCATTAGCAAATCTTCTATTCCTTGGCAATCTTGGGAAGAAGTTAGCCAAAGACAAATTGACAGTCATTTGGAGCAGTGATCATAGACTTGACGTGATCCAGATTTAGAGCTTGGGACAGACTCTCCAAGCCAGTTGGTGACTATAGCAAGCATGACACAGACACTGCTTTGTGAGAGCCTCGTATTAACCCAGAATCCAGGAACACTCCATATTCACAGGCTGAAATATCCAAGTAAGGTGATGCAGTGATGCAAACACTTAAAACTGTTTACCTCAGCCCACTAATACCATCTTTATTTTACTCACATTCAACTTCAGTCTGCTGTTCTTATTCAGCCTTCTGACCTCATCTGTACATGAGCCACATTCATAACAGAGGTGTGGTTACAGGTGATAAAGAATATGTATAGAAACATGTTATGTCTGGGTGTCGTTGGTACTGAAATGTGTCTGATTCATCCAGAGGATTAAGAAGCTGGGATGTTGCAAAACTGTGTGAGTTAGTGGGAATGGCACAGTTCACTTGGGATGTATCAGCAGAAACTGCTTCATACAACTTCATACATACTTCATACAACTTTCATGTTATAAGAATAATGCCTCTTGATAAATTATATTGAACATTGCATAGAAAGAGAAGGTCTTTGTGTTCAGTGATGGTAGAAAATCATCATTCATTATCAATATAACTGATTTTGTCTCCTGGTCTCTGCCACATCCCAGCATAAAGTGATCCAGTCTTAGTTATAGCTGCTTTCACTACTCTGAGCTGCTACAGAGAACACAGCTTTCTTTGTGTCTCGGCTCTTTTCAAGCAGCTCCATACAGCTGAGAACACTGCAGCGGTTCTTTCTAGTGATGTTCACTCGAGACAGCACATCTTTTCTGTGCTGTACTTTGTCTGCTTCCTGTGGTGGGGTGCTGAATCAAATGTAGGCTTCTACTTCTCGCCTTTGAAGTGCTGGTGCTAGTCGAAGTCTGTGTGTTGTGGGCACACAAGGGATCAGTGGAGCTCAGCTGGGAGGAATGTGTTCAGCCATCCCACTCCAGGCACAGGAGGTGAGCTTGAGGAGGCTCGAGGCAGCTGTCAATTGGGTTTTCCCGTACAAGAAGGCATTTCTCACCAGCCAGTGCTGGCTCACTCTGCAGCACATACTGTGGAAATGGAGGGAGCACTGCTGCCATGTGTCAATACCTTCCACTACTGGAAGTTCTTCAGATGCTCCGAAATCACCACTCTGCTGAAAATCTTCAGAGATCCTCTGAGCATGTGACACAGGTAGTGGTACTGTCTGGTGCTTTCAAATGACCAGTCTTATGGGTACACACATTGCAAAGGGTAGCTGCAAGGTTCTAATGCAGGCTACTCAGGAGCAAAACTTTGGAGAGGAGCGAGGTAAGAGGGTTGTGATAGGTACAGGTTATGTACAGGCAGACAGAAGGGGAGTGACTGGGAGTGGTTGGGAAGGCTACTGGAAATGCGAGAGGAAGGACTAGAGGGAAGGGCAAAACTTAATGGGCAAGCAGACTATTGCTTTAAAATTCAAGGAAAATACATTCTCAAAAAAGCAGGAGAACATGTGACAACTATGTTAAGAAATCATCAGTCAAACATTGAAAGTATATGGAATGAAAGAACTCACGTGCCTGCAGTGTGGGTATGTTAATGTTCTACTGTCTTTCATTACAAGCAGGCGTAGCACTTGATGCACAGAATTCATGACTTTCAACTGTTTTGTATTTCCAGTCAACTCAAAGGACAAGTTGCAGTTCCACAGTGATTGATGACGTGTTGCAGAACCTCTGTTTATTCATAGATAGCTCTGCAGCAGATCACAGGAAGGGAAAGACTCCCAATTTAACGCTGCTGAATGCTGATGTGGGGAACTGCTGCCTTTCACAGTTTCACAGTCCGTCTTTGCCTGGGAAGAGACTAGGCAAGTTGTTTATGCAGACTTTCATCATAGCCAGTACTTGTATTTTTCTCATTCTCCATTTGACTGACTTGAGAGTGAGCCTTACTAGCAGAAACACTGAACATTTGTATATGTGACCAAAGTTAATGGGAGCTGTTCTACAGCACTGTTCTACAGTATTGTATAACACTGGGTATTAGGAAAAGCAAAAATCAACACCTCAGATTAAGCTTTCAAAATTAATGGGTACTTTTCATATTAACCTATCTTTCCTTCAGTATTTTTCCCTTTAAGATACGACTAAAACACTTCACTTAACAGGTTGTGGAAACAAATTCACTAAAATTTGGAAAACAGTCTACTGCTGCAGTAACTGTTGCCTTTAAGTTTGTACCGAAAACTTCAACTCTGAAAATTTCTAACTTTTGAGTACTCAGTTTTGCATTTAAGACATTATTAAAGTTCCAGCACAAATGTAATTCTGGATCTGAACGTGTGTTCCAGGAGCAGAAGGTGCTGACATCTGGCAGTGATGTTTCATCCTCCCTCTGTTCCCAAAGCGCTCGCTGTGGAGTGAGGTGGTGCTGCCTGGCGCGGGGATTGTGCCCCTGCTAGAGAGGGCACTCACAGTGGGGCTGCACTTGGACAGGCTCTTCAGGCCCTGTGATAGGTGCCCTCTGGTGTGGGGAAAACCTGGTTCACAGCTGTTCTCCTGCACAGCTGAGCCTCGTCAGGCTCCCCTCCTGTATATGGCTGAACACATCCCTCACGGCTGAGCTACGCTGATCCCTTGTGTGTGCTGTGCCCAGCAGTCTCCGCAGAAAGTAATTAAATACTAATGAGAGTCTACTGCAAATTAATTTGAGGTTCTTAAAATTTGCCAGACTTCGTCAGGTTAACTTCTGCTCTTCCCATTGCTTACTCCTGCTTTGAAAACTCTCCTCTTCCTAGATTTCAGGTTCCTTCCTCAAAATTCAAGGTTAAAAAGCTTTTCAGAGGATTCATTAGAAATTTTGTAGTGGGGTCAATATGAATCTTTCTAGCCTTGGAAACGGCTCAAGTTTTGTTAGAGTTGTTCAATCTGAAACAAACCAAGCAGTTTTAGCTCTTTTTTGAGGTGGGCAACTTAGAGCAAATCACCAGAGAATGAAACACATATAAAGAGTTCTTGTGCACTGGTGCTTTGGTGGTTGTGCAGGAAATCTGGGGTTTGAGACCCTGATCTTCTGAAAAAGGCAGACCTAGAGCAAGCCTGTATGGCTTTTGTACTCTTCTCCATTGTTGTATGCTTATGTGGTACAGCAGAAAGGATAAAAATCTGTGTGAACAGTGTTTCTGCATGCAGATCAGCTGTTATCTTGTGCAGGGTTTGAGTGGGTTGTTGGCTAAGTGCACTTGACCTGAATATTCTAATCACTATAAGCTCTGCTTGGTGTGGGCTCCCTCCTTTGCCACCCATGTATGTTCTGTAGGAACAGCATCGCTGACCCCACAAAGGGTCAGCTTTGTTCAGAGGAAAATGTAATCTGAAGAAACTAAGAAACCTTCCTACGCTTCAGCTCTCACTTTTCATAGTGCAAAATCCTGAGTATCAGAATTTTGAGCTGATAATTTGATACAGTTTGTGTTGTCTTGCTCTGTGGAATTTAAATAAGAGCCCTTTTTGCCTACTTTGTACTAACCCAGAAGGAGTAAGCAATTAAATCCTGAGGTACTCATTTCAGGACAGATTCTGCCATTCTCTTGAAAAATCTATGAAAGGATTTTAAAATGGAGACTCCTGACTTTGAGGTGCTTTTGCCTATCACTTGCTCCTGGTGTCAGCAGGGCTACCAAAGGCAGTCAGTATTAAAAAGAATGAAGCCATATTTTATATGTTAGGAAGAAGTAAGCATCTAGAATTCTCTCTGGCCTAATAGTCTGCCTGGATTTGGGCACTAATCAGGCCCCTGTAACAGTTTCATGAGTTGTTTTCCCAAAATTTTTAGCAAGACCAAAGAGAATTATGTGCCTTCATCAAAGGCACCAAGAAAGGGAGCAAATCCTGAGCTGTCTAACAGTCCAGTGCTTGTTAATCACTCTGCCAACAGTCTCCAAGTCTTTTTCCAGCACAGGACTGGCTGATGTCCCGAGTACGGTTTCCCATTCCAATATTAAAACTGGAGTGACAGATAACAAATAATCAATCTTCTGTCCCTGTTTATCCACTGGGATTTTCTGCATCATCTCTAGAAATATGTCCTCTTCCGTTGCTGTAGTTCTGTCTTGATCCTATTCTGCCTTTTCAGCCCTCTGATTTTACAGGCAATAGTCCTGTCTAGGACTATAGGATGAATGTAGCCAAGTCACCAATATTGTTTTTATATCACAGTCTTCAATAAAAAGAGTAGATAGGCAGCAAAATCAGTCTTGGCTTGGGAAGTAACTTCTCTGCATGGCCTATTCCCCTGTGACCTGTGTAGGTCATCACCCATCTGCAAATGACATTTCAATGTCTGTCTTCTCTTTGTTGAGCCCTGGTAAATTGATATTGGTCGCTCTTGGTTTTGCTACCTATGTCCAATCTGGCACAGAAGCTGCTGCTTGCTCCATATTTCAGGAGGCTGGTGTAGGTGGTTGTGCAAGATACGGGAGTGCAGCTTGCAGTTCTGTTGCTAGGAGCCAACAGTATGAAGTTCTTAGAAGTTTTATGGGGGGTTTTTCTCTCTTTTACTGTGAGAGAAAAATTTTGGTAGATAAGTTGTCTTTATAAACTACACCCTGTTCATTTTACTTTATTTTTAGGTGCGTTTGCAGCTTAATAATTGACAGTTGAGGTTTATGCTTCTACAAAGGTGGAATCTCCAGTGTCCTGATGGTGAACGCACATTTACCTTCAGGGCAGAGGAAACATGCTCCGTAAAACACATACACTATTGTTCAAACACCCACAACTCTTCAGGAAGACAGATGCCTTGTTTCAGTTTCAGTCTTTAGTTGAGTCACTCATGCTTATGTAAGGTCTGAATTTGGTTTCCTTTCTTAAGGCTGCATTATGGAAATTAAAATCTTAAATAATCCTTTGTCTCTGGGGCTACCTGCTACTGATACAGAGGAGGAATTCAACTCACCTCTCTTATGTTGCTCTGTTAAGAGAAAGTCTCTTTTGATCCTGTAGTTTTGCTCAAGGGAGAAGTCTTTTGTCTGGATTCCTTACATAGTTCTTAGGGCTGACTTGGGGAAGGAAGAGTTTCTCTAATCTTAGGTTTGCTTCAAAAAAAAAACCTATCTTGTAAGCCTCTCACTCCACTGGGATAAGGTGAAGGGTCCTCACTTCCGTAGAATTACAGATTTCTTCATCATTGCCACATTCCATTAATAGGAGTGTGGGTTTTGCTTGGTTGGGGTTGTTATTTTTTTGTTTGTTTGTTTCAAAATCCTTTCAACAGAGTGGTTTGGAATAATCTCACAGTTACCACGTTGAAGCTCGGAGTTATTAAAGTGGTTGAAGGATGTGGCTTTCCTGTAGGTAAATACCACACCCCGCTCAGTTACAGTGCCTATCGCATGTTGACACTTGCATTCCTGTGCAAGGGGTGGGTCCTGTTTGAATAGTGCAGTGCGCCACAGGTGAAGCAGTAACTCCTTATGCTTCTTTAGAGGACAATGGAAGAGGCAGTTCAGAGGAGACAAGGAAGGAGAGGTGGAGTACTGGACTTTGTCTTGTGATGGAAGAGCAGATGGCAAACTGCTACCAGTGTATGTCCGCTCTCGTTTTTATATGACGTATTATTTTCTAATAATCCTTTTCACTTACCCCTATATTAGTGCTTATTTGAGTACTTGACTGTCTTATTTGAGTGCCTTTAATTTAGTTTACAAGCACTAATTACTTAAATTATTCAGCAGTGTTCTGAAGTAGAGTTGTTACAACCTGCAGTTGTGGGAACTGGAGCAGAGAAAGGGCACATATCTGGACCTAGATTCCATACTGAAGCAGTGAAATTTGCTCAGATCTTTTGCAAGTGAGTGGTTGACAGTTTAGGATGTTAGAAGCTGAATTATCGTGGTAGGAAAGAAAAGTTATGTACAAACATTTAAAAAATCAATACCTGTCAGTAACCTCTCTATATGTGTGTAGATATACACATGCATGTGTACAATAATTTTAGAAACTCTGATTTGCAGACAAGTATTGGTATGAGGAACTTAATTTTCTAATTGAATGTTTTAATACTTTTTAGGAAATGGAAATAAAGGGCAAAAAGGGTTTGTGTAACTTTCTTCACAGTCCTGCAGGACATAAGTGTCATAAGAGCACTGATGATGAACCATCTTGGTGCTTATGACAAGGACTTCTTTAAAAGCATTGCAGCTCACTGACACTGGGAGCAGCCTACTTCTGTCTTGGTGGCAGGTCTCTCCTGTGACTGAGTTAGACGATGATTTTACAGGCATTTGTCGAGCTTGTTTTAAAAGTCATTGATACCCCAGAAAGTCCTTTCCTCATATCTTGCCTGATTATTTTGGGTTTGTTGTAAATTAAAGCTGTTTGTTCTCATGCTTCCCAGTGGTCATGGAGAGCAATTGACTGCTCTTATAATTATGAAACCTTGTCGTGTGTTAGAACACAGTTGCCGTGCTCTCAGGATAAACAAACAGTTATTTTGACCTCAGCAATATATTTGTTATTTGTCCCTGAATTTTCCCCCAGTATGTCAATACTTTCTTGGAAGAGTGACTAAAATGGAGCACAATCATCACAGGTAACCAATAGGTACTTACAGCAACCTTAATTCTGTCCTTGTGCTTCCTATCCTTTCCTATAAAATAATTACCGCACAGTAGTCTTCCACTGTTACATTTCTTTCAAATGAAGAATCTCAAAGCTGTGTGGGATGCAGCTCCTGGGGCCTTTACACGAGGATGTGTTGAAAGCAGAGTAAGCTTTCAACACGTGTCCACTAACCCAAACTGCTGGGGATAGGAAGAGACGGGTCTTTGACCAGTTAGTAGAAAACAGTTTTGCCGTTCCTGGATTGTTGGATGGTAGTGGTTTCTGGCAAATAAGAAAGGGTAAGAAAGGATAAGCATTAAAAAAAGCATTAAAATTTTCTTTATTTCTCTTTGTCTGTTCAGACTGGAGATTCTGCTGTGGCCACTGAGTCACTGGGATGTTGAAGTGGTGGTGAGCCTAGCCCTGAGCTGCTGGGCAGAGCTGTGTCTCCAGGTAACAGACTGCACCACCACTGCAAATAAGATGAAGCACATGCTCAGCTTCCTTCCCAAGTTTACTCAGGGGAGATTAGCTTCTTGAAGTTATTTCCTGGCTTCTTGCCAGAACTCAGTCTCTCTTGATGTTACGCAGAAACCACACCTGATTTAAACGGATTGGCACTTGTACATTTGGATTTGAGGTCGTGCACAGTTCACAAATGACACGTTTGCGCCTTAACAAATTGCAAGTACGTTTTAGGCTAAACTATTTATTGGTCTATGCACAGAGAAATGTGGATCTCTTCGGATTTTAAGTATTCCCAAATATTCGTCCTGTTTGGAACTGATAATTATCTGTCCTACCTGATAGGATGTTGGGCTTATTTTATCATGTAAAGTGTGTTGTCTTTCTGGATGTCCCCTTCTCATGACTGGAGATGTCAGTCCAGTCCCAGATGTGACCCATGAGATGTGGAGGATGGGCAGAGAATTGTCAAATTGCTAGACTGTTTCTGAAGATTTAAACTGCAGTTGTTTTGGAGGTTAAGAAAGATTTCTTTCCTTCTGTCACACCATCTGCTAAAGTGGTGTTTGATTTACCACATATCTGTTCTGGGTGATGGACAGCCTGAATAAATCTTGAATGTTTGGGCTCTGAGTCAACTTTCCTATAGTGAGGAACTTTCCGTTTACTTCTTGAGTAATAACATTTCAGTTTCCAGCAAGACTGATGTTCTGGCAGAACCCTGGTGGGGCAGAATGTCGTCGGTTCAGCTTTCCTGTGCTCTGTAGACACAGGTGGCAGAGCTCTGTCCTGTTAGAGAACCACTGTCTCAGAGCAGACACAAGCTGTGAAAATTGGGATAATGGCCACGTTTAATGCCTGCTATGGAAGGTAGTTTAGTATCCCTTAGAACAGAAAACATTTATTATTATTGAAGTAAAATCTGTCTTTCAGTCAACAGTATCAGATTTTACAACATATCTGTGAGATAAATGAAGGAAACCCTTGTGACAGTGCAGTTTTGAAGCTATCTAATTACTTTATTATTTTGTCTTTTGGCCTGGGAATAATGTTGAGGTTGTAGATATTTCAGTTGGTAATAACCAGAAACAAAATGCCAACATAGATTCCTGCAGAACAGTCAGCAGACTATAGCTCTTGATGCTGTTTGCAGGAAGGCAAGCAAGGCTTTTGCTTCTTTATAGTTCATTTTCCTCTGATTTGGAGGGGACCTGCTCCTGGAGTGTACAAGTAGAATCCAGCTATGGAGTGGGATATGGGATTTTGTGTTCCTAGTAATTGAGTCGGATACTGACCATCCATTTCTCTTACCTTCACTTCTTCCTTTAGTCCAGACATAATGGACACCCAGCAAGCTTACCAAGTATCCTAAAGGGTAGCAAAGCCAAAGTACGTGTGCATCTCACTGCCTGGTGAGGCATCACAGGGGAAAAAACACAGGAACCTGAGGCTTCTGCCTTGCAGTGTTGTTTCTGCTTACTGCATTAAGTGTTTCTCATGGCTCTGAAGATTTAGCCCAGCCCATCATGAGTGCAGCACAAACAGGAAATGGAAACCCTGCAGTCAGAGGATACACCTGCCAAACACTGGTTGAGCAGCTGTGGCCCTCACCCATGGCTGAGTGCAAAGCCAGAAGCATCAAGGGCTAAGTACAGGCTGAGCACTGTTTCTCCTCTAAGGTTTGGAGGCTGGAGGAGAGTGAAAGAGAGGGAGGGATGGAGACGTGAAGGTGTAGTCACAGTTTGCCTGGCAGTCTGATGAGAGGTGCTGATCAGGAGGCTGCTTGTGTAGCATGCAAACTGCTGCTCTTTAGGAGTGCATGTTCTCCCTTGCTGTTGATTATCAGTCTTACAGCTCCAGCTGGCACTCATACATCCCAGGAAGATCAACTGTGTGACAAAGCAGGAAGTGTTAAGTTCCCTTGGGGACTTAGATACAAGGATGGTCAGGGCTGTCAAGGCATCCAGCACGTGGAGACTGCTCAGGGATATCTTTGACCAGGGACACGATTACACTGTTTTTATTCCTTGAGCAAGAGCTGACAGTATTTGAAGTAACACAGCTGCCCTGGCAGAAGGCCAGTTGCTGTGATTTGGCCAAATTATCAGTTGGCACTGATTGGCATAGACCTCAGACAGTGTGAAGAATGACGCTGAGACATGTCAGGGCACAGAGTTTCTAAAGCTGATGCTCGCAGCTCCGGACTCTGGCCCAGGTTGCCCAGATGTCAGTTATCACAGCACAACATTCTGGCCCTAAATAGCTTTTTGTCTAGTCATAAACACTGACTCCTGTGCAGATTAGTGTTTGGTGATCCAGGAACCTGTTTCCTGCCCAGGACCAAGAGAAGGTGAAACATGGTAACAGCAGGGCTAAGTGAGTTGCTGTAGGAGCCTTATCCTGTCTTGGGAGCTGAATTAAGTGTTGCACTCAGGAGCTCAGTGATAAAGGTTTGTGTGAGGGTTCACTCACATATGCTTGGGGAGCATTCTTCTTCTTAACTCACTCTTTCACCTCCCACCCATTGAGATCTTTGTCTCGATTTGTGATTCATGTCTGATTCAGCCAAGTGGGTAGTAGACTTGGCAGCAAGAATCTTCTGAGCTTGAGGATTCCAGGAACCTTTAATAAGGGACAAGAGCACAGAAACTGACTGCTGAAAGTATAAAGTGCCTTCTATGACAAATTCAGGGATTGTTGTTGTTGTTGTTGTTGTTATTTGGGGCATTTTTATTTTAGCTATGGGAAGATCTTCCACCTTGCTTCCCTACACAGAATTTTTGTGGATATTAAAGTTACATTTGTCTCAACAAATAGGGGGAAAATGTTAAGTATTCCTCACTTGCTCCATGTCTTGTTAGGTGTTCTAAGCTTCTTCAAATATCAGATGATGCCAAGCCTAGGAGTTGTTACAGTCTGGGCAATTAAAAAAAAAAGTAATGGAATTGTGATCATCTGCAATCAGAGGCTTTTACTATCTGCTTTAGGTATTTTAAAAGCATGCATGAATGTGTATGTATATATCTCTATATATTACTAGAAGAAACACTGAGGATAATTATAATTTGCTTACATTTGGCATAAAATTGTCAGCTGGTTCAGGATCTGGATCTGACCAAGACGACTGCCTGCCTGTTTCAGATCTGCAAAGACAACTACACTAAGCCTCAAACTGAAAGAACTCGAAACCAGAATCCCTTGGTAGGCAAATTTTGTGACTGTAACCGGAAAGGTACTGTGTTGCTCAGCAACTCTCACCATCTTTTTAATTTTTTTTTTTTCTTACATAACATCACTCAAATCCCCAGTTCTCTCCATAAGGTGAAACCATATGGTGAACTGTCCCAGAGCTGTCCTCCTTGAAAAAATTACATCCCTAATAACCATTGAAGCCAGCTGCTGGGAAGCTACACCCATGGAAAAGTTATTGATTTGGGGGAAATTGTGCTGATAACAGCTTGTCTTGGTAGAGTATTGTGATTTTGACAAAGCAATAGATACTTTGCTTAGGTGTTGTGTGATTATTTTTTTAGTAGGTTGTAATTATAGTACTGTTGTTATTGACTACATCCACACAGAGAAAGAAGCATATCTAATTACACAGTAATTACATTAGGCCAGTAATTTTCTTCATTGTGGTTTGCTCAAAATTATTTCTTATGGAGGCTTTTTATAGCAGTGGCAGGTATTGACTGCATTGAGACTGATGAAAACAAAGTTTTGTTTGGGCTAGGTTTAGTCCATTAAAATAATATGCTTAATAGCTTTAGGCCTACATTTAAGTTCTTTATTTGTGTAGGTACAATATGTCAGGTCAAAGCCGATTCAAATAAAGTGGCAAACACTAATGAAAGCAGAGAAGAAATATATTAATTTCATTTTCTAAATTATTTAAATAATTGAATAAAATTGCATAAATAATTAAGAAAACGAATTAGCTTTCAAACTGATTTCAGTTTTAATAAACTATGGTAAATAAAGAAGTCAAGGGTTTTGTAGATAAAATTGACTCAGAGGTTTTAAAAAGTGTATATACTATAAAAAGTAAAATTGGAGGCCAAGAAGGCCAGTGGTATCCTGGAATGCATTAGGAAGAGCATTGCCAGCACGTCTAGGGAGGTGGTTCTACCCTCTACTTAACCCTTGTGAGGTTGCATCTGTGCTTCTCAGTACAAGAGAGATGAGGAGCTCCTGGAGCATGTCCAGAGAAGGGCTTTGAAGAGGATTAGGAGACTGCAGCATCTCTTATGAGCAAAGGCTGAGGGAACTGAACCTGTTCAGCCTCAAGAAGAGACAACTGAGAGGGGACCTCATCAATGTCTAGCAGTATCTGAAGGGAGGGTGTCAGAGGATGGAGCCAGGCTCTGCTCGGTGGTGTCAAGCAACAGGACAAGAGGCAATGGGCAGAAACTGATGCACAGGAAGCTACACCTGAATAGGAGGTAGAACTTCTGCAGGTGGCCATGCAGTGGAACAGGTTGCCCAGAGAAGTTGTGGAGTCTCCCTCGATGGAGATAGTCCAGAGCCATCTGGATGCAATCCTGTGCCACGTATTCTTGAATGACCCTGCTTGAGCTGGGAGGTTGGACCAAATGACCCACTGTGGTCCATTCCAACTGGACCCATTCTGTGAAGCAATAATAAAACTCTAAAAGATGCACGGAGTTTAAAAGGAGCAGTTATGAACAGAAAGTGACCACCTGCTCCCGCTGATACTTAAGCCACCTGTGTGAGTAATATCATAGACCTCGTGAGTATTTATTGTGTCACTCAGAGTAATATGCATGCTAGTGTGTGACAAGGAAGGAAGAGAAGAGGGGCAAAAAAACCAACCCAGCAGAAAGGTGAGCCACTGGAGAATGACTAATACTGTGCCTGGATAAGTCGTAACTGATACCCAGTTTAGTAATTCTTAGTGTTCTTTTTGGGCCTGTTCATAGAAGGCACTTCCAGCTACTCACTGGTCTGATGGGTTCCCAGACACTTGTTACTTTCCAGGCACTGTTTCTGTGGTTATTGTTCCCCAAAAGAGGCCAACACCCATCACCCTCTCATGTGCCCGCTGCTCAACGCCTTGGCCAAGAACCCTGGGCAAGGTATTGCTCAGCGCTCCTGCAGTTTGAGCACATGGCTCTTCCAGGATTATTTTAAAATGCATATATAGTAACTTTTTGATAATTATAGTTTTCTGTACTCCATACAAGTCCCTGTGGAAGAACTTTGTTCCTTCTCGGAGTTGGTGAGACACTGAGTAGGCAGTGGCAACCAGCGTTACAGATTAGATTTCAGCCCCCATGTCCCCGAGTGGCAGAATTTAGCCTAAATGATGTAAAGACTGTAAGAGAACAGTAGATAATGATGACTGACAATTAAGTACTCTTTCTTAAAGCCTTTAGGAAGAAAAAAAGGATTACTAAAAAAAATTTCTCATTATCCTTTTGTTTCTTGCTTTCATAATAGCTTTCTTGTGTAGGCTTTGTGCTAGTGCACAAAAAAAAAAAAAAAAAGACAACAGGATCTTGGATAAAGAAACAGCTGAAATTTACCTGGTAAAAGGATTCAAGGGTCATTGTTTACAATAGTCTAGCAGAATTTCTATGACAATTTACCAGCTCAGGCAAGAAACTACTCCTCCACTCTGCTGCTGATGGAATCATGGATGTTTTTAAAGACCCTGTTGATTTATATTGAATTTTGGTGTTCTTTTGTTCTTTGACTCATTATAGTTTCAAGTAATATGCTAGAATTATGAAAGCTGAATTACTTCATTTTTCTGAAGAAAAGGATTTTTCTTAGTCCCCCTACCCCCAATGCTTCCTAATTTAGATGTGACTGATATTTTTAATTGTTGTAATTGCTGAAAAGTCCTAAGTGAAACAAATTCTTGTGTATGTTACCTGTTTGTCATTTCTTGCCTGAGGGTAGTTATATGTGTTTCAGACATTCACAGACCTGAGATATTACTGTTTTCTTTTTACCCTTAAATAAGTGAGAGTTCTTATTTTCCCACAGAACAACAGATGAAGGTTCAGGTCCCTATCAGCTGTTCCCTTTAGAAATTAGAGTGGTTCTCCTGTTCCTGAGGGATTCAGCATATGATCCGAGAGATGTTAGTTGTTCTGTACTGCCTGTAAAACAACAACAGCGACCAAAAAAACCCCATCCAATTCAGGGAGTTTGCACTAATCTCTTCAGTGAGCTTGCCTGTTAGGATATTATAGCCCTTGTCCTGAAGTGATGGGAGAGTTTCAGGAACCCCTGGTAGTTGCTGGAGATTAGTTCTTGGGGACAGTGGGGTCTGAACCCTAACCCCTTGTAATGGACAGAGAGTTTAGTGGATTTTCATTGGGCAAGTCCTCCCGGTGTATTTGTGCAGGCTCATCGTGGCTGTGCCTCTGCACACTGTTCACGTGTGAAGTTGTGTGCTCATCGTGAGACAAGGCCTGGAGAAAGCTGTGCTCACACAAACCGGTGGCGCTCAGTTACTGCTGCTCTTTGCTCTTCCGTAGTGGACAGACACAATGGCAGCAGCCACCTTTATCTGGGTTGAATAGGTTGGGAATACCTCACCAGGCCAGCATCTTGTCTGCATATGCACAGAACAGGTCTCCACATCTGCTGCATGGATGTGTTGTTCTCTTCAGAGCTATGTTTCAAATTCAGGGAAGTGAGTCAGGAGAGTAATTCGGGTAACAGATCAGATACGAAACCACAGTTCCTTTGCTTGCCTTGTGGCTGCATTGTGTGAATGGGTTTTCCCATTCTCTTCCCTGAAATTTTGTCCATTTGCTGCCAGGGACACACTTGCCATGGCACGGACTGTCACATGGCCTACTCCATTGGCAGAAAAGTTGCTTTTCTCTCTTTAGTGCCCCACACCTTTTATTGCTCAGGGAGGTTTATATCATGTGTCACACATCGAGTAACTTACATGCTGAGTCTAAGAATGTTAATATTTTTCATGTTTGCTTCTTGACTCTTTTGGAATGCCTTTCTTTTTACTGTTGGAAAACTCTTGAGCATCTTGAGGCATTTAGAACAGCATCAGTGATGTCAAGAGCATCTGATTCAGGCAATCCTGAATGCAGATACAAAGCAGAGATACCTGAGTTTCCCCTGGGAATGTAGAAGAAGTGAGGTCTTGGAGAAGCCCAGGCGGAGCAAAAAATCAAGGAAGACCGAGCAGGAATCTAGAAGAAACAGGGACAGAGGAAGATAAGGCTGCAAATACAGATGGGCAGTGGTAGAAGCCCTCTTTGCCACTGCAGCATAAAGCAGTGATTTGAAAAGCACATAATGCCATTGCTAACAAAGGAGAGATCTTGCTTTAGAAATAGAAGCGAGAATGATTCCTCCTACAGCAAGCACACAAAGTTTTCATCTTCCCACTCACACCACTGCTCTACCAGCATGCAGCCCTGCTTGCATCCTGGCAATTTGTACCCTGGGTTGAGTGAGCTGGGAGACTAGAAATTGAGGTAGAGGAAAGTGAAACTGCCGAACCCCTGCTGATGGCAGCACTCCCCACAGGATGGGTCTGAAGGCAATCCTTTCCCTCCTAGCTTGAGCCTTCTGCTTTCCCTGTCTTGAGCGGGAGGAAAGGTTTGTGAAGAGATTATTTAAAATTAAAAAAAGATAAATAAAAATTGTCAGTGTCTATTTATTGGATGAGTAACTTAAACATACTTATCCAAGGCAGCTGTAACCTGAGCAGCCAAAGTCTGCTTAAGCTGGAGCTGAATTTGGCCCATTATCTCTCCTTCATGCCCACAATACAAATAAAAGCTTCAGCTTCTTAGGGTTAGGTGGGAGGGAGGAGGCAGGAGAGCCACTGGAGTGTGATGTTGCATTGACAGTTGATGTGCATTCGTGGAGAATCTGTGCTTCTCATTACTGATGCATAAAGCAGTATGACAAGTCATTGGGAGGCAGGATGCAGCTTGTTAGGAGTGGAACATATGATGTGTATGGGGTCTTTATGGGAGAGTTATGGAGCAATGTTGACTTCTGATTTAGGGATGGGGGAAAAAGTGTTGCCCTGAAAACCGGTCTGGAATCTTAAAAAACTAAATCTTTGGCAGGAGCTACATTCAAAGAGTTCATTTTACTTCATAACGATGTTTATTTTCAACTGTTGTTTAAATAACTTGGGACTCTGTCCTTCTGAAGTAGAAACAGCAGAGCGGACTGAAGAGCTTCTGTTATCAGTGGAATCTGACAAATAAACTATACAAAAATAATTTCTTCTCTACTTGAAAAACAGTATCTACATTGCACTTTCCTCCAGAAGGAGGCTGTGGACATGTTTAAGTGGTGTACGAGAGTCTCTCTCATCCTCGCAGAGCAGCGGCTGGGTCTGTGATAGACACAAGTCACTGTTCAGCACTGCAAGGCTGCAGTTTGCAACAGCTTAAGGCAAATAATAAGAAATATGAAATCCAAATAATATAGCATATGAACCTGCAGAAGTTAGTTGTGAAATTGCGGTTTAGCTGGAGCTAGTAACATCTGTGGAGTTCTAGTAAGTGCAGCTGAGTCTTCATAATTCTCAAACATCCAGGATTTTCTCTGGATGCTTCCTCTCACTGGCATAGTATGTTTTCAAAAGTATTATTGCTTTATGGGGCACGTATCTGACCAAGAGTGACTTAATTTCAGCTTGAACTCTGTTAAAAACCAAGGTTAAATAGGTAGAAACAATTTCATTTCAGAGTAAGTATGCTCATATGGTAATTATATTGTTATGTCAGTTTAATTTGAAGCGTAACTTAAAGCTTTCTTGTGAAGACAAATTCTTAAAAAAAATCACTTGAGTCTGTGGGTTCGTACATCCTCTTGATACATTCTAAGGTAGGTGCAAGTTTTTGCCCTCACATGGTGACCAGTGTTGCTGGAGGGTACCTTATAAGAAATGTGGTATAAGTTAATAAGTTTGGGGAAGCTGGCCAGATCAGAGTGTGATCTGGAGAGCAACATTTTGCCTGTGTATTATTGCCTGCAATTTCACATTTTCAGTTTTTCACTTAGGGTGTAGAAGACAATAAAAATTAGGTATCTTAAGCACCTCAATCTTCAGATCAATATCCATGCTAGAGAAAACACAGTTGTTTTGAATGTGTATTTTTCAGTTGATGAGCAAGCACCTAAACTTGTTTTCAGTGACATTAATGCCTCCTATTGATTTTGGTGAATTCCAGTTGGGCCATTGATAAACACTTCTGTAAATGCAGCCTAATCCCCAGCTACGCTTGATCTCAACAAAACCCCCTCAGCACTGAATTGTCATGCATAAGTATCATGCACCTCCATTTTTCTTCTCCAGCAGGGCATTGTGTTCTAGTGATAGAAGAACTGAGCCTGCTCTCCTTGTCTGTAAAGCACTTTGGGATCCCTCCAAGTGTGACATGAATGCTCGTGGGCTATGGTTCTTTCCCACCTGGTTTTCAGTTCCAGAGCATGAGACTTTTTCACTTTCTACTTTTTTTTTTTCCTTCTGCCTTTGTGACAGAGCACTCAGGTGCTCTTTGTGAGCAGCTGTTCTGTTTCCCTGTCTGCCTGCAGGGGTACCCAGGCAGCTGCATCCAAAGGTTGCCAGCGCAATGCCCAGCTTTGTTAAAAAGTAACAGGATTGGGAAAGAAGGGAGGGAGTAGGAAAATTCATGACCTGGAGTAGATTCTACAGCAGGCTGTCAGTGGGTGCTGAGGGACCTGGGTGAGCTCCGTGTCTGACTGGAGATGTGCTTTCTATGCATGTGTGACAGTAAGATTCACCTGCTGACTCGGGGAAAGCTGTTGATCACGAGGTGATGCTGAAGTTCTCTGGGAAAGGAAGTGTTGCTGACAGTGACAAGCAGCTTATGTGCATGTCTCATGGAAACTTAAATGTGCGTATGTGTGCATGTGTGTGTTCGTTCAGCATCTGCTGTCCACATACTGTGTGACTCACACAGAGGGCGAGGTGTGGCTAAGAACAGGCCTGTGACGTGCAGTCTGACTTTTTTTTTCTTTTTTCCTTCAGGCAGCTTTCTTGTGCATGGCAGGGTGTTATCTTTATTTGTCCATTCTTGGGTTTGTGTGCATATTTTTCCAACAATGATGATAATGTTTGTTTTGTGGTTCCACCTTTGAGCACTTACAAATTAGTGAGGAACAAGTCAATGTGCGTGAAGCTATGTAATACATTTGTGGCATGTCAGGGTTTCAGCTTTTGCCCAACTTAAGATTTCTTTTCTTTTCCAGAAAAAGGCATGGCATACAATTAAAACCATGGTTAACTTACCAGTCATCAGCCCCTTCAAGAAACGCTACTCATGGGTGCAACTGGCTGGGCATACAGGTGAGAGGGGTGTCTTCAATGTGTTTGTCTCTGGAGTGAGGATGACTGCAGCAGGGAGAACAGTCTTTCTCTGTTTCCTTCCTTCAGGTAAAGAGGAAGCAGGCAACATCACATAAATCCATGACCTAAAACATATTTCGGTTGTGGGTGTGGATAGGGAAGTGGGAATGATATATGTGAATAATGAGATGAGCAAGGAAGCAGTGGTCAGACTCTGGAGAAGGGCCAGGCTTGTAAGGTGATATGTGTAAAATACTTGATAGAGGAAAACAAGAGATTGGAGAGTTAAAGCCCTAATCTGTCTGATGCTGTTGGTCATGGTATGGGATCATTTTTCCTGACTGAGTAGCGAATAGTTAGTTCTCTAGTGGGAAAGATTACTTTTCATGCCTGTATGTGCTTCAGCCCTGAAAAGGACAGTGTTTCTAATAACCACTCCAAACCCCTCATCTGAATGTAGGTCCTTGAGTAGAAAACAAATGTGAAAATTGCCTTGCTGATCAGGTGTTTGCATTGTGAGTCTGTAATTGTTCACTGTACGAGTGCAAGGAGCAGCTCAGTTGGTTGGTTCTAGTTTTATGTCTGTAAAAATTGGTAGGTGTGCTCCTGATGTAGGCTTAGTTTCATTTGTCAGGCAGAAAAACAGCAAAGGGAAGTCATCACGTTTGTGTCTCTCATGCTTCATATAATTCCTGTGCAGTGCTAGTGGGGGTTTATTAGTACACATGTGGGCAGGCACCTACGCTGCATCGTGCTGTAATGCAGTGCCTGAACCACCTCTGTGTATGCTAATGCACTAATACGGTGCACTTCAAAGCTATGCTGAGAAATTTACTGAGCCCTAGAAATTGAGTAGCTGCAACTTGCACACTGTTGTTGTTGTGTCTGATTTGTATCACACAAAGTACCAAGATGACCCAGTCTTAATGCAGTTTTTGTCACGGATATATGGAGTTGGCTTCATCTGTGTGGAGCGATGCGCTGGTTGTGTAATCATAACCCTTCTGGAGACTCGTGTAGTAGGGTGGAAGAGGAGAGTTTACTAGAAGCTGATTAGGAGAGATACTGTTCCAGTTTCCTTTTAGTAGTTTTCTGTGGCTGGGTTTACTCCATCCTTTCTGCAGCTGTTCTTCTCTGATACGACAGTGTTTCTCTGAACTAGAGCCTGGGCCGTTACCAGCCTTGCCCTTGTGCCGAGGAAGTGCCAGTTCTAGGATTAGTCTAAGAAGAACCAGTTGGCAATGGCTGAAGGATTTTGCTGTGGTAAAGGCTGAGTGTTATCCCCAGGATTAATGAGGCTCCTATTTTGGTGCCCAATTTATTTCGTATAGACTAAAGGATACCTCTGAATGAAATGTGTACTTTCCTCAGATGCTGTCGGCAGGTTGCAAGACAGGAGAGCATTTGGAAACTCTGGACAGGTGGAGTCTGATTACTGCTAATTGTGGCCTCTGCAGATGTCATTTGTCCTGGATACCATTCAGACACAGGGCTGTAAAAAGCACTGTCGCCCTCCAGACTGTACCTGCAGGGCATTAGCAGATTAGCAGGTTTCCAGAGGAGAGGCAGTACCTGCAGGCAGACGCAGGCGCAGTCACAGCCTCTGTGTGTATGTGTGTGTGTGTGTGTGTGTGTGTGTGTGTGGAAAGGGCAGTGCTTGGCTTCTGGCCTGTTGTGGCTGTTTAACTATCCCTGATTGACTGCGCTGCCTCCGTCCGGACACGCTCAGCAGGTGTGTACACCCTGTGTGAGGATTAAGGACAAAGCCGGCACTGGCACTGTTATGCAGCTTTAAAATAGCCTGTCAGAGGATTAATGAATTCTGGCTCGTGGCTTCTTCCTGTGCATTTTAGTAAGTATAGTACTGTTTAATAACCTAGCAAAGACTACCATGGAAAAAAAACCCCAACAGCCCAATGGCATGAAGCAACTGCACTCCTTAAAGCTATAAATTCTGACATGGGAATGTATCCAAATGGACTTTCACTGCTAACAACAGTTTGTCCTGTGTGTTTTATTTTTTTATGAAAAGCATCTTATCTCTTCTCTTCGGGGGAAATCTTTAACTGCTGCCATGAAACTAGAATAGTGGGGGAAGGGATTTTTCTTTTTTGCATGTCAATCTTGTCAGCAAGTGCTTGATTTTCTTTTTTTAGGGAGTTTCAAGGCAGCTGATAGTGGGAAGATTCTCAAACGCTTCTCAGAGAATGAAAAGGAGTGTTTTGAGCGACTGATGAAAGACCCACTACGCTCCTGTGTCCCTTGCTTCCATGGCGTGGTGGAGAGAGATGGCGAGAGCTACATCCAGCTGGATGACTTGCTTACTGATTTTGAAGGGCCAAGTGTGATGGACTGCAAGATGGGGATCAGGTGGGGTAAATGAAAGAGAATGTGCTTTCTTTGCATTTGAAGGAAGGGGGAGATGTGGTCATGCTCACAGTCACCTTGGACAACTTGAGGACATTATGTCCCATTATTGCCAGATTGTACATGGATTCTGGAAACTAACTGATCTATAGCCTCAAAAACTATCCACATCAAGAAGTTTTCAGGGGTGATTTAAGACAAAGTTTCTCTGCATTGGCCTGATAATACATGGGAAAAAAATGACATGATTTATTCACTGCTAGTTCATTGAATCTTTGTGTATGCAGTGATTCAGAAGGCTTCATAAAGAGTAAAATTTCCATCTCCCAATGCAAATGACTGAATAGCAGTGTGAAAGCCCATTTCCAATGCTTGAATGAGTCTTTGCTGGTATTGATCTTTTCTGTAAAGTGTTGACCATTTGCTCCAGACTGACCTGTTTTTTTCCCTACTCTGACATCTTGAGGTGTTGCCATCATTTTGTTCTCCAGATTCTCACTTTCTTTTCCATTCATTGTCTGTGATTAAGACGAAAACATCAAAAATACTATCTAAGCATAACAAACAGATAGGGATCTGTTGAGATCCTGGAGTAAGGTAACAGTACAGGGAAGTATGAGCTGTCATAGTCATCTTATGGGTGTCAGCTCAGATGCTCAAGAGTTATTGTCGTAAATTAGTTACTCTACTTACAAGAGTGCAGATGCGCCTTTTCAAATAGATGCAAAATTTTAAATGAATTAGAAATATGTAGCACTGGTATGTTCAGAAGAAAAAAAAAAGATTTGCAGCAGTATGCATTTTGTTGAAAGTAGGTGACATTCTGGCAGTGAATGACATCATCTCCTAAATGCCATCCTGGTTTGTTACACTATGATGAAGAAAGCAAACTTCAGGTAACTGACAAAGTGCAAGCTTTAGGAATCCAGTGGAATGTAGAGAACATGGACAGTGCCTTTCTAATGGCTGCTGGATTAACAGATTGAGTGATAAGAGCGAAATATGGAAGTTTGTGTCCCTTCACCTTCCTGTTCTTAGTTACCTCTTCTGGTTTGGAAGTGCTCTGATAATCTGCATTACTCTTTAATTTTTTCTATAAGAAGAGTGATTCTGTCTTTCACTAGATGCATTAAGTAAACTTTCTGAGGCCTAAAAAAATTACCAATGACTGATGTTTTTTGAAGAGAGAGAATGCAGTGAAGTCTTCAATAGCCCTATTTGTTTTTTTGATTTCATTTTAAGTGATCTTTCCTAACTGACTTCTGAAAATGCAGTTCTATTTTATGGCACAGTGGCAATTCAGCTTTCTGCTATTCTCTAACCAGGAAATAACAATAACTTGTATCAGTAAGTAAAGGTATAGTTAGAACAAGAAGTGAATTATAATTCCTGATTCCTGGGGCTGTTTCACTAAATATGCCTGCAGAGTCATTGCTCTGTGTACTTTGGTTTCCCCATATGCAAAACTGGGGCAATGATAAGGCTTACTTTCCTGTTTCATGAGGCCAGCTTGTAAGCTGTAAAAAGAAATGTTGGGAAAGTCCTTAAGGACATGTTGGGATGTGATGTTTGCAGAACATACTTGGAGGAAGAGTTGACTAAGGCACGAGAGAAGCCAAAGCTGCGTAAGGACATGTACAAGAAGATGATTGAAGTGGATCCTCTTGCTCCCACGGCTGAAGAGAACGCCCAGCATGCTGTCACCAAACCCCGGTACATGCAGTGGAGAGAAACCATCAGCTCTAGTGCCAACCTGGGCTTCAGGATTGAAGGGATTAAGGTAATTGTTTCACCTCTGCCTGTTCCTGGAGACTGAACTTTGTTTGATGTGTTGATTAATCCAAAAACTTGTGTGCATCAGTAGCCAGCTTTTCCAAAGGATTATGTGAAAATTCACTAACTGAAACCACAGAGTTCACTCTATTGCAGTTTTAAAGCATTCATTGTAATTGTAACAGAGAGTGTCAGTGAATTTAAGCTTCAAATACACATCAACCATGCTTGAATCAATCACAGAGACCTTGCAGGAAGGACTCAAGGAGATACGCAGTGCAGATAGAATGAAAATGAGACTGTTGTAAGGAGGAATTCAGAACAGAAGTATTAACTCCTTCTCTGCATGCAATTACTTTTTTTATCCAGGAACTATACATATTTATTCCAAGTGAATCACAGTAAAGTGGTTTTGTTGTAGTTATGTTTATTGGCAAGTTATGTTAAAAGCATTTGCTTAGATACCCATGGGATCAACGAAACCACTTTTCCTTTTACATACATGTTTAGATCCAGTATAGGTGGAGCTGGAATAAAGCCAGAACAATCCAAAATTAATTTTGTCCATCAGCCAAGTCCATCTGCTGTTCTTGATGGATAAGTTTGTGCCCCTGTACCATTCCTAGGATACTACCTTATAGCCACAGTAGAACCTTGGCAATTTTCTTTCCTACTTGTTACTTACTTATCTTTTACAGAATCATAGAATGGCCTGGGTTGGAATGGACCTTAAAGATCATGTAGTACCAACCCCTGTGCTGTGGGCAGGGACACCTTCCACTAGACCAGGTTGCTCAGAGCTCCATCCAACCTGGTCTTGAACAATTCCAGGGATGGGGCACCCACAACTTCTCTGGGCAACCTGTTCCAGTGCCTCACCACACTTGCAGTGAAGAATGTTTTTCTAATACCTAATCTAAACCTAGTCCCACTTAGACAGGACCCCTTGTCCTGTCACTACCTGCTCTAAAAAATCCCTCTCTATCTTTCTTGTAGGCTCCCTTTAGGTACTGGAAAACCACAGTTAGGTCACCCCAAAGCCTTTCCTTTTCCAGGCTGAAAAAAACCAATCCTCTCAGCCTTTCCTCATAGGAGAGGTTTTCTATCTCTCTAATCAATTTGGTGGCCTCCTCTGGACACACTCCAACAGGTCCATGTCCCTCCTGTGCTGAGGACCCCAGAGCTGGATGCAGCACTCCGGGTGGGGTCCCATGAGAGAGGAATAGAGGGGCAGAACCCCTTCCTTTGCCCTGCTGGCCACGCTGCCTCGGATACAGCCCAGGACAGTCGGCTTTCTGGGCTGTGAACACACATTGCTGGGTCGTGTCCAGCCTCCCATCCACCAGCACTCCCAGGTCCTTTTTGGCAGGGCTGCTCTTGATCTGTTTGTCCCCCAGCTTGGATTGATACCGGGGGTTGCCCTGCCCCAGGTGCAGCACCTTGCACTTAAACCGCATGAGATTCCCATGGGCCTACATTTGAGCCTTCCCATGTCCTTCTGGATGGCATCCCATCCTTCAGGTGTGTCAACTGCAGCACTCCAGAACCTGGATTACTTTTGTTTCTATTTCACAATTTCTTACTTCACACAGAAATAAGGAAGGGATGAAAGAAGGGTGATGCTGATGAACAGAGGTTCTTTAAAGACTTTTTTCTTCTCTGCTTCCCTGCTTGTCTTCTCTCTTCCTTATTCACAGATTCTCCTGCTGTGATACAGGAACTGGGGCTTCCAGCTCATGCAGTGCTGGCCCTCTGTGTGCTGTGCCACCCACTCCTGGCTGTTAGGCACAGGCATCCTCATGCAAGAACTGTCTGGGTGGTAGATGAGTAGATGGTCTGGCTCCAGTCCAACCAAAACACGTGATCCTGTCTTGCCCTTTAGCCAGCTAATGATGTTATCAAGACACCTGTTTTCTTCCTATACAACTTAGGTCTTTGTATGCTCCTCCCTGTAATGGAATCAGAAACCCAGATGGTCTTGAGGCCTTTCATGTATGTTCTTGGAAAGATCGTTGGTGAGTGAAGATGTACAGATTTGAGTCCTGGAGAGTGACTGAGCTAAGGGAGCACAGAGGAGCTTTAGAGAAACCTCCTGGCTTGTTCTGTGTGGATTTGTAGGTTGTCAGAGGTAGGTAGGAGCAGTATGACACACAGACTGCGTAGTGTTTCCCTCTGTGGAGACACTGCTGCAAAACATGAATACTTACTCCTTGATTGAGCACAGGAAGTACTTTGGAGCACATTCCCTGTCTCTCTATCTCCCTGTGCTGTGAAGAATGTAGGTGTCATTTTCTGATTTTTTTAGATGGAGAAAAGGTGGCAGAAACTGAATTGTTCAGGCAATACAGGTAGTCAGTACCCCCTGCACTGTTCCACTGGAGGTGAACTGTGCATCCAGTTCTGCGTTTTTGCAGAAAAGCAAAGCCATTCTGCAGGGATCCCCATTTTGGTAGGAAAGCCTGTAAGAGTCAGTGGTGTCAGCTAGTGGTTGATGGTTATAAGGGGATGTTCTCCCTAACTGCACTGATAACTTCTGGAGTTACCTGATAAGGTATGTTGGGTGTGGTCATCCAGAAATATTCTGCCCTGTGGCTGCTTGAATAAGAAGTGAAAGCAAAGAAAGTGAAATCGTATAAGCCCTTCTGTGAACTGACTGCTGATAAATGAGGTCTGATTCATCATATGCACTCCTTCAGTAGCGGGTACCTGTTGTCTTTATGTTGATCTATTTCTTTTCCTTGCCTTGCTTCTGGATCTCTGAAATCAAGTCAAGTTCATTTATGGGATTTGTCACTTTTCCTCCTATCAAAAATATTTTGAACCATCTGGTTTCCCTACAGTTGGAACCTGTTGCTCAGTATCTTGTGCCTGCCTGATTCCAAATGCACATTTCCTCTCTGGCAGAGGCTGTCTGAAGGCCAAGCATCACAAATATTTTCTTTACAATACTAAGCTAATGATTTGCAGAGCAGAGATGCCTGGGGCTGAGAGTTGGGATTTCTGTCTTCCCATTCTGACAGTGAATGTCTGTGCAGTTTGAAAAGTTAACTTCTTCCTTTGGTACCATTTAGCTGTAGATCAAGGATAGCCATTTTCCCAGGAGGATGTCAGATTTGATTCATAAATCTTTATGAATCCATTAAGTTAACCCAGAGCCCTTTAGGGGAAGTCTGCAGAGGGCTCTGAGCGAGACTCCATGGTTTAAGATAGATAGCACTATTTTAGGAGCTGTGACACCTGCGCTCCTGCAAGCCGTGTCACTGTCACATCTAATGAGAAGTGTTGCAGATGGCCCACGAGCTGCACTGTGGGACAGACTGCTCTGCTGTGCAGGAATGTATGCAGAGTCTTTAGTAAAGGTACGACTTCAAGGAGTGAGTCAGACCTCCTGAGGATCAAGTACATCCAGAGTTGTTACAGAGCCCTGGTTTAGAGTACTGGGGTGGTGCCGTTCAAAATCTAGATGTTGTTTACAGCAAGTAAAGAGAGGCAGTAATTATGTTTCCTGCCAACCGCTGGAAAGTAGCAAAATCATAAAAGTGTTTCTCAGCCACAGGGAAGCACAACTAGTTTGTCCAGACACAAAAGGTTAGAAAGGGAACACCGAGTAGCTATTCCAGACTTTGCTCTACGATCTGCAGCATAGGGAGAAATTATTTTTAAAACAATCTTACTCCAGTGAAGAGGTACGAGATGAAGTTCCAAATTTCTATATGCTGTTGAGTATTATCACACATCAGATCAGATGGCTTCTAACTTTCACTGCCTGCCTGCTGAACTGATCTGGCATAACTTGCACATCTCATCAGGCTGACATGCTGCACTGATATCTGTCCCGCAGCCTTGGAATAAAATTCTGTTGCATGAGCGATCTGGAGTTTTAGCATTATTGAATTTTTTTCATGTATACATTAGAAACCAAGTTCAGCTGTGGAATAAATAGTGTTTCACCTGCTGAGACTGGTCCTGAATTTGTCATTTTGGTGCAGTGATTTAACATGTAGGAGAGAACATACTGTATTTACCTGCTGATTTACTCATAATGAAAATGAGGGATTGGACTGACACAATGGAGAGGAAAACAATTTGATAGTCCTGCAAACTTTTAGTAGATTTTTGTTACCAACTGTAATAATTGCTATATTTTACCTGCACATCCTAAAATCTCTTATTTGTGTCTCTTGACGTGACAGGGATGCTCTTGGAGACATGCATATTCATATATTCTATGTTTACAGATACCTCCAATTCATGCACTGCTCTTATTTACTTGTAGCTCCAGAAGCACATAAAAATACTCAGTTTTTTCAGTAGCAGGGTGCTTCTGTACTGAATCTTACTGCTAGCACAAAAATACTCTGAATTCTTCCAGGACATACTTGGAACAAGCATGCCTGCACTGTCCTTTGCCAAAATTCACTCACCTGCTTTGTCACTGCTAGCATTGTGAATCCCAAGTTGTTCCTGTCTGCAACAGATTTCTGTTCTGTGACTTCTGGGTCATATTATATGTTCAAAGGTATATTTGGAACTGAATCCTAACTGCAATTCTTCGATTTCCCATTGAAAAACAGAAACAACAACAAAAACCACCACCACCACCAAAAAAATTCTCACCAAAACCCAAAAGAAACGCCCAAACTAAAAGGACTAGTATAATTGGGTTTGGAAATGTTCCCATACACCCTCAGCCAGGGTTTCATTAGCTAGACAAGAGTACAACCAAAGAGGTCTGTGGTTTGCCCCACTGAACTTTGCACTGCTAGCACTGACGTGGTAAATCCTTCTTGCAAGCTGGTAATATCATGAATTATTTTTTTTTAAACTTGTACTCAACAGGAAATGAACTGCCAGTGCCATTTAAAGTTATCCAATCAGCTTTTGTATCTCTTCTCTTCTTCTTGCTTGCTTTATCTGTTCTCTTCCTGTTCAACTACTTACTTTCATCTGGTTAGCAAAGGCTGAGCCTGTTGCTGGTTCAAGAGGATTGACTGATGAGGGGAATGATATGGGTGCAGTATAAATAATCTCTGTCTGTGTGCGGTTTTGTGCAGAAGGCAGATGGAACATGTAACACAAACTTCAAAACGACGAAGACGCAGGAGCAAGTTCTGCAGGTTTTTGTGGAATTCATTGAGGGAAACACAACTATTCTGGTGAGTCTGAGCTCTCCATGTGCACTGATCTTGGACCAATGCACTTGCTTCAGGGCCATGCTTTCTTTGGTACATGAAATATGAATTAGCCTACCAGGGAAGTAAGTGGTTTTGACTTCCAGTTGCTCTCAGGAGATGAGGTGGATATGGGGACTTGGTGGATTGTGAGAAGTTGACTGAGACCAGTTATGTCACCTCTTGCCATGAGTTGACTCCAAATGCCTCATGCTATCAACATGTCGTTCAAACTAACTTACGGCTTGCCATCAGCTTCAGCCATGGGTGTTAGATGCATTAGATGGGTGATATCTAAGCAAGGATTGTGTTGGCAGGAAAACTTGTGATTTGGGAATTCAGTCTGGAGAGGATAAAATCAGAGCGTGGAGGCAGGAAGTGAGATTGGTGACTAGCTGTGCTCCCATGTGTGAAACTCATCTCAAAGAGGAATTCCTGTGTGCTAATTCATGGGTAGCACAGCAGGCATGTGGTAGATAGCATAACACATCACTTGTCTTTGGAACTTCAAAGGATGCTGTAATCTTTTGCTGCAGTGTGGAAGCTGTTATGAAGGCAGATTAGCCCTTCAGGAGGAGTGTGTTTGGTAGCTCAGGGCAGCATTAAAAATCTGCACTAGAGCTTTATACATTAGGCCTTGATTCTTTTTATGTGCCCTGTACCCCTACCATGGTTGGAGCTCCTCCTCTTTCTAACACAATTTCTTTCTTTTCACTTTGGGGAACTGAAAGATTTTTAATTCCTTGAAATGTTTTATTAAAAAGAAAAAAAACCCCAGTTGCAGAAAGCCTCATGACATCCAAATCAAGACAGATAAAGGTGCTTGGTGTAACACATGCAGCAGATGAACTCCAGTCTTTTCATTCACTATGAAAGCTTGAAATGTATTTTCAGATTGACTTTCAAATGATGAACCTGTTGGTTTGAAGGACCTCTAATCTAAAATGAATATGGTCTCTTCGTTATATTGAGTCTTGTAAACAGATTATCTTTATTCAGTTTTCAATGAAATATTTATAGGTTGGTTTGGGGTTTTTTTCTCTTCTTCCTCCAGAAAAAATACCTCAAGCGTCTGCAGGAAATTAATGTCATTCTTGAATCCTCAGACTTCTTCAAGCGACATGAGGTGAGCAGTGAGTGTAAAGCTGTGGAGGCGCTTTGCTTCTTCGTTTGATCATTCACGTGTACTTCAGAGCAGCCTGCTGTATGAGTAGAAGGGGGTTTGTAGAAGAAAGCTAATGCATGTTGACAACCCAGATACCACAAGGCCTCCATCATAATGATACAGAAGATTAAACTAGTTGAGGAATAATAAATCCTCCTATTTTTATGACATCCCAGCACTTATAGCTGTGGGTCACTGCACGGAATAGTTTACTGGTACCAGTTTCCTATGGTTTCTCTAAAATCAGTGGGAATATTTACAGGGGAATGGTAACATGGAAGCTTGCATTTGGTACAGTAGCAGTATAGTAGCATTCAATTATAGTTTGACAATGAAGGCTGTATTAGTTATAATAGATTTATGTTGAAATACCATTTAATTCTGCTGTGTATGTTCTCTGTGTGCTTTGCTGTGCAGAAGGCATCATTAGCATTGTAACTTCTGCTTGTTAGCAGCTCAAGATTTTGAGATTAGACATTTTATTTTACCTTGTTGATGTTCTTTTATCAGTAGAGGTTTTTGTTAATCATGGGTCATGATCTGTCTTTGAAAGGAGTTATTGGCCTTTGCTGAATTGCTCAAATTGAGACCTGATGCTAAGTAAGATGAAGAATTGCTTTTCTTCCTGTTTTCTACCGAGTCCCATTTCTTATCTACGTGCCCATTTATACCTTACTGATTGATATGGTTATGCAAATGGAGCATGTAAATCATCAGTATATAAGTGCAACCCAAAAGTCTGTTGGGTCACAGGTGAGCTGAGGAGATCGTCTTCTTAGCAGGAAGTGTTAAGTGATGGGGGAGGGCTGAAGATGTATTTTTAACCACATTGTCTCAATCTGTGTTCCAGGTTGTAGGAAGTTCACTACTTTTTGTACATGATGGCAGTGGGAATGCCAATGTGTGGCTGATCGATTTTGGAAAGACTACCCTTCTTCCTGATGGGCAGACACTGGATCACAGGATCCCCTGGCAAGAAGGCAACAGGGAGGATGGGTACTTGTTGGGATTGGACAATTTGATTGGCATCTTGGAAAGCATCACTGAAAGATGAGTTGAGAAAGGCACAAAACTTGCAGGGCTTCTCTGTAACTTTCTGCTTTACTGAAGTAGAAGGAAACTCACTCAGAAGGAAACCTTTAACTCCAAACTCCTGAGGTCGTCAGTGCAGAGGGAGCTGCATCCAGAACCCAGCAGTCAGTGATCAAAGTTACTTTGCATCAGCCCTCTGTGAATCTAAATGAATCACTCCAGATTGGTCTGTGTTGCACCAGACGAACTTGAGACTGGTCCTCAGAGAATGAAGACCTCCACACTTGGGAATCACACCAGCATGAGTCTGTGTGATAAACCAGAATGATTCTGATTTCTGGCAAAATGGGACTCCAGATTACTTCTTAGTGAACCAGGGCAAATGCTTGGAAACTCAGGGCAGGACAAACAAATTTTCAAGGAACGGCATAGTTTTGAAACCAGATTGGTTTTTTTCCTCTCCAATTCCAAGTCCTCTTGCTCCTGTATACACTATAGTTTGGACCAACAATTTCTGCTGCATTATGTTACAGTGTGAACAAGGTGCGAATGGGTGATAATCACGAGGAACTGGGAGCAAAGAGAGACAGCAGTTTGTAGTGGCTTGGTGTGGCTAACTGCTGTTGACCATTCCTCCTCTTCCCTACCCTAGCCTTGCTTCTGTCCGAGAACAGCCTTGGCTTTTTCTGTAGCCACTCAGGAGATTACAAATACTCTAGGGAGAGAATAGCAGCCTATTGTCTCCAAAAACCTTTGACTTTCCGACTGGATGGGCTGTTGGAAATGTTACTAACTTGGAGAGTTTGGCCTCTTGGAGCTGAACTGCAGCTCTGAAAATCACTAATGATCTTTCACAAACTGGTCAGGGAACTAAGTTTTTTTCCAAGGCTTGTTTATTTTTAAGGATAAAACCCCTGTACACATGCACACACTAGTAGTCAGCAACCAGTGTGATCTCTTAAGATCGTGGTTTGACTGTCTCCTAACGCACGTGACTTCTTGGCCATGTTCCTGTTCTCAAATATGATGCTGCCACTTAAGCATATAAACTGGCACAGCAATCAGGAAGGTCGTGTTTCTGTATTCACAGCGTTACACAATGATGAGATAATTCCCAGGCATCCTTCCTCCAAAGTATCAGCTGTTAACTCCAGGCAGTTTGGGTGAAGAATGTCAATATATTACATCCTCTAGTCCCCATCTAGAATCACGGGGTGATCTGGGCTTCATTCTTTTGCTGTGGTCCAGGCACAGCCACAGAAAATTCAGTTTTTAGGTTAAAATCAAGAAAGATTGAATTGTTTTCTTGCAGTGGCTTCACATACCTTCTCCGTTGGTTACCGCTAGTCACTGGAACAGTTTTTTAAATAGTGGCAGTATAAGTACTATCATCAGTCACGTGTTCACTCCCGTTCTGGGTTTTAACATCAATAACGTGGTGATGCAGTTTTCACAGTGCAGGTAAGACTTACATTACCAGTTGGAGGTTAAACCCTTTCAACATCTAAAGGTAGTAATGCACGTTGATCAGAAATTCCTGTCTTTTGCTGGTGTCCTGTGCTCAGGAGAGATTCTGAGAACTTTGCATATATGCAGGTGACTCCACATTTGGGAAACTGCTGTTTCAGTAGGAATTGTTATCATGAGCAAAAAAAACCCTATAGATTCCAGATCTGGAATGAAATCTGTAATTGTAATTAGAGAGCCTAAAATAATTTCTAAAATAAGTTACTTTGGGTAACACACTACTGTACTAAAAGGTCAGTCAGATTTAATTACTTCTCCATCACCTCTAGACAAAAGCAGGAGTGTTGAAAATGGAAGCTCAGTTGTGATGTAGAAGTTAGATGACATAGAGTGGGTATCCTGTAGGAAGTAATGACATGTGGAAATATTTCATCTTAAACCAGGAGTTGTCTGAAACTTGTAATTACTTTTGCAGTTCACTGCAAATTCAGATGACTTCTGTGACCTCCCAGAGTCTCTCTGTTTTATATTTATGATAGTTATGTTAATGAATTTTTCACTTGAAGTTTCAGAGTGTTTACATTAGGTTATTTTGAAGTGACAGCACAGATTATATCATTCCAGATGCCTCCTAACTTTTGAACTGCTAGGAGATGACAAATGAAGCCATAATGAATTCCATACAGTTAAAAAAAAAAGTATTTCTCTTTTTCTGCAGCCACTGGATAGCAGTGCCTAAAGAGAATAGCAGTGCTTAAGGACAATAGCAAGTAAATAGGTCTCACAGGCCGGACTTTAATGACATTGCCTTTTTTATGAGACTGCAATTGCAAGCTGTCCTACCATAATTAAAAATAACTATAAAAGTAAGAAATAAGATTGTTAAGATAAAATTCATGTGGTGGTTTGCCTAATTAATCTTCTGAGTTAAATTTCTTTCTTCTGTTACCACATATGGGAAGCTTTTGTACCAATGTAATGTATTTTCTGGAGGGGAGCTCTAAACAGTAGAGGTTGGTGCTCAAATGTCAGTTGAGATTTTAAGACAAACTTTTAGAATGACTGTCCAGTTCTAAAGGAGAGCTGGAAGCAATGTGGTACTAGTAGCTTCAAAGAAACAACTCCTGGGAGCACCTGGATGGTTTGCAGTACATGGTCATGGGGGAAAGCTTGGAGAAAGTCTGTTCCACTGCAGTAGCTGGAATGGTCAGGGGAAAAAGGAAAATCTCTGTTACAGCAGAAACTGATCTTGAAACTCATTCTAGATGATGTATAGTTCTAGCAAGTTAGTTTTGAAATGGCTCTTTGTCTTGCTAGGGGATTAGAAAGGAAGAAATCACAATCATCTGTTGCTGTTATGGGAAAGAAGAGAAGGAGGCAGCTTTTCCTAGCAAACTGCAAGTGTAGGACTTCAGCTGAGCAATGGAGCTCTAAGGAGCTGAGGCTGTGAGCTCAGGAAGAAGCTACCCCAGGGTAAGTTTTAGACTCCTTGTTTCTCATTGGATGGGGCAGGTGCCCAGAGCACCTGTCCATGGACATGCACTTGCTAGTGTGAGGAAGCAGCATGGCCTTCTTTCACTCTGGGGTAAGTTGTCTTGAATGAGCTTATATTTACCAGAGGGTCAACATGATGCATGTGCACAGGCCTGTGACACAGGGGGAGCTGATGCTTGGTAACCAAGGAATTTGTTCACATGCAAGTCCAGAATGTCATTCATTAATGCATCTGCAGAAATAGTGCCTCCCTCTGGAGACACTGAGCACGTGTGATTCCACAGCAGGGTCAGAGATGCTGGCCTAGAGGCACTTTGGTGCTGAACAGGTGACCTCTGGCTTAGGCTCCAGGGTCTTTAAACTGAGTTAGATGCAGCAGTGCTGTAACTGCTGCATTCCTGTGTGAATTGAGAAGTAGGACTAGGACTTCTCTCCCTCAGCTTCATTATTGACTTGTTTTTTTTGGCCTTGGACAACTATCCTAGGCATTGTTTTGTTCCAATTTTATAGATGGGAATAGACCTACTTACCTCGCAGGAATGGTTGTGAGGCTGTCCTTCATTACTGCCTGCAAGCTGCTGTGAGATTCTTTGGAGGAAGGTGCAATATAGAAAGAAATGCACAGAGATAGATTGGATAAGTTTAAAAATTACGGGTGTTGAGGTCCCACAGGGATATAAATTTGGCTGAAATTTAACGAAAGTGGTAAAAATTAAATCCCTCTAAATTTTGTGCAGGGAGAAATTCAGTTAACATCTGATCCAGTTCCTGTTAAAGGGAAAGATTTCACTGGGAGTTGGACCAAACCCATACGTATCTCAGAGGGCTTTTGCTACTTTTTTTATTGCTGTTGTTATTATTTGTTATTCTTAAGGTACTGAGATCAAATGGCCTATATCATCTACATGCATCCGTTCTGAACACTACAATGCAATGCTGACATTGACTGTATTGGATGAGTGTTTGTTACTCTGAAGTGTGTATGCTACTAAATAAATGAGACTGAAGGGAAAAAGACATCTGCTGTGATTTGGTCATGTGAAAATAGTATCTTTTCTTCAAAAATTTCCTCAGGGAAGGGAGAAAACCAATATAGTTCAGTGTTTCTTTTGCTTTTAGTCTTTAGCATCTGGTACTTTCTAAAGCAAAACCAGTTCTAAGACATCTAGAAGCCAAATGGTGGAGCTTGGTTCCAAAACCTATTGCATATGTTACCTTTAGAACCTCATTCACACAAAGTTTGTCAGCTTCCTTCAAGGTAAGCTCTGTCTCTGAAATCTCAGTGAATAGCCTACAGCATATAAAAAAATTGTGCATCAAGAGGCACTTGTCAGACTCAGAGCACTTAACTGTTCCCCTGGGCAGTTTTGTGTGGACATGGGGAAGAAGCACTCAACATTCCAGTAGTGGCAGCACTTCCCAGCAAGAGAGAGTGTATTCTTACCTGCATGCAAAGAGTACTTAGAAGAGAGGGAAACAACCACCATTAGTGTCTCTTTATTTTGTGTTGCAAATATAGAAGTATACACTTGTCTAGCTTTAAATTGCATAGAAGCAGGCGTGTCATCTACTTATGTACAGTAGTCACCCAGAAAGGTAAGTTGGCAGAAGTGCTGCCATGGTCAGAGGTAATGACAACCCAAAACCTATTCACATAAATGGAAAAGTTGTGTGATGTGATGGGAAGATGTTAGGCGTGGTATCACTAAAGTCTCTGCATGGGATTGAGAAGGGTGGACAGCCAGGAGGGGAGAGCACAGCCATGCCTACAGGAGGAACTGCCTCACACAGCTCAAGGATCTAAGGAAGTGTAGTCCCTGGCTGACACAGCTGTGGAGATGCAAATACAGTGGGGGAAACAGTATTCCCAGCAGCAGCATTTTCTTCTCTTTCAGGAAGGTGGGGGAGTGTTTCAGAGGTGGAATAAGTTACACTTGCAAAAGCCCATGACTATTTTATCAGCCTTGGAAAGCTTTCTTAGTGCACACCAGCCCGTGGGCAAATTAGCTGAGAACTCAGCTCAGGAAAAGGGTTGATACGAGAGGGGACACCTTAAATCTGTGCAATTAAAAATTCTGTTTGTTTAAAGCAAATAATGAAGACACAAAGCGTTTACGTTGAGGAGAGAAAGGATAACAAAGCAATCAGAAGGAGGAATATCAACAGATGTGAAAAGAAAGCAGAGAAAGACAAATTGAAATTTCCATTATTGTTTCATCTTTTGTTAATCAGTTCCTTCTTTAAAATGTAAGTATGAGGTTGTATGAAACAACATAAAGTACTAAAGCTAAACACAGTCAAAAAACAACTGTATACATACAATTACAAAACCAATTTGTTAATGTTAAAAGACAGACACCTATCAGAAAGAGCGATTTATAACCCTATAAGTGGCTGATTCTGCAGTAGGGAAGTGTTGGAATACTTTTCTCGTGGATTATAGGACTGAATTAATCCCAAATCTCCAGCTCATGTCATTCCTTTAGGAAGCAAAATTGGGTTTTGGCTTCCAGTTGCCAAAGTAATCTAATTTTGACACTATAGGTTTAACTCATAGGTTATGCACTAAAAATGTCTCCTTAAAAAGCAATTTCAAGTAAGTTATATTTTGCGATAGTAGCAGTTAAGCACTATGAGGTCTCTGTACAAAGAGTAAGTTTCAGTCTTGAATTGAAGGACTGAAGGTTGCAGTATGTATCACTGCAGTTGTTTTTTCTTTTGAGATAAAATGGTTTGGACAGCATGTAGCATTCAGCATCACAACAGGAGCGATATTAACATTATTCCTCCAGGATATTAATTAAAAATTCATTATCTGAGGGTTTTTAAACAGCATCTAAAAAAAGACTACTACAGGTCAAAGATTCATGGCAATATGCTGACAGAAGATCATTCCATTTTAGGGAGTTAAGAGCTTGTACAAAATTGAGGTTGCTAAAAGGCAGATTCTTGTAAAATCCCCAGCTCTTTCTTTTGGTACCGTATCTTGTCTTGTTAGAAGAGACTGTGTCTGGCTCAGTACAGCCGGGACCTAAATGCTGTTGTAAACCATCAGTGTCTGCCTTGGAAATAAATAATCAATACATGCTTAACCTACTCTTACAGTTGCTCTTCAACACCCCAGTCTTGATGACTCTTAGGGATAAGATCCTGGTCAGGATGGAATTCTGTTCAGTCTCAGTGCAGCTTTGTCTATGTGCTTCGTGTAAATGAGTACCTTGATGCAGCTATTCAGTAAAAACAGGTATTTGTCCAACGTGCTGGACTTGCACTTGTTTATTAAGTGAAGGCATAGCTGCAGCCAAGACTGCCCATGACATTGGTAATAGAACTGTGCTCTCCTGTCACTTCACTTTTCAATGGCTTCCCTGGTTTTATCACTACTGGCCTTTCTAAATTTGTGAATGATGGTGAGGCAAGTGCTACACAGGGGAAAAGGAGTGGTAGCTCAAGCTGGGTAACTGTCTGGACAGTAGGGATCCTCCTGCTTCTCACTGGAATCTTGGGGTATTGTATAGTCATTTCCATGTTAAAAATACAAAGAACTCTCTTGTGTCTGCTACTTCATTAAAAATGTCTGGGAAGAGAAGGTGGTGTAGTTAACTTCCCGTGGCTTCTGAACAAGCCAGTATTTCACTCCTCTTGCCACCAGTTTCCAGCCCCTGCTAATGGCTAAGGAGAACTGAAAACAGGTTCATAATGGGCCTGCAAAAGCATGACCACCAGTGCTCTGCTCAGGACAGACAAGGGATGAAGAGCGAGCTGGCATCACGTCCGCTGCAGCTGAACCAGGATCACTGCGCTCTGCTGTGGCCTTGTCTCATATTCAGGGAGGAAGAGGACAAGTTCCTGGCACCAAGTCACAACTTCTGGAAAGTTTGATAGGTCACCTTTGGGGGAAAAGAAACTACTAATGCATGAACCATAAGAGTAATACAATCTGAAAGGTAAGGATAAACTAATGAAATATTAGCTAAAAGTAAATGCATTTTATTTTTGATTAGCATGTTCCAGAGGTGGCCAGTCTGCATTATGATAAAAATGTTAGCTTTTGCAAGAGGAAAGAATGAGAAAATTTCCTGCTAAATGAGCTTTTCTGCCTCATCTAACCAGGCTGTAGCAACTCATGGATGTAAGACAGGACAGGCAATGAGCTAAATGAGAGAGAAGCTAGAGAGCTAAAGCAAAGGTGAAATGGGAAGAAGGGCATGAGGCAAGGTCATCCATCTCTCTTGGTCACTAAACCCCTCAATCCCCACACTACTACTGAAATTTGCCCCACTCAGAGTGACCCCTCTCTTCTGACCATCTGTCATTTTACAACACAATGGATTTGGAATTATTTCCACACCATATGGGTGTTTGCTGAAAGGTGGCCATCATCACCCTTTGTGTCTGGAAATCACAGAAGGGCTGGTGTGAAAAGGGACCTCCAAAGATCATCTAGTCCAACCTCCCTGCTAAAGTAGGTTCACCTACAGCCGGTTGCACAGGATCATGTCTGGGTGGGTTTTGAGTGTCTCTGGAGAAAGGAAGCTCCACAGCCTCTCTGGACTACCTGTTTCAGTGCTCTGTCACCCTCAAAGTAAACAAGTTTTTTTTCTCATACTCAGGTGGAATGTCCTGTGCTTCAGTTTGTGCCTGTTACCCCTTGTCCTGTTGATGGGTACCACTGAAATGAGTCTACTCCAGTCCTCTTGACATCTGCTCTTAAGATATTTGTATGCTCCGAAATGACATTGTACAAAACTGTCCATTCTAAAGTCAAAAGTCTAAAACTATAGAAAGCATGGAACAGATATCTAGTCAGACCAACAAAGCATAAACCTGTGCTGAAGATGCCTTTCCCTGAGGATGGATTCAGACTCTTCGCTCTGTGCTTTTCTTTACCACAACTCAGTCGTGTCTACCCTCACTGATGTAAAGGACAGAAAGTCTGTGTGGTCAAAGCAAATCCTCGCCTGCTGGCCCACACCTTCAGACTGTACATGCAGCTGATCACTAAGCATAAAGCATGTACCAGAGAACCTCTTGCCTCAGAAAGGAAACAGAGAAGTCTACAACTGGCATCTCACTACACAACTTGATTACACACAAAGACAGCACGTAATTTGTCACTGTAGGTTGATAGTGTGACATTCAGGAGTAGTACAAGGACAGAATGCTTCCAGGACTGTTCAGACTCAATCCAAACTATTTGCCTTTTCAATCTCCTTATTTTGCAGCTTTAATCCATAAACATCCATTTAGATCCTAGACAACTGAAGAAAGCCTTAAAATTGGGCTGGCTTGGAAACAAACAACTACCTTTACCAGCAAGTCTGTGCACTTGCAAGGCAAGGAACAATTATTACCCTGCTCAGCTGTGTGAAGCCAAGTCATGGTTTTAGCTTTCTCAAATGGTTGAGCTATTCTACCTTCCTGTATAAAGAACACCTGAAGAAGAGTTTACATTAGATTTCCCTTCACTATTCCTCTCCTTTGCATTACTTTCTACCTCACAGTATTAAAACCAAGAACTCCAGCACACCAAATGCTAGACAGTTACCCAAGAAGCTCAGCTTACTGCTTACCAACATAGCCCAGGGAATTAATGCTGAATATCAATGTACTTACAAAAATGAAGTTCATCTTAAGTAAAGTCCATTAAAAGACAAAGAGAGTCCATTTCTCATCAGGTCATGCAGCTCACCCTTGCTTGAAAAACTACCTGCCCCTTCTATGCCAGGAACTGTGAGAAAAGCAACACCATGAGGCAAGCAGCACATTTCCTTCACTAGTCAAAGGAATACTATCAGCTCCACCAGCTACTGCTTTTTTAATGGTAAATGTTTTCCTCTTCATTGCTTGTTTACAAAGCACATGCTCAGAGGAGCCTGATTTTTTTTTCGTTCTTCCTACTGCTTCCAATTTGAGCAATAGGTTCCACAAGGTCTTCCAATATAACATGCAAATGTGGCTGCTATTTTTTTTTACTTCCCTTGTAGTGCAGAAGCATTAGTAATTCACCAGAACTGTAAAAAGCTCTCGGGAATGTAGCAGCCTTTGCAAGTTGGTTGCTGCTTGCAACCAACAGCGCACATTTTTGGATTCTTGGTTCAGAAAGAAGCACAACCTGTGTTGGTCATTATTTCCGTCCAAATGCTGCAGCTGGATGGTAGGTCCATTTCTTTTCACCTGAGCAGATTGAGAAGGAGTTCTTTCCTTATGAACTGTATTCTGAATCAGCAATGCCATTGTTCTCCACTTTTAAGCTGGTTCAGTGGAACACATTTGAAGGACAGAGATAGAAATGCAAGTGTCTTTTACCATCTGGGGATCCAGTAGGTAGACAGAGGAAGCAGAACATTCCTGATGTTGAAACTTCACCCATCTGAAGGAACTAAAGTGGAGGAAGTAAGTGAAACAGGAAGCAGTCCTTTCAGACACACACATTCCCTGATCTTTGGAAGAACCATTTCTACTATACTGGAGTAACACTCAGATCATCTGACAAAGACAGACCAGAGTCCCTCTCTCTTGATGTTTTCTCTGTTTTACAAAAAGGCTTTTCATCTCTGTGCAGACTGGAACTCCTTAGCACAGCTGCTCTGACCTCTGTTAAGGCTGATGGCTGGTGCTCAGCACTATAGCACAGGTCATCATAAGCATAATTTACATTGCCACAGGGGAAAGTCTGGAGTTTCACCAGTTCAATCCCACTGATGTCCAGGTGAGGACAGTTACTTCGACCTGGAGATGCTGGAGATGCCCGAGAGCTAGGAGAACTGCAATTCCCATCAAAGCCTGAGTCTTCTCGCTCTGGATTTGCTTTGAGCTTGGAGCTGGGGCTGAAGTGACAGATATTCTCTAGCACCCATGATCCATAGGTTGGGTTCCAAAGATTTTTTGTTTTGTTTTTAAGTCTGTGGGCTGATGGATTGCTGAGCTCCAACTTCTGGTTTGAGGTCTGCTGGAACCACGACCCACTGTTGAAATCACTGAGGCATGGCAGGCTGGGCCCTCGGGCAGTCCGGTTGCTCAGGTTCTCCACCAGTAGCTCTTGTGGACATTGTACAAGTTTGTGCCCAGCATAGTGGGATTCCAGTGTCTTAGGTGTTGTCTGAGGTGTGAGAGAAGGGCTTACCAGCAGTGGCACTATCCCACTGGAAATGTTTGGGCGCATGACTGTACTCCCTTCATCCTCTGGCGTGGGGCTACACTCCATGGGCAGCTCAGTGTTGATCACATCAGGGTCCTGGAAATGAGAGACAAGAATCTGTTACACCTTCAGGGTGACCATCACAGGTTTGGGCAGTACTTCTGCACATCATACAAGGTGCTACGTTCCATCTGGATATCACATGCTGTTGGGACTCACATGCTTCCTTTGAGAAGAGGTTGTGCTTCATTGAAATCTGTGACTAAGCTGGGGGCCTGTATAAAATTTCCCTCTTGAGAGGTTGGATCCAGACATGTAGCTATTAAATGCTACTGGATGGTGAACTCACTGTGCCATTTCATTCCAGCTCTCCACTCCATAACTATTCAGCTGTGGCTTTTGAGCAACATTAAGCGAGGTCAGAATATGGACCTTGAAAGAGATCTAAGTACCTTTCCATCACAAAGTGAAGAACATTTTGCTATTGAATAAGCTGAGAGCTAAAAGCATCCATTTGCACAGGAACAGTGTATGCTCATTTTGGCTGGGTGGAAGATGGGAGAGTGAGGATGGACACTGGAAAAGAGCCAACAGCACCACCACACTAGTAAAGTAATTATATCAGTCTGTCAGGACCCTTCACTTGCTTTAGGGACTAAAGCTAATATCTTTGGATAGTTGGCATTCCATGGATTATCATCCACCTGGATACCAAAGACCACTACCTGTGTGCAATACTTGATCCTTTCCAGGATGGTAGAGAAGTTTGGCCGATACTCTGGGCTGTGCTGCCAGCACTGTGTCATGATCCGGTACCTTAAAAGTAAGTAAAAAAATAAAAATTGATCAAAAAAGATTATTTTGTAAAAAGTGTTTCAGTATGAAGGGATCAGGGGTCCAAGGAACCACACTTGGTACATGGCCCAAAGGAGGAGTGCAAAAGTGGGTATGTAATTTCTGTATCCTTGTATTCTGTCTGATTAGAGAACCACTACTTAAAGCAAATCCTGTAGTGCTCTAAGCTGCATACAAGAGGCAGTATCTCAAGAGACATTTAGCAATACCCACCTAAAATGGAGGGCAACCACCATTCCCTGACTAGAGGTGTCTTTGTCTACTTGTTTGACATCTACTATACCTTGGTTTGTGAGAGAAAGGAAATACTTACACTGGTCCTGGACAGTTTTTTGGTGGATCCATTCTTCCTCCACTGGTGACAAATTCCAGCACCTCCTGATTGGTTTTGCAAGGGTAGGGCATGTAGCCTAGAGAGAAGATCTCCCAAAGCAGCACTCCAAAGGACCTGTGTCAGAAACCAGCCAACAGTACAAATCAGGTTTCATTTGTGCTCCACAAACCCAGCTTGCAGCTGTGTAGGCAACACCACAACAATGACCTTTCAAAGCTGCAGTTCAACCACAGTAATGTGCAATTAGTGTGATTATGAGTTAATGTTTACATAAAAAGACACCCCAATCAATCAAAACCTTTGCTCAAGCTCCAAAACAAGTTTTGCAGAGACTTCAAAATATTTAACAACTCTGAAGGTGTTCTTTCTGCTGCATTCATTATTACTAGAGCAGGAAGTGACAGAGTGCCCTTGGCTGTGTGTGGTCTAACTGAAAAGAACTGTTAGATCTGGCATGGACATTTCTTGCCTTACTTGGAAAAACTTGAGATGTTTGTGTTGAGGAATACATTTGGTGCCAGTAACTTGGCTGCAGGTTGAGCTCTGGGTGGCAGAAACCCAAGGCAAGAGGCTGTGACCTGGCACTGACCCTCTGCAAAACAAAGGGGATGAGGACCTGTGGCACTGCCAGGTGACTGGACACTCAAAGCAGGAGCCAATGACTCCAGACTGTGGCATGCTTAGACTGTGAGGGTATAAAAGCCCAGGCCTTCCTTTGTTTGGTGTCCCTCCTCAGAGGAACAAGCTCAAGCTGTTGTTTTGTTGTTGCATCTTGATTAAATTATTTTAAGGATCCTGACCTCTGAGCCCCTGCTTTGGGAAACCTGGGGCCAAACTGGTAAGGAAACCTGGTGTGACTGTGAGTGTGGGGGGTGTAGCTGTGAAAGGGCCTCTACCCAGCTCAGGTGGTACAAGTGTGACTGCCGGAGTGGTTCCTGGATGGTCAGACAGGGACCTTCAGCTGTTTCCTTAACAACATTTAGATCAGTGTTTCAGAACAAGATGCTTGAGTATAAAATCAAGGAAGAGACATCCAGTGAAACTGAAAGGCAGCAGCATTTCTGATATGGTTGTGCTTTTTTACATCCACAGATCAGATAGTCAGTGCCACTAGAAATTATGTGACTTAGACACAAGGATGTCAAGAGAGTTCTGCCAGGACATCAGCAGGGTCAGAATTTTCAGAGTCACTTTTTGCTACAAAGGTCAAAGTAATTTCCAGTATATGCATGTTACTTATAATAGCCCATTACAGGAACTGTAGCACTTTCCTTCAAAATATTTAGTGCTGGCTGCTCACAGTTAGACGCTGATAAGCAATCCCTTGTCTTCCAGCATCGCTAACAACTTTAGGAAACTGGGTCAGTGTGTTATTTGAGGGAATGTCTCAGTACAGCATATTGAAAGATCTACTGTACAGAGAAAGAGGCATTCTTAAGCAACTGGAAAGCGTCCATTCCCCAGCACCTGTGCATGGATGTGCTGCTGTTGAGGGGCTGCTTATTTTAAAGAAAGCTCAAGTTGCATGAGAAATCAATACATAAATATTGTTTCCTCAGCAACCAGCAAGGACTTCTGATTAAATCTGCTGTCATTTTATATGCAGCAAGAAAAAATATACAAAAGAATAATCATAGGTGGTACAGACAGAGTCATTTACAAGGTATATAAGCAGACCCTGTCACTGATGGAAACTGGAAGATTCTGAAGGCTGAGGGAAGTACTTGATGATATTATTCTGGATTTTTAACTGAGACTTCTCAAGAATCTAATCTGCTTTTGCTTTTCACTTCTTGATTGGCTTTATATGATACTCTATGAATAGCAAATTTTTATTACCTCTATTTACATTAGACTTTTTAATTCTTATTCGGGATTTTAGCCATACTTCTACTGAATGCAGTGGGAAGACTTCTCGTAATTTTCTGGGAAATTCTGGCATTTTTTAAGGTTCCTGCTGAGCACACACTTTTTTTCTTGGGCAGCACATTTCTTGATGCTTTTCAGTGAGTAGCAGAAGTGATTAAAAGACATTTATTACCAGGTATCAGTCTTGGAGGTGAAAATGCCCTCTAGAAAAGCTTCTGGTGGCATCCACTTGACAGGAAGCATGGCTCTTCCTCCCTTGCGGTAGTAACTTGCTCTGGGAAAGACAAAATACCCAGAGAACATCACACAGCCTGAAAGGGCTTCGATACAGAAAAGATCTTACCACCACAGTAACAGCAGCTGGGGATTGCATGTAACAGTGGGGGCCAAGTGAGAAAAAGGAAAAGTCATCAACACAGTTCATTGAAGCAGGATTTTATATCCTCTTTGCAACTGAGATGGAAACTGAGGATGTTTTTGTGCACAGCTAAAGACATCAAACTTGATAGTGCTTTGCACAGGTGTTGATGCAGCAAGTCTTCTTGACATCATAAAGTGAGAATTATGGTTGCTGGGGGTTTTAAATTTTAATTTCAATTTAAGATTATTTATGATCAAGTAGCTAATAAATTTGCCTATGCTTGGTTTAGTGTCCACAAGTGTTTGTAGTTTCCTGGGACCACAGTTGAAGTGGATTGGTTCATAAGCATAGATGTGTTAATTTACAGTCTGTTAACACAAGTCAGTTAACTGGTCATCAAATTGAGACACCTAATGGATGGTTCCACTGCTTCATATACCATGAGACAGTTCAAACTGATCAGAACTGTACAGATTACTGAGTTACTCACAGAACTGAAATTGCCCTTCACTTACCTGTAAATATCCCTGGCCATTCCAAAGTCACCAATTTTGGCTATTCGTCCTGCTCCAGTACAGGTCAAAAGGCAATTCCTTGCAGCTATATCTCTTAAAAAAATTTTAAAGAATTAATTCTAATTCTAAACTCTTAAGTAGTTAAAGGAATAAAGAAAAAGTATTAGACCCAGTCCTGCAAGTCTTAGTTGAGTAATCTTTACACAAATGAGAAGAGCCCTGTTAAAAAAAGAAAGAATTCCAGTTACATTTTCATTTTTATTAACCACAATTCTTAAACTGCATTTGAGTTATATCTTCTACCCAGCATTGCCAAGCTTTTTCCATTCACACCTTTCACAAAGGCAGGAAACAGCATCAGTGTCAGAAGAGGAACAGTTCCAACCTCTTTGTTTCAACCACATTATGACAGATTTCTTTCTTGCTCTGTTTTTTTTAAAGAGGAACATCTCAGCAATGTCCCCATCAGTTACAGATGTGATGCTGTTGGACAGTCTTAGTAAACTGCTTGAAAAGTTATGTAGAACCAGATTTGGTAATCTGTTGCTTTGTTACTTCTGGATATGTCTCTTGGAATCAAGCACAGCTCCATATGGAAGCAGCTGTTTGCTGGGTGCAAGTTAACTTGTGAGAAATGGAACTGATGCCTTCATGGCCAAGGCTAAAAGCTTTCTGTTCATTTTAAATATGCATTCTGAAAAGAAACTCATTAAAATCATAGCACCACGGGGATCCTGTTGACTGCCAAGAAAAATAAGCTCCTTGAAAAACTCACATGTTTCTTCGCATTGCCAACCTTGAAAAATCTCTCAGGATTTGAAAGTCAGGTTCAACTTCCTCTTCCATTATCAGCTGTAACTCCTAGATGACAATTCCTGCCCTGTAGAGACCTCTCCACAACCCCCCCCACACTACCTTTTACCCCTAGGATTCCTGATATCTGTAATGAAAACCTTCTTCATTTCCCAACCCACTCTAAGTAATGCTGACAACACTAACAAATACTAATACAAAACCTGAGAGAAATTCCTTGTGTTCAGATTCATTGAATTGTTGGCTAAGACAAAATGAATCCATTCCCAGGTTGCTTATGTTAGAGATCTAACAGGGCAAAGATTGACCCAGAGATTTTTTTTTTTTTAAGTGATACGCTGTTGTTATGATTACAGTAAGGATTCTTAAAAAATAATGCTGTAGTGATTAACTCAGAAGTTTCCAATGAGAATACTAATCCCCTCATGTAGTTATTAAGAGATCCAAGAGCCAAAACTTGTTGCACGTTCTTACTGCTCTTTTTTAATGACGGAAAACTCCAACCCTTTTCCATCGGAACTTCCTTATTGTTGCAATATAAATTAGTCTGAAAACTGTTTCAGACGTTCTAATCATAAAGCCATATAACATATTACCATATCTCAGCCTTGTGGCTTTTTGCTCCAACTGCTGCTTGCCATTGCTCCCCTGGGTTTCTCCAGCCCCTGCACACTGTTTCCCATTTCTGTGCTGTGCAGCCCCACACGTAGGTATGCGCGCTGTGCGTGTGGGTGAGTCAGTTGCCTGCTTGCACATCTCCAGGCTGCACCTTGGCTTGGTTGGAGCCTGTGTGACCCTCTGGTGTGCAAGGGCTCTCCTCTGCTTTGCACACAAGGGCTGAACACAGCATGCACTTCATAGTAAGGAATCCAGCTGCCCACTATGCCTGGGAACATTATGAGCTGAAACAATTCTTAATCAAAAATGAAGGACTTCAGTATCCAAGCAGAAATTTTAAAAGGATAACTATAACCTTTATCTCTTCTACAATATTTTGTTCTTGTTTGAAGTATGCTATATCATCACTTTTTTTGCTCAACAAATGAGAAAAAAGGAGTTTGAAGAGACAAATATGGGCTTCCCAAGACCACGCAGCAGTTCAGCCACTGTGCTGGGAAAGAAGCCTGAGATGTGTTTTTATTTCCTGTTATCCCTGCTCTACCCTTCTCTAGTCTTTGGCTCAAATATTATGGACTGTCCCGTGCTGGTGGAATAGGGAAAGCATTTAAGTCAAGATAGGGAGATGAGAAAGTAAACAAATACCTTATTGTCTTATCAGCCAACATAGAGTGACACTACCATCTAGTGGACTACAGGGCTAATCTCAACTGTCTTTACATTGCAGGCACCCGAAAATTAATACTTAAACCCTCTCACTTGGAACAGAACATTTCTCTCCCTCCAGGAGTGTAAAGAACAGTGCAGAGCCTAACTCCTAACAAAAACTAGGGAGATCCACCTGGACATCTAAGCACAAGCCTGTATTGGTAGAGGAAATAATCTGTCTCCCCTGTGGAGATTAATCCTGTCTAATCCACTGCAAATAGAAAGTGTATGAGCTTCATGCACCTTGAGACACATCAAAAGAGACTGTTTCTCCTACCTGTGGATGAAATGATTCTCTTCCAGGTATTTACAGCCGCAGGCAATATCCCTAGCTATGTTCAGCAGGTCCTGCATTGTTAGGGTGGACGGCTGATTCTGGGAAAGGACAGGAAATGGTAAGGGAAGGATAGTGGAGTAGAAGAATATCATTCAGGCGGGGAATAATCAGAGAGGGACAGAAGAAGGGAAAGGGAGAGACATACAGGATGGGGGAAGGGTTAAATGAATCAGGAGCAAAGAGGAACATAAAGCAGATCAAAGCAAAGAGTTAGAAAATGAGTAAACTCTTATTTAATCCCCAAAACTTTCAGATTTCACCTCTCCTGAGCACCGTACATGAGTGCAAGCTGGCAAAAGATTTATGGCCTGGTGTGAATAGCCTGTTAAAGGGGGTAGGAAAGAACTATTCCCTACTGTGTTACATGAAATCAAATTACAAGCAGGTTTAACAGGTGAGATGAAAGAGAAAAAAAAAAGCACCCATTTTTAAAGAGTGAGTCAATACATTATCAACAGAAATGAGCACATGAACGAGAGAGAGAGAGAGTAAAGATGCACAAGTGCACATCTTTACACCAACATCAGCATTCATCAGCTTATCTGTCCTGGTAGAAGAACAGTGATTACCCTCAGAAGCAGTATGCAAAAAAGGGATGCTTTACCACGGGACTCCAGGACTGGTACTAACCCTTCACCATCTGCACTTCCCTAAGAACAATAAAGAAGACTTTTTCCAGGAGCCCTGCTTATTTTCACCCTCTTATATAATTCCCCATAGGGAAATTTTCTCAATTTTTCTCTAGAAACTTATTTATTGCTCTCAGGAAGGGTGAGGAGAAATTACTACACTGCTAATCAAAGCCCGAGATATATCAAAAAAATCAGGCTCAGCTCTTCAACCAGTATAAATTTGTGCCTCTCCATATGGTGCCAATGCACACCTGCTGAAGACTTAGTGCTACGAATTCTGATTATAACTTTAGTTCCTCACGTGTCATCTCAGTACACTGAAAACAAAGCAGGTATTGAGGAAAGAAAGCCCATTAATTTGTAGTCTAATTGACAGAGAAGTCTGGAATGGCAGGACAGGATTTTACTCTTTCCTCCTCAGTTACTAATAAACCGGAGTTTCTGGCCCTGCTTTCATTTTGCCTCACTGACACCTGCTTGCATCAAGCAGACAGACACAGGTATCCAGAAGTCTGTGGCAGCTGGGACACACACAGCCTAGCTTGGCTTCAGTGCCTTTATCCAATTCATAAAAACATAAAAGCAGTCATACGAAAATCAACCACAAGCCTAGCAGGGAAGTTTTCTCACCATCCTGGGTCGATTCTGCCGAAGAAAGCTTTTCATGTCTCCTCCAGCCATGAGCTCCAGCAGAATGAAGCGAGGCAGCGTCTGTAGGCTGACACCGATGCACTGCACGATATTTTGGTGATTGAACTTACTGAAAGCCAAGGTCACAGCACATGGAAGAGAAACACAGCTTTAGTACCTGCCCAACATCCGTCACACTGTCATTGTGCCTTGAGATGTGACAATCTGGACTGAAGATGCGGTTACCTGATGTGGTTACCAAAAAACTTCAGCCATATCAAAATGCCTCTCTGGTTATGACAGCCCCAAGAACAGGGTTATGCCTGGCTTTGCCCATGAAAAGCCTTCAACAGAAGGTATGAAAAGCTAAAAGCAAAGCAGAGCCCTCTGTCTGTGAAGACAGAATTTAATGGACACACTGACTGAAAGATGAGAGTGACATGAGAGGGATAAGAAAGTTAAGCATGCAAATTTCATTGGCATTTGTGATACAAAGTCCTGACTGGTAGGGATTTTAATTCAGCATTGGTTATTTTAGACATAGTGCTGTCTAGCTGGGGGACTCAGTTCAGTGTTTAGTCTGCCAGAGGGACTCAGCTAATATCTATTGCAGCAGCTGCCTTTGTGATTCTGCTTTTTACAAAAGGAAGCTGAGGTTGTCACGAAGCACAGTAAGACTCAGTCATTAGACAGCAGCGTCTTCCCTTAGATAATGATTACCTAGATAATAAAGGAACTAAAAATAGAAAGGAAGTTGGGGAAGAGAAACGGTCATGTGCTACTAAGTGAATCAAGGCACTCCTTAACTGATTAAAATTGCTCTTTAAAAAAACATACATCAGTGTTACCTCCTGTTCAGCTACCAAAGTTCTTGCAGACTGCAGGGAGTGGCACTATGTCATGAGATTCATGCTTTAATAGCAGAAAACCAGCATCTAGGTATGAGCTGGGCCAGACAATGAGAAGAGGAACTTCACATTGCACAAATTCAAAATGGATAAACTCTGAATCAACCCCGACTATGCTAACACTTTAAAGTCACCCTTGATCCTACTATTGTTTTAAGCTTACGGATTTCTGTTAATGAAGTAAATTCCAAGACTGGAGTACTTAAAATACAGGTGGTAATAGGAGTGGCTGTCTGTTATCTTTTTCAGGATGGTTTTATAGATCTTATATTTCACTGTCAGAAGGTCATGCAGATGGCACCTCATAAAGGTTCTGCCAAGCTTGCAAAGACATCAAATCAAATGCAGAACACGTCTGTGCAAAAATGTTTCACCTTTTTACTCCTCTGAACAGGACCAGCAGAACCAATCAACAGAAATCTCTTTTAAATTGTTGTAATGATTTTTGGGTGGGATGGAGTTAATTTTCCTCACAGTAGCTCATATGGTGCTATATTTCGTATTTGTGATGAAAACAGTGTTGATAACACATTGATATTTTAGCTACTGCTAAGCAGTGCTTACACAGCATTAAGGTTTTTCACACACACACACACACACACACACACACACACCCCCCCACCCACACACACACCCCTCCCCCACAGTGAGAAGGCTGCGGGGACAAGAGGTTGCGAGGGGACACAGCCAGGACAGCTGGCTCCAACTGACCAGAGGTACATCCCATACTGTATGGTGTCATGCTCAGCAATAAAAGCTGGGGAAAGAAGGAGGAGGAGGGGAAAGGGTCATTCGAAGTCTGGCATTTGTCTTCCCAAGTAGCTGCTGTGCATGATGGAGTCCTGTTTTCCTGGGATGGCTGAACACATGCCTGCTCATGGGAAGTAGGGAATGAATTCTTTAACGCTGCTTGGCTTGCTCACACAGATTTTGCTTTACCTATTAAATTGTTTTTATCCCGACATGAGCCTTCTTGTCCTTCTGATTCTCTTCTCTGTCCCACTGCTGTGTGCAGCCAAGTTGCCTCCTGGCATTAAAGCACCAGAGACGGGCAACAAAAGAACCTCAGTTACTTTGTTTGAGATAAATGAGTAGCTGAAATCAGTAACTTATATGCTACTAAAATGCCATCTGATGAAAAATAAGACTGAATTTCTTTTCTGAACACCAGCAAGGGGATAAATGATTCTATGATTACCTGCATTACTCTTTTTTCCCCCTGCCCACCACCAGTAAAAAACCCCTTAAACTATACCTGATAATCAATGCTTCCATCAGGAAATCCATCTCATCCTGCTCAGAGCAGACTTCTGGCAGGGTCTGTTGAGAGGTAAAGGCAGTGAGGGCCATTCCACCAAAGAATTGAGAATATTTGTGTGACCACCAGGGAAAAAAGGGGAAAAAAAGCAAAAAAAAAAGCATGTAACATGTAAATCACTCCAGGAACCTATGAGCAGGGGCTGATCCTTTCAGTGCCCAGTTTATTGCATTGCATGTGACCCATCTGCTAGTTAAAGTAAGAATAGGAAACCACTGACTTACTTGAAAATTTTTTGTGTGAATTGAACCCTATGCACACTTCTGGAGCAAAAATAGCTTCAGATACACATCAAGAAAAATACTAGGTAGGGACTTACAGACCTAGAAAGCTCTTTAAAATGACAGTTGTTATTTATTCTCACTTTTCTTTGTGTCCACCTTGCAGCACATCCTTGCATGTCGTATGACACATACCAGCCACTTGATTTAAACACTTGTGTCACACGCCCCTATAGCTTTCTTTCCTGCCAGCAGATTTGGACAGCATCTTCTGCTGATACAGATGAACTGGATTACCAGAAATGAGCAAACTCCTTCTGTTTGCCACTGTGCTCTGGTGCTTCTTCCAGTCCGGATAATGAAACTGAGTCGGGCCGTTCCAACTGCTTACTAAAGTCCTGGGTTTTCATCCACATTTGTACAGTGGCACAGGGAAATTCATTGCATGAAAGACAGGCTTAATAACAGTAGAAATTCTTTTTATTAATGAAGGCTATGTTCTTGAGCTGAACTCATAGAAGTAGATTTGGTTTTCTGAGTAACAAGCTTATAAAATAACAGAAGTAGACTATGAGCATCCTTAACTTCAGGGCCGAGTAATTGACAAATCCTGAGGCAATGGCAGTAATTTCAGAGAAAACCAGCCTGTCATCTCTTGCTATTAATGACAGGGAAATTAGTGTGATATCACAACATGTATTTACAATAGCATCTTTAACACTGTGCAATATCAAGAGACTACCTGAGAATTTCACACACAGTAGAAAAACACTACTCTCGGTATAAAGGGAAGTAACTGAGAAACAACACAAATTTTTAAATACATCATGTGAAAAACTTAGGAGAAAGCACTCAAATCAAAGCTGATAATGCCTGGATGCAGCAATGTGTGCGAGTCTGCATCTCACATATACATATGCCATTATGCATGTGATCAATGTGAATTTCCAGCTGCAATAGTGATAACATGGCTCTTATAGGTAATTATTGTTGTATAAGAAATTTGTGGGTACTGACCTTGATAGCCACCTGTAGAGGGTTGGGATCCCCTGCAATGCCTACCACAGTTCCCTCATAAACCTCACCAAATGCACCATGTCCTAGTGCCCTGCAAGAAAAGAAGAGAGGGAACAGATGTTTTATGTCCTTGGATCCAGTGTTGGCCAAGCTTTTCTCTTCGTCCAGTCCAAGACCAATCAACAACAGTTTTGTTTTCATCTCAAAACTTCTGAAAATAACTTATCAGTATTTTCTGTCACTACCACTAAAATAGCGAGGCTGGATCCTTGATGGTTCTGAACAAAAAATAGGCCTTCTCAGTCCTGGGGCCTATCACTAATTATGGTAATAGCAAGACAAGAGAAAAATGTAAAATAACAGAATAAAGGTGGCTGCAGACTGATGTCTTCAGGAGATTGTGTAAGACATAAGAATGATCAAATGTTTCCTTCTGAAGTTTATATAACTTTGATTGGTATCATCTGGATGGTATGCAGTTGAAGAGCAACCTAGCATGTATCTCCTTGTGACAGGAAATTTCCTTGTGATAGGAAATGCTGAAACAGTCATACTGCTATAGATTTGGAAGGGAGCTACTGCCAGGAGGCAAGTGCAACAAAAACACAATCACAGCAAAGGTGTAATAGCTATGGTTAGGAACATGGAAGAGAAGACTCAATCTTATACTTCTGCTTGAGAACTTTATGGAATCAAATTATCTTAGAGAACATAGCAAGTATCACATCTATTGTATTTTGGCTGACTTGGACTAGGTGCTTGGCAGTTAGTCAGAGAGGTGGCCCTTGTTTTCTCACCGAAGCAGAGAGATGTTCTTCCGTGGGATCTCCTTCAGCTCGCTCAGAGTGGCGGCCTTTCCTGCAAAGCAGTAGTTGGGGTTGTAATCAGTCATGATGACAGACGTACGGATTTTGCTCAGTTTATATTCTGGGCTCTGCAGTCGTGCTCTGGCTCCTTCCAGCTGCTGCTTCTTTAGGTGATAAACTACAGATGGGGAGACAAAAATGCACAAACAAGATCAACAACTGGATAGAAAAGATAATGCCAGCCACACAGAACAGAACGACACCAACCCATAATTATAAATGGTCTGGAAACACCTTTAGCTTGCCAGTATAATGCTCTTCTTCATACTCTTTAGTGATTTAGTACTGGATATGCAAACAGTCTTATTCCTACAGGTACTTAATCACCTGGGAACAGCTTAGGTTTCCTATGCTGCTTTGTACACTGGCTGAAGAAGAGTGCTCCACAAGACATCTTGCTGATATAGAGTCCCAAAAATCAAACCATCTCCCTGAATGAATTTCACATACAGTAGAAAAACTTCACATACGGTAGAAAAACACTACTCTTGGTATAAAGGGAAGTAACTGAGAAACAACACAAATTTTTAAATACATATATTTAATTACAGATTGTGATTTCATCCTGTATTGCAGTGGCTGCTACAGGAACACCTGCTAAGAAGACTTTCCTAGCTCTTTTGTTCTGTGGCAAAAACTAGGGAAGAGCAGTCCTTATCCTTTGGGACTATGCTTATGCCTAACTGTGGGTGGTGATGTTTTCTATCACTTCTTTTTCCCTGTTCCTCCAATCCCCTTGGGAGACCACAACACTGTGGCTCCAAGTATTGAAAGCAGTGGCACATGGCCAGGCGGTCTCCTTTCATCTAATTTAACTGGGAAAAGCCAAGTCAAATGGTGATAAGAAGTAATATATCTTACTGATAGACAGGCTGCCACAAGTGAGGATCATTCCAAGCACCACAATCACAGACACCACAGCTAAGAGGAGGGGGAAAGGCAGCTGTCCCTCTGGTGTAGGACCCTGGGGCACTGGAAGAATAAAAATAGAGGTTCATTAATCAGAAAACAACAAGAGCTACTGTAAAGCATCCCTCTGAAGCTGGCTTGTATTTCAGAAAATGGTACAGAGATCATGGTCAGAGCATCCTATAAAAATTACAGCAAATCCCTCTATAGCCCTGAAGGTTGAAAAAATACCTAAATAATTTTTAAATCATTGTGAAGATAGAACACTAACTGATAAAACACAGATTTCTTATCCATTCTTCAGTTTTCTATAAATGGGTAACATTCCTACTCCTAAGTTGAAAATCTCTATAGTCTTGATGTTTTGGAGCTCCAAGAGACTGTGAAAGGAAATAACTGTGAGTACAAGGCATCAGCTGACAGGCACAGTGGGAAACTGCTGTGGAAGGAAGTAATTTGTGGCTTAAATAACTCAGCAGTAGGTGGTACGTTATCCTGGAGAGGTATTTATGCTTAAATATCTGATACACTGAGCCCATTCAGGAAATTCACACCATGTCTCTTTACAGATATTTTACCTCCTGCCTAATCCGAATGTGAATGTTGGAGATGGTGGCAGAGATGCAGCTCAGCATGTAAGCAAAGGTCATAAGGAATTTTCAGTCCTATGTTTGACTGACATTTCTCACAACACTTTGTCCACTGGAGCCACTAGCTGTAACTTTGGAATTGAACACAAAAAAAGCCAGAAGGAGAGATGGTATAAAGCACAGAGATGTTATCCAATGAGGCTGAAACTTCTCAGCTTACCAGTGCAGGTGACATTGTCGTTGGCCAGCACAGCCCCCATCTCACACTGGCAGACTGGCAGGTTGGTGTCAGGGTCCCGCTTGCAGTTGTCTGAGTGGCAGTGGCTGCAGTTAAGATAGATCTGAACCTCCACCTCACCATGACTCTCCATGGCTGAACAAGGAATCAGACACAACAGGTGGGCTTAGTTCAGTTTTTCGTACCTTGTTCCAGTAAGGTAAAAAGAACCAATGAAACAAAACCCAGCTGGTACCTACAACTTCTCTCCTTCTCTGCAGGAGAACAGATAGTCCACCACAGTGTGGACATGTCAGAAGCCTGATGGGGATCAGTAGGGAAGAAGATATTTGGTTCCTTAAGCAAACAGAGAGGCCTTGAAGTGAATTGACCTGGAAAAGTCGGGGACTGAGGATGTGCGGTTGAACCTGGTGACTGGTGTCTCTCCTGGTTTAGAGATTGAGAGAAAAAAGGTCCTAGAGCACTATGGAAATATTTAAAGACATGACCACAGCTAAAGATCTGACCTGCAGCATGAAATAAGCTTTAATGAAATGAATAAAAAGCAAAGACAGGAGAAGAGGGAGGAGGAGAGAGGAAATAGAGAGGAAGAAGGAAAAAGGAGGAAGAAAAGAAATGAGAATAAGAACCATATTGTACCTGCCAAGGGATGCAAGAAGATCTCTCCAATGGGGTTCACAAAAGAGATGCCATCCTGCCCACCAGCTGTGATATCATCAGTATCAGAGGCATGTCCCCCTGGGGAGAGAAGAGTGTGGCCAGCTGATCAATGCTGCATGCTGCAAAAAATGTGATGTCTCTGAAGGGTTGCGTTCATTCCCATTGTCAACTGGGGTCACTCTGAAATCTTCCGGTGATATTGGATTCTGCAGTGTCAAGCCCTCACTGGACCCAGCCAGTACTAAAGTTAGTGAACTGACCTTATCTAATGTAGGTGTCTCAGTTTAGCAAGGTAAAAATGTATTTGTTTTGAGCACAAAAAAGAAATTAAACCTTTTCCATGGGTAACTTGGGAATGGGTGAAGGGGTGTTTCATCACACCTTCCAAATATTAGATCACATAGGAATACTTTTATAACCTTGATTTCCCCAGTTATAGACAGATAGTGGAGAGTAAGGTGAGTTTCATACTGTTCAGCTTGGAGTATCTGTGCCTCACCTCCCGCAGCAGTGTCTTCTGCACTAAGAGCACTAGCCCTGACCTGCAGGTGCTCTGAAGGGCACAAAATTAGCCATCATGACTATTCTCCAGGAGACTTACCTCTGTACCCTCCACCTCCTCCCCCAGAAGTACAAGCTCCTCCTCCCCCACCAAAACCACCAGAGGTGGTCCACTGGAGCTTGGCTAGTGCTTGGGGACAAGCTTGACCTCCTTCTCCACCTTCCAGAAGGGACTTCCCAGCCTGAGGAAGCAGACTCTCATCTTGCCAGCCACCACCTCCACCTTCAGTCACAGAGTGAGAAAAGAAAACAAGAACAGGTGAGGGAAGCGCAAGCAGAGATGCTTTGTAGAGAGACAGAGATTAGCCCCTATTAATTTCTTAAGTGCCTAGTTCAAGGTAAACCCTTCCTTAAGTTTAAAAGAATATTCAGACAAGCTTCTTGCTGCCATGGGCAATAAAAAAGAGGAACTCTAATGCACAGCCTGTGGTATGTGCTACATAAACCAACACCTCAGCACCAATTTCTTGTGGCATTAAGAGCGTAAGGAGCCTACCACTGCCCTTCAAGATAACTGGTTAGGGCAGTCAGCCATGTGAGATACTGAGTTCCCCAAGGAAATAAAATAAATTGGATTTCTATATCTCACTTTAGTGGCCTCTCTGTAAGCCTACTACAGCAGGAGATGAACAACCACTGGAATTTTTTTTGTCTTTTAGGAATGGATTCTAGGCACAGCAATCACAAGATTATAAATAAGCTTTCATTTCTGGTATAATTACCATAATATAATTGTCATTGTTAGGGTTTAAGGAGAGTAACAGGAAAAAGTCTTCTCTTCAAAGGCCATTATTACAGTGTGAAGGAGTGGGCTCCATCCCCCAAACATCGTTTTCCCTGGTTCAGTTCATAGAAGAGAGTTCTCCTATGGAATTGCCTCTACCGGAGCACTCATCACCTGTCATGTGCATTCTCTTTTGTCTTGTGACACACCATATAAGAAGACATCCCTTACAGACTACCAGCGTAGTCAACTACTGCCACAGAAGAATTCCAAAAGATTGAAAAAGAAGCCCTTCACTTCATGCCTACAGGATGATGAGTGTATTCAGCCACTTGATTCAGACCTTGTGTGGTTTTAGTGTCCCACCTGCTGCCCCAGTCCTTCCGCTGACTCCCGGTACCGCAGTGCTGTTCTCAAATTGCTCCAGGGGTACATCATCCAGGGAGCTGTCCTGAGCCTTCAGGTAGGCTTTTCCTCCTCCTCCTGCTGCGATGAGCAAAGGTTCGAAAATCCCATCCTTCTGCTGGAAAACCCCCCATCAAACATCAGAAAAACTTCACATCCCTTGGATATGTGAACTCACATAAACTCATCAAAGATCATGAAAGCATCCCAAAGAAGAGTGGCCCAAGGCCAGGGCAATGTTACTGCTTGTCTCATAGAATCATTACAAAAATATTTTATATCATGTTCCTGAGTACAAAAGTAACTGTTTAACTGAACATCAAAGTTTTGGGATTCATTTTTTTTAGGACTGCTGCCAGCATTAAAGTGGGATCTTGGTGTAATTCCCACATCTGAGCTGTTAAGGACTGAGGAACCACTTCAGCTAGCCTAGTGACAGTGATAAATATGAACAAGGATATGAAAAGGGATAAACAACTGAAAAGACAAAAACCAAAGAAAGACAGAAAGAGAAGGGGGAGAGAGAGGCAGAAGAGGAAGATTCTCTTTTCATAATCTTGTTTTAAAGATTTATCATATGCCATGACTGACAGTGAGAGCTAGTTGCTCTGCTGGACACTGCTCAGGCAGGATGCAAAGAGGAAACACTTACTCTAAAGATGTAGGTTGCTCCTCCTCCACCCCCACCTCCTCCAGCCCATTCCTTCAGGTCCTTTTTTTTTTTGTAATCTTCTTCAATGAGAGACGACTCCCCTAAGCAGATCTTCTGGGTTTCAGGATTGCCCTGAAAGGAGACAAGAGATGGACTCAGATATCACAAAGTCCAACCCTTGAGAGTTGTCTGTGTATTTCAGTACAATAATGTCATAATGCTTGTCGTGCATAGCAGACACATATAATGTATGTAGACTACTTTTGTAGAAAGGGACCTTTTCTACTAGGACTGACAGCTGAGGGATAGATCTGTCTGTACCTTCTGATTTGCAAACTCACATATGCAAATGAAAATAAAGGAAAAAAAAGTAATAACTCATTATTAATTCACATAATTAATATTTTGCATATTTAGAACTTCTTATAACCAAAAACATTTAAATATTCTGGATTACAGATTAATTCTGTGAGCTTTCTTACTGCCTTATTTACTATTTATTTCTCAAGGAGATAGATGCATAAAGCAGACAAAGGTGACCCACACATAGTTAAGAATAATCTATTGACACATCTTGGAAGAGTACTTTGGAGACCCAGATTCCTATTCCTGCACCAGTCTTACTGCCTGTGTCCTCTCATTCATGCAGAATCACAGAATGGGGAGGGTTGGAAGTGACCTCTGGAGGTCTTCTTGTCCAACCTCCCAGCTCAAGCAGATTTCCCTGGAGCATGTAACTCAGGATTGTGTCCAGATGGCTTTGACTATCTCCAGAGAAGGAAACTCTACAATCTCTCTGGGAAACCTGTTCCAGTTCTCAGTCACCCTCACAGCAAAGGAGTTCTTCATCACATTCAGGTAGAATGTGTTCCAGTTACTGCCCACTGCATCTCATCCCAAGAATGAGACTGAGACTGATTGAAAATGGCAGAGGGAGAGCTCTTTCTCAATTCTGTTAGTGATGGTCCATGGCCTTTCTTAGTTGGTGGAACAATTTGTCTGGTTAATTCAAACAGGTGGACAAAAGATGGCAAGGTAGAGGAAGACCAGGGAAAAGCAACTGGGGTAAATCTGAGGAGAGAGAATCAAGGTTTGGAGCTGCACAACTTCTCCAGAGAAAGGAAAACAAACATTAGTCACCCAATACACAGATTCACCACAATTTCCAGAGCCAAAGAAAGTTGGGCTTTGGAACTGGGAAAAATTAACTGCAACTTTTTCCAGTAGCACCTTCCAAAGGGAGATAGTTAGTGGTGGGTTATTTGCAATTTGGAGAACAAATCGTGAAATGCAAGGGATTAATGGACAGCTTTTCAGATTATGACCTAAGACTAGAGAGTGCACTGAAAAGGGAACTGCAGATGCACAAACATATGTTTTGTTTAGATAGGTACTATTCTTGTACTATATAAAGTGAAGAAAAGGTGAGTTTAGTGTCTGTTGCAGCATCTAGGTAAGACATCATATCCCATGGGGAACATAAACAGTAACTTCAAATGCCTACGGGAATAGCTTATCCATCCCCAAACATACCAGTCTGTGGGGAAAAAACAGCTTTGTTCCCATGCAGGGGTTAACAGATAGCATTTCTGGAAAAAGGCAGTATCAAAAAAAAAGCTGATGCTGAAAAGAAGTAGTTTTTGAGCCTGAGTGACAGAAGGACTTTCAGATCATTTGGTCTAGCATTAGAGGACACATATATAAGCGTTCATGTCACCAATTTCCATTTCTCACGAGTGGTTTTTTTGTCATTACAAAAACCTAATCCAGGGGCCGCTGGAGTTAGTGGGAAGATTCTCACTGGTTTTGGTAGGCCTTGAATTCAGACTTTAGTCTCTAAGCTTAGAGAGTGTGTAATACAGTGCAGCCACAACACTGCTGGATGCTTCCATAAATAACAGTAAATTTTCTGAAAATCCTGGCAGACAGAAAAAACCCTAGGCTGTGGAAAAACAAGAGAGGGAGCACATCACTTGCCTATGAGCTTCCTGCTTAAAATAAGCACAAGAAAGCTGATGAAGAATTTATTTCAAACACCAGGAGCTTAAAGCAAAGTTTCCATGGGCTTTATCTTTGTGCATTTTGGGATTGGGTTTTTCTTCAGTGTTCTTTTTATCTGTATTGAGATTCTTTCTAACTTCTTTTATTGGTTCTTTGCTGTCTCCTGACTGGATTTCATTGCTGGATTCTGGGATTTCTATCTTTTATCACCAAACCCCAAGCCACCCACTGAATAGTATCTGCAAGGTCTCTGCCCACACGTGCTTGGTGGCCCTCACCCCAGGGCAGGCATCCTCCCCCTGCTGCCCCACTAAGATGTACAGCAGCTCATCTTTCTCCAGGTGGAAGGTGGCTGAGATGAAGATCCCGTGGGACCTCTTATTGTGGTTTTTGGCTCCCTTCCCCCCGGCTGCTCCATAGGCAGAAATCCTGCAAGAAATAGTAAATAATTGAAGAAACAACTCTCACACTTCTCATCCCCAGAGTAAATCCATCTGTAAGGTCTACCCAGCCTTCACTTCCAAACAGACACTTCTCCAGAGCAGGCTCCTCTGCTGTAGTAGCTTGTGGCTATTCTTTGTCTGAGACCCATGTAGGTAGGTTGCTCAAGTGGATAGACCAACCCTCGCCAGAGAACTGGCAACAGAGACTGCAGGAGCAAATAGCATGAGCTGGTATAGCCCACTCTAGAAGTGTAAGGCTACAGGACTGAGATGATGGCAGCACTTCTACTTGACTGTATGCCCACTCTCACTCCTCTTCTGATCTCTTCTAAGTCACTGCTCACCCTCCCATGCTTCACAGTAGCTCAGACATATATCCTCATAGCTACTGCTCCTATTTCTTCACTGTCCTCTCCACTCACTCAGTACAGATGGTCCCACACTTGTGCTTGTTGAAACTCCACAAACAAAAAGCAGTTAAAGATGACTGCCCCTCCAGCACGCACTGATCCTCACCTGTATCTGTTTGTGGCTGGCACTCTCCAGACTTGCACTCCCCGGAGTCTGCCCTCCTTCTCCACGGTCACTGACACATTGCTGTTCTTGTAGGCACTGTCGCACTGAGCTTGAGTTGGCCCGCGGGGACCACTGGCACCACATGTTGAGAACCACCACAGAACAACAGTTGTGTCCCCTGTGACCCAAACAGCAAGAGTTGAGTCAGATGTGAGCTTCCCTGTATTTCTCACTACTTATATTATACCCACTTTTTTCTAGTCACAGCACAACTACTGCTTTGTTATGGTCACTGTTTGCTTTTCTTCTCTCTCACCTTATTTCCTGCACACTATTTTGATAAATCTTGGACTGCAGATAAACTTTACCAATTGGGTGTGAGGGGGGAAAGGAAAAGGGAAGAGGGACTAGACTTCTAAGAAGGGGCTTATCCAAGTGTCTCACAGATATGATCAAATTCCTCTTCTCAGTGCCAGTCTGAAGGAAGAAGGTTTTCAACTTTCCAGATAAGAACTAAAGCATGTACATGGAAACATGGGTTGAAAATATCTGTCATTACAACTAGTGACCATTTATGAAACACAGGGAAAGTTTTAAGGGACTTTTCTCAGGCTTGCACAAGAAGCCTGTGGCAGCAGAAACAGCCAGGGGACAGCCTCTTGCTCCTGTCAGTAGGGACTCTTCTCCTGCAAGCCATTTCTTTCCTGGTTCTCATTAAGCATTATTCTTTTGTTTCTACAACAGTGCAGCAGATAACTATATCCTGCATTTTACAGCCATTTTCTAAGACCCAAACATATCCATCTTCTCCACTGAATTAGATGAGGCCTAAGAGTAAAACTTTTCAGTAATGGATCTAAAAACTTTGTGCTGCAGTGTGTGCACAAAAGCCAGGGTTGAAAGTAGAACTGTTTAAAGGTGGAATGATTAAAATAGAGGTAAAAATTACAAACTTTTGAAAGAAAAAGTCCAATCTTGTTTAAAGGAAAAGGCAAACAAAATTATCTCCAACAGACATCATCCTGCAAACATGCAGATGGATCAATGCAGTATGAGTTTCAGCTACATTACAGCACGCCCCTGAGCTGACGGGAGCAGACATCAGTACAGATTGTCACATTCCAGGTGGACACAGCTTTCAGGAGCTGGTACAGTCACACACTGGTATTTGTTGGTGGCAAAACAGCCTCAAGAACAGCCTCTCCTCCTCACCTCCTCCTTTAGACAGCTCTTCTTACCCACACAATTCTTATCTGTCCTCCAGAGTGGCAGTCTCTACCACTATCAGTAAATTAATCCCCAGTGTTCCACTTTCCCTGAGTTTTTCATACAATTTTTCTCTTCAGCGGATTTCCTCATCGTCACTTATTTCTCCTCCCTGGATTTTCATCTTTATACCACTATTCTACACTTATTTTATTCAGCTTCACTGCTCAGCACTCTTTCTCTTCCAAACTTTCTGTACAGGTCTACACCTTTTTTTCCTAAGCTGCTTTTTCATGCACTCCAAATCTGAGTCATGCAGCTTCTGTTTTCACTTAAAGAGATTGTGCTTTTCTTTAAAGAGGACCTGCTATTTCAGGACTGGTGAGCTGGGCTCCAGCAAACTGCTTCCCTATAGCCAGAGACTACCTGACACAGTCTCCACATCTTTGGCATGGGTTATATGTAGTTGCCCTACTGCTGTAGGGCAGGCAGATCACACACAGGAGACAGGAAGGGAGCCACCTTTTATAGCCAAGAGATGGGTTTTCAGTACTGAATCATGTACCTGGGAGGGAGGGCTCTTCCAGGGGATTTAGAAGGTGCTCATCCAGGATACTAATCTCACGTGGGTACTGGCGCTTCCCACCAAAATGATTTGGTTGTCTTCCTGTAATAGTTTGTAGAATAGAGGAAAGATGTGGGAGGATGGTAGAAAAGAGGGATGGAAAATTTAAAGATTACATTAATTAATTAAGTACAACCATTTAGTTCAAATAAGTAAATATTACCTTGGGTAGAAAAGGTGTTTTGAACAATCATAAAATTGTATTACTCTTTTGGGCCCACGTCTTGGGTCAGCTACTTGTATCTGTGCTGAAGTCAGTGGGTCTTCACATGTACAAAGACCCTCCATGTTATCCCATGCAGGAAAAGCTCCTTGGCCTGCAATTTGCTCTAGCTGTGATTACAAGGGATTTTAGGAAAAATGTAGTGTGGGAGAACAAATACCAAGTATTGGTGCTCTGCTGGTCAAACAGGCAGGTGACAATTCCGGACAGTCAAATGACTGCAGATGTAAAGGGGAGCAGTGACAAAAATCATTGTCTTTAGTTCTGAATGGTGTCATGGCAGCTTAACAAACCACTCCCCTCTCAGCAACCAAATTTGAGCCCCTGAGACCTCACTGGAGAATAAAATACTAAATAAAATTACATGCCTCACTAACAAACACAGTTAAGAAACAGAAGCATAGCCTTGACACAAGCAGTAAATCTTTGGACAAACCTTTTTGAAAACCACAGAGCAAAACTCTACATTTCTGACCACTGAGACTGGCCTTTGAAAAGCAGCCCTTTCTCAGAGAGGAGGAATTTCAAATCAATTACTGATCCAAAACATCTGAATGCATTGAGAACACCACAACACCAATGATGCCTTACAACAGGAAAAAGTAATAACTGAACCCTTGCGTCATAATCTGTAAGCATCCCGTTTCAGTAGTTAAATTACCCGTTTTTATGCAGATTTTTGATTGGAAAATCTCTGTAAGAAAAAGGACAGGCTTCTTTCTATTTTGTGAGCCCTCAGTTAATTTAATACTGAACATTTTCCATCAGTGAAAAACATTACAAATATTTCAATTTGTTCCAGTTGTGAGGATCTAACAGCTGTCTGATGCTCTATTGAGAAGAGACTCAGTTCCAGATGGACAATTATCTCTGCCACAAAGCCACTGCTCTAAATAGCAATAATTAACACCCTTGTTAGCTGTGTCAGAAAGGCCAAATAACTAATTGAAGATGGAGACCTTGCTGAGCTTTTACTCCTGAGAACGTTCCCCCCAGGTCTGACTGAAAGCACACTGATGCATGGAAGTAAAAGAAAGCTTTGTACTGACACACTCTGTTCATGCTGAGATGGAGAACTTCAATGGAGGAAGTTGTCAAGCCAGTGAAAAATGAAATTAACCCAAAACAAATTATATTAATCAAATGCAAGGAGGAAAACAGAATGAAAAATACAATGCATGGCCAGAAAAGATGCTCCCCAAGGCCTGCACTGAATTACAAATCCCAAAGGTCACAACAGTTTCAGATCTTAGCGATGTACAAGAAGTCTGGTTATGTTTGCCAGAGCAAAGGAATGTAAATCACTCTCTGAAACAGAGAGTCGATCTGTGTGTCTGCATGGATTTTTCTGTGGCATCCCAACTGAGAATCCTAAGGCAATGCCTCGTTTCCAAACAATCTTTCCTCCTTCTCCAAACAGTCTCAAACCCTTACTCTCCAGAAGGAACTTTCTGTCTCGTCAGTACTAAGTGGCAGACAAGCTGCAACACAAGCTGAGCATCGCCCTGTCCACATGAGCTGTTAACTCTTTAAAGGCTGATGTTTTATGCACTGTCAGACATGAACTTGTAAGGTGGAATTTTCTACAAATGTAGTGTAGTTCTGGGACCCAGGGGTTGGTGCTCCAGTCTATTTTAGTTTCCGCCTCCTCTTCTAACAGCCAGCATGCTGACTGTAGAGTGAATGGAACAAGATTTAATTCATATTAAGGTGTATCTACATCAGAAAAATGTGACGAGCACAGACTTCCTTTCTCCAGGTTTTAGCTAACACTGATTTCCCCACTGAAAAGAGACAGAGGGGAGTGTAAAGAAGAAAGACAGGGCATCTTCTGCAGGCAGAGAGCTGAAGCAATTCACTCCGGCTTCAATGCCTCTGTGACTGTAATGAAAATAGGGATAGAGGTCTGGTGGCTGAGATTGATCTGAGTAAGATGCCTCGCAGGATCCTCAAGGTGTGAATGGTCTCGTCAGAGATCCCACCTTACTAATGCAGGTTGCAGCATTCCTGGAAGCTTTTCCATCTTGTCCTGCAGTGGGACAGAGAATGGGGAAGCTGCACCAGCTTCCCCTTTCCCCATCCCTTTGGCTGATCTATTGCATTTCTAGTCAACACCTTAAATCAGTGAAAGGAGGCAGTAATGAGGCTTGAACCATTCCCCACCATTCACCTCAAGCAAAGACACTGGCAGGTCAACAGAACCAGACTCTGCTGGGTCAGGGACTCTAAAATCAAGAAGTAGAGATAAGCCATACAAAAGCTCTCTTTGGACAGTCTTGCCATTTATAAAGCAATCTTCTGGGAAATTGCAAATGATGCACAGACTGAAATGCAATTTCTAGGCCAGGGCAGTAGAGTTTGATATACCACAGACCTGTGATCTTAATTGGCACAATACAATGCTGAGAGCACCAAAAGGCAATAGTAAAGGCAGTGAGAAGGGCAACTATCAGCATTCTATTTGCTGTGCCAGTCCACATTTTCATATTAAGATACTCAAAATGCAGACCTCTTCCTATGTAAGCACTAGTTCACTGAAACTGTGAAGTATCGTTATGCCTGTCTGCCTAAAGTTCTCACAATGAACCAGACATGTCATCCAGTCTGTGACACTGTCTTACACAAAGTGATTGTATAAGCCAAAATGTGGTTTCATCTCACCTTTTTCACACGGAAAAACATCTGTCAATGCCCAGGAGCTGCCATCCAAAGAATGGTCTGTTTGGGTTTTGTCCTTATTGATGTCTCTTGAGCTGCCCTCACTACTCAGTTGTTCTCTTAAATCTTACGGAACCTTTCCTCTCAATTTTGAGGTATATGGAAAACCTCACCTTCTTTCCCATCTTGCATACACAAACAGTGCTTTCATTCAGCACTGGGTTTTGCAGAGATTTGAACTACAAGATTGAAATAGATGGAGAAAATAATATTTACATCTTAGCAAGCAGCAAATCCTTCCTTCCTGCCATACATCCTTCCTGCTGCCCTCATGAAAAGAATTCACTGCTTGGATTTTAATTGGCTCTCTCTGACATCTGAAACCTGTCCTTGCCAGGGAGAAGTAATTTCATTACTGAAAACACAGCAGAGCTGCTGGGTTTCTCTGCAACCTAACTGAATTAAAGTCATGGGAAGACAAATACAAGGGGGTTGCTTTCAGAGGCGAGAAAACGTCAATTTGCAAAGAGGATTCAAGGAACAGTGGCAAGTGCAAGGCTTCCGAGAAATATGTTTCCTTCATGATGTCTTTCTGCTGCATGACTCACACATCTCTGGGTCGTGCCTTCAGATGGGGTAAGTGCCAGTTGCTCCTGGACATCAGCGCAATTTATCCCAATTGAAAATAAGGAGTAACTTGGGTGGTCTAATGGACAAACTCTGATAACATTGCTGCAGGAGCATTTACACTCCACCTGTTTGCCAAAGGATGCGTACCTACACCACACCGAGCCAAATGACTGTGGGCAAACTGGAGGATCTATCTGCTCCTGTGGGGGCAGTAAACTGCAGCAGCTGGGTGTACATCAGCGGGCAGAAGTGCATCAGGAGTCACTCCCTTCAGTTTCCTCAGGATTTCAAAACAAAGTGTTAGCATGGAGGTCCCAAAGTGTTTGAGAGACAGGGCTGTTAAGGAGCTGGAGTGAAAAAATGACATAACCATTAAGGAACAGCTTTTCCTCTTAATTTCAGGTGAAAATATGCATAGTCAGCATTTTATAGAAGTGTGGTTTCAGTGCCCACAGAACAAAGGGACAGAGAACAGGACACTGAATCAGAAAAGGATAGGAAGGAATAGTGGCTTCTGTTGATGAGCTTTAACACATCTATTTTGACATAAGCCTTCCCATATGTTGTGTTAGGCTATAGCTAGCCACTGCAGGGACATGCTGTTACCCTAAATGCTGACACATTGGGTGTGGTGACATATAGAGTGGCACAGGACCACCAATCCACATGTTGTGTGCAACAGAAGTCACCGTTCAAGTGTTGCATATCTTTCAGTTCCTTTGCAACAGAGCATGTCTTTTCCCCAGGGACAAAAAGAAGGCAGTTTCTAATATTTGCAAGTAGTTCAAGTATCTAACTTCTTTCCCTTTTTCTGCTAAAATCCACTACAACTCTTTCTAACATGTTTCAAAGGGTTGCACTGGCTCCATTTTTCTCTGGAATAGGTGTCAGTTGCTTTCACAGTAACGAAGCAAAGAAAAGCTGTTATATATCTGGCAGTGATAGCTGATGTACCTCCTCACAGACTAAAACAAACTTGTTGGAGCGATCTAAATTTTATTGTCAGAGAGTCAATATATTCCTTAATTTTCTTCCTTTTCTCCACTAAAATATGGTGACTTTCCCCTTTGATTTCAACAAATTTGTGTCATCTATCAATTACCAGGGTGCATAAATCAGCAGGGACTGTGGGAAAACAGTGTGATGTAATCCTTCCATTTAGGGGCTAAGGAATAAGCCCAGTGTTTCTTGCCAAGAGACACAGGCAGGTCTCAACTATGTGATACAGAATATCCCAGCTTCGAGGAAAAAAAGAGTACTACGAGACTGACACACAGTAAAATTGCCTCTACTTGCAATCTTCAGTAGGTCTGAGACAAAATGGCATTGTGCTGAAAAAGCTGACACAAATGATCCATGCACACTCTGTAGGGAGAACGGAACATCCTGGATCTGTGGGATGCTGATTACACTATCCAAATTTTTTAGGGGATTCTGCAACATTTGTGGCTCACCGTCAGTGAAGCAGTCTAGGCCAAATGTAATGTTGTCGATAGCAATGTCAGCTCGGGAATTCCAGCCCCAGGTTGCCAGGAGTTCCAGCTGAAACCTTTGCAATAAGACAGATGTTTTAGAGAAGACCAACAAAGGAGTAAGGAGGGGGAAAAACAAAACAAACAAACAAACAACCCCCCTAAAAATACAATATTCCCTTACAGTGGAAAAAAGATCATCACTGTTTACAATTCTTCCTCCAGACAAGTCCAGCTGAGCAGTCAAAAGGGCTTGCTATAAGTCTTAGATACACATCAATCCCTTGTAAGCACAACAACATTAGTGTAATTTCACCTTTCATGGGGAGCAAGAATGAGAGCCCTACTTCCCCTGCTATCTGCACATACAAACAAGTGACTGTCTCCCACTAATTGTTATACACAACCAACCATCCACATTCAATTACCAGAAACAGTCAGGGAATTAGACTCGGGGAAAAAAAAATCTCCTTCTTTCCACCCTCAAAGAGACAGAGTAAAAACTGAAGAGAATATCCAAATGTCTTGGGCCTGATCCTCAACCAGTGTAACTCAACAAGGTGACATGAGTTTATTTCAGAAGGATGAGACATTTTAAATTTCAGCCATAATTCCTTGAAGAGTGAGCTCTCTGGGCTGTGTCATCTTTTTCCACTGTGACCAGGTGTTGCTTATCTAGGAGCTTGGTCACGTCCCATGTCTGTTGCTACCTTCTGAATTCACAAGGAAGAAAGAAAATGAGCTGAAAGATCTCCTTCTAATGGATAGGACTAAATTGTTTTTCATTGCCTTTCAGAAATAAACAGATGTCTGATGTCCAGTCCATTTAGAGCTTATTAAAAGCATATGGACAGGACCTCTCTTGCTGTCTTTGGTAAAGCTCAATGATGATTTATGAGAGATCAAACACTGACCTGCCTAACACATTAATCATTCAGCCTGGAAACACACTTGTCCCAAATTAGTGGCAATAAAGTATGTGTGTGCATTCCACCCACCAACCAAATGTTGGTTGATATCCACAGTTAGCTGCATAGCTGCACAGAAATCTTTAGGGATAAACTGCTTTTACCTCAACTCAAGAATGACCGCTCATGCTTAAATGAAAGCATCCACACCTTCAGGATCTGAGCACTCTGGGACTAAGTGCAGCAAATGCAAATCAAGGGTCTCTTGAATGACCTCTTAGCTGTGGTGTTAGTGAGGGAATTTGTCATTAGATCCCCTTCCTGCAGAAACCCTCCTCTTCAGTTAGCAAGACCTTTGCATTTTCAAATCTCGTATATAAGTACACTGACACATGACAATAATTCCCCCAGCTGGTTGATGAAAGAGAATCAGAGCACCCTGAGCCCAGAACCAGGACACTTTTAGGACCCACAGACATAGACACAGCACCACAGCTTACCCCTTACTTAAGGCACTCACATAGCTTTATACCCTTGGTCAGGTCAATCTGCTGCATCTGGTCTGTGGAGACAGAGCAGATGAGGGGCCCTGCCACTGCACTGCAGGGTCGGTTTCTGCTCCAGCTAAGTACAAGGGGGACCTTGAGGAATGACCCCCCTCCTTCAGTGCATGAGAATTGACATTTTGTAACCTCTAGGCTCTGTATGCCTCCCCTTCCTCTCAACTTCAGAAAAAGGGGAGGAATTTGCCTTTTGAACTCAGTGCTGTGTTAGCCAGAGGGGTTTCCAGTGTTCCTGTTCATTGATCTCATTCTGCTGACTCCAACAAATTATGTTCTCCAGCTCTCTGATGTCTGGTCTTCTGCCTGTTTGGTTTTCTCCTGAGAGCATTTTTTTTCCTTGTGTGTGTGAACCAAGTTACTGAATTTGCCAGCCAATCACCAGATGAAGTTTTCCAAGAAGCTAGATGCCCAACTGGGAGGCTGATCAGCAAACTGTATCTTCCTTCTCTCCCAAGAAATAAATTCATTGGATGAAGGTCTTGATAATCTACCTAAATAGAGCCTTCATGGCCCCCTTGTTCTTTTTGCTAGTTTCTCTACTTCTGGCCCCATCAAGCAGTTCATGACCTGCTACAGCAAATTCTGTGTTTCAATTCATGCCTACACTTCTCCCTGTGTGATCTGTCCCCTTCCTACCTTCTTTGCTACTGCCTACCATTCCCTTAAGGAACCAGGGGAAAGTATAGCACCTTCCTATAGCAAGAGAAAGACAAGAGTTTCCTAAAGATTTGGATACAGAAAAACATGCCAGCTCAAAATCTGCACTAAAAATTACCCTAAGCACAGCATTGATAGAGCTTGCATTACTACAGAAAGCTGACAACACCCATAAATATGCAGAATAGTCATTCATGAAGTTTTATACCAAACTGTAGTAAAATTGTCCAGCAATGTTCTTCACACACCTCTGTTTACAATTGTTTTCAACTTCACCAACATTAAAGGGATTTAGGCTGAACTTTTCTCTTTTGGGTGATTTGGTATGACTTTTCTAGCAGTCAAAACATTTTGTGAGTGTTGAGGATGAGGCAATGCAGGGATTCGCGATTCTGACCATGCTCAAAAATGCTGGTAACTTTTTAAGCACTCTGTGCTACTAGGTATTGAAGGTGGGATCTCAAATTTGTGAGGAAGAGAGTCACATGGCAGACATGAGCTTTTTTTTTATTCCATGTGAATGAGAATCAATCAAAATTTTAAGAAAATATCTTTGATATTTTTAAATCCCTGACACTTTCATGCCCGGTATTTTTAAAATCCTGCAGTTTCGTCTTCCCTGGACATCTGAAAGTCTCAGGCTAAATGGTACTTTCCATGCAGTACTGTTATGAACTGTGTCAGGTCCTGCTTCAGCTACGTGAGGTAAGAACTGCCTTTCCAAATTAATGAATAAACATTTTCTTCCCCAGCCTTTGTTTCTGCTGCTGATCCTGGCCAAATAGGAGAAAAAAAAGCTGCCTGAACTGAATCCAGAGTGAACAAGGTGTCATCCTGGAGAGAGGCTGGGAGATCACTGGGAATTTTACAGCAGAGAAGCTTGGACTTGGTGTGCAAGGGGTTTGAGCCCAAGATCTACACAGAGAATTAAATAGACAGTCAAACAGGAATACTGGGAATAAACCTTTACTGTAGGTCTGGGATCACTGAAATGAAAGCACACAAGAGATAGCTAGGAGGAGAAGGGAAGTGCAGGGAAGGGATTCAGACTTAATAAAAAACCAAACCAAAACAAAACAACACACAGAGACAGCATCTGCTGAAAGACACATGGAAACAAGAAGCAGGCAGGAGTTCAGAAAGGGAAATTATAACCAGAAGCATGAGACAGATAAAATGGGTTCCCAAATGGGAGGTTGAAGCAGAAGAAAGAGAGACCAAGTATATGAAAACAAGGAAGAAAGGCACCAAGTGCCCATAGAAGCAGGTAAGACAGGACAGAAGGAGCACATCAAGGAAAGAACAAGACAAGAGGACTGGGATGCAGCCCATGTCCTGGGAGCACAAAGATCAGGATTTCCTCCCTTGGGGAAATAGCTGGAGCACCTTCTAGAAAAGTGTGTGCTTGTTCTGTGTCTGTTATAGATCAGTGTAGCAAATGACAATTTTTTATTTCTGTCAGGAACCTGGCTAGCACAGGTAGTACAGATTTGCCTTCTAGACTGAACAGTTCCATCCTTACCCACAGTGATTGTCACTGTTGTGCCTCTCAGTTTTAAATTTGAAAATGTCATACAAAAAGGTTACATGAAGTAAAACAAGATAGAACTACTTGAAACAGATTATCATAATAAACACATGCATGCATGACCTACCTACATCGTTAGTTTTGCCTAAGTGCTCAACTTTTTCAGTGTTTGCAGTATTTGAATATCAATTTTTTTTCATGCCATGCTGGCTAGTGCTCCAAAAAAGTGTCTTGCTGTCCATTCCCTTCTGCCACATAAGATCCATTTTGCTTCAGAACTAAGGGCCAGTACAGAAATTGGAGGCTTCAGGGAACAAGCATAACAGACTGTCTATCAGAGGAGGCAGAAGGTCTTAGATATCTCTGAAGAGCCTCTTGGTCTCTGCTGCAGACAGGTCCAAAGTAAAGTGCCCAGAGAAAAGAGCTATTCTGCACTAATTCACTGGTCATACCTTACATATGCATAACTAAACAGATGCTAATCCCCAGGACTTCAGAGTGTGTCAAACAAGAATATTAAATACAGTGCTAGCAGGCAGACCAATCCTACCCTAAAGGAATCACTCATGGCAAAGGTGTGTGTGGTGAACACATGATAAATTACCTTTATTACACAAAGGTAATAGTGAAATTAAAGTAGAAAGAGGGTAGAATAACATTTTCTCTCCCTCTCTCTCTCTCTAGCTGAGTTTTACTGCTGCTTGGGTCTGAATAGCTGTCACTTCCAGACCCAAATCCTCTCCTTTTACACAAAGATGCAGAGAATATTTGGAATCTCCTCACACTTTTTATCCCATGAAGTTTTGAGACACTATTTATTGTCAGTGCTGGGTAGATATATTTCCATTTGTAAAATTCACTGTATAGACTTGGAGGGTTTTTTTGTCATAAGTTTCATGTGAAACAGGCCTTCCTCAGGAATATGCAAAAAAAACCAGATTGGAGAACTTGGGAAAAAAGTTTGTGTTGTGCAAAATAACCAGCTACCAACACCAGCTATATGGCTTGAGACTGAGTGACACTAGGTGAGGGAGGAGAAATACCTGAATAAAATTAGATTGCATTGAAAGTCTTTAAATCTTCAATATTTCACTTCATTTTAAAACCAATGTCGTGCTGTATTTCCACATCCAAACCCATAAAAACTTTAGTGCAAGGCTCATTGGGGCAACAGTCTTTTCCCAAAATCATTGCATCAGTAATGTGGCAACGAAGGATCTCCAGCTGCCTAGGCTGCACTGATACAGATCCTGAACTGGACAGCTGAATTGGCTAAACTCTGGGATTACCACCCATTTGACTCATGTGAGTGTTTTTTACTGTGGGAGTATGAAGTGCAGCTATGCTAATGCAGCTGTTTCCCTACTGGGAGCACTTTGCCACTGTGAGTACCCTGGCTTGCTGAGATTGCTGAAAGGTTTTTAGTACAAATGCTTGCTGTTCCCAAAACCTAAGTACTGTTTGAGGCTGCACAGAAGTGCAGTCACATGGTGTGAGCTTGTGTTGAGCTAAGCCGTGCATGTGCACAAAGATATGCACTTATGACAGAATACCTCCTAAGCAATCAGAGTCACTTAAAAATGGCCCTGAAAGAAGGCAGGAATGAAAGTGACACTTCACAATAAAGATAGTAACAATTTATTAAATCTATAGAGATAACCCTGGCTTCTGACAGTCGAGCTCTTACCGGTTCTGAAGCACTGGCATTGGTAAGGTGATGAGAAACCAGTGATCACTCCAGCTCCCTGCCCTTTCCCACATTGGCAAGGTGATTGGAGTTCCCTTTATCTCTTCCCTGAGAGAGAAGGAGACTGTACCATTGTAGCTACCAAAAACATGCACTGAAAACTGAATCTGTAACAGAGGAAGAAGAGGAAAAGAACGGCAACCTTTGACAAAAGGGAAAGGTAGTCACTTCTCCCCTCCCTCGGAATTTGAGACACCAAACCTCTGAGTCTGGGTCAAACTGTTTATTAAAGAGATCACTAAGCCCCCACTCACTGATTGTATCTGACTCAGCACCATTACTAGCACAGAATTCTCTCAGGGAAGATCCTGACACTCCTGTTGGGCAGCTGTTCTTCAGCCACTGATGACAATATCCACAGCCTCTGACACCATCTGAGTGAGAGGACTGGTTTCCTTGTTATCGCCTTCTCTGAGGGGAGAGCTGTCCTGCCCCAAATACCTTTGAAACAAGGGCTGTCTTTAGAGGTCACTAAGACAAATGAACAACAAAACCACCAGGCCAAAGAATGTTTTGAAGCAGGACTTGTTCCTCTTTCTTTGGAGTGACCACTTCCAGTTTGCCACAGAGCAAGAGGAAATTGCCATTTCTACCACTGCTTCGAATGCTCAGCTGCTCTTTATGTTCCAGAGAGCTCCAGTACTGGCAGGAAAGGGAGCACACACATGTTCTGCAAAGAACAACCATAGAAGTTCCTTGCTTCTGCAATGTGGGCTCAAATCCTTGCCAGTGGAGGAGAGAATGGATCCAGGTCTCCTGTGACCTCTACACAATAACCAACAGCTACTGCTTCTCCTCTCCTGGTTTTGTGTACCAATCTCCAATCACATTTTATTTTGCTGGAACTACCTAGTAAATTTTACCTGGATTTATAAATAAATATAAATGCCAAAGTTACATTTCTGGCACCTGCACTGTATTTATTTTCCCAGCTCTAATTAGGAGGCATCAAAGCTTTCTCTTTTTCCCCTAGCAAGAATGGACTCCAGCTCAAACTTGCAGCTTAATTTTCCTAAGTGTTATGACTATAATATTATTTAATATTTTTAATTCCAGCATCTCAGAGCTGCAAGGCAAGTTATGTGATTTTATCAAGGCCAGGTTGCATTAACCTTTTGAAATTCCTGAACAATGTGATCAAAAGTTTATTACATTCATCTATTTCTCGAAAATCTAATGCCTCCTAACTTCACACTCCTGTTCTCAGTGAAACTATTAAGTTTATTAACTCCTGCAAAGGTATTGCAGAATTTATGAAGAGAAATCTCAGCAGCAGCAATCTCTTTCCCTACTGAAAGGCTCAGCGACACAGCCAGACAGCTCCCTTTTCTACAAACCCTGGCTGCCCCATACAATTCAGCTGCTGGGCACCTCTCCGAGGAGTAACTTTACCTAACTGGTACAGCTAGGCTGGGGATTTTTCCATAATGAGTAGCTGATTTGGGGCTCCTGCTTTCACTTACTGGGGGTGCACCTCACATCTCCTTTCCAGTTCTCAACAAGCAGCCAGCTAGGCAGTGTAGGCAACTTTTCTGCTTTCCAGTGTTTTGCAGAGTGTGCAGAGGGACAGGAGAATGGACTAATTGTGCAAATAATGCCTACAGCCTGATGATTTACTCCACGAAGGTGCTAAGACAGAGTGACACACCTGGTAGTCTTCAGTGGCAAGACTGGCTGGCAAGCTGGTACTGTAAGCCTTAGCCACACCACTTGTCTGAGTGCTGTCTGCTCGCAGGTAGAGGAAGTGTCCTGTGAACACAAAAGCAAATAAGAAAAGACAAAATGAACTTCTGCTCTTTTGTGTAATCTCTTGAAATAATTTACATCATTAATGTTACCGTAGGTAAGTAAGAATATGTAGGTGTAAGCATGGCTTGAGAGCAGATCTATTAGTGAGGTCATAGTAAACCTCTGGTAGATTTCAGCAGCACAAAAGTCAACATCCCAAACCCTTTCTTGGAACGTGACTGCGTAAACCTCAGACACCACTCAAGATCTTCCCATATAGAAGTGTACACCAATCACACTCCTAATTCCTACACCATTAGCATCAATGACTCTTGCTGAGACAAACACTGGGCTGGAAGCGCTTATCTGCAGTCTTTGTTTCCAGGGAGAGCTTATACAAGCTCTCGAGAGACAAACAGGACACTTGTATGGAAACCCTTCATTTTGGCAGGGAACTGTGGGGCAAGACTCACATATGCTAACACTTCTGACTTTTATCTTGAACAGGTGAGGGTCTGGCCTCCCTCCTTCTTATTTAGCAAGGTGACAGTTCTGCAGTTCTGGGAATTATTTGACTTTTTTTATTGTGGTATTTTATGGCAGGGAACGTGTATGATCAGTTTGGATATTCTTATATGTGATGCTCTTCCTAACTCACTAGTGGAGTCTGTCAAAGGTTTTCAAAAGATTTATTTTTACAAGCTGCCTAGTTCTGTTGGGCAATTTTTACCAAGTGATGCAGCAGTTATCATATTGCTGCTGAAGTACTCAGCAACTACCCAGCTCATAAGAGAAAGGAGGAGGGAAGAAGTATACATTACATGATTTTTTTAAAGGTGGAGGAGAATCCTTGTCCCTGACAGTTTCATGTTAACTTTTTTGCAGAACTTGTTTAATATAAAGTTTTGAGACATGTTCGAAAGTTAATTTTAGCTACATTTGAAGTTGTTATAGATAATGTTGATGCTAAAGTTCATTTGGCAATGATGCCAAAATTTTTAAACCCATTTAAATAAACTTAAATTCAAGACTATTGTGTACATGCATACATAGAGAGTGCCAGAGAGAACTATGAGGAACCTACCACCAGTGGCTTGCAAAATAGACCCTACAAATGAGTCATCTTGAGTCATTTCAGAAAAGCTCCGAATAAACCAAGGAGATGCTGCAGTTTCATTCAGTGTCCAGCCACATGGACCTTCTTCAAAAGAGCAATGTGAACCCTCTGGGAGACTGTCTATAATCAAGAACAAGAAAAAGTAGGAAAATAGGAGTAACTTGATTACGGAAGAACACAAACGGTAACGAAAGTGAAAATCCATTGTGGTTGTCCAAGTTACCCAACCTATGCTACACTGTCAAAATAGGTCTCATTTGTTTATTTCCAGAGTCACCATTAGAAAGCCAACACTTGGCTTCTGGAAGTATTTGAGACTTTCTTCTGCTGTCCTACTCTAAATACTGTGCAAAACTGCAGCCCCCGTAATCTAAGGAATGGCAAATCACTGCCACATGTTTGTAAAGGTCTTGCTGCCTATGAAATTGCAGGCATCACAAAGCTTTGTGTCCACCTAAAGGAAGGCAAATCAACAGATTATTTTAGGTTTCCACCATTGTACTCGGTACAAAGCTAAACATTGCCTCTCAGCACCATATTTACTGTTAGGGCTTTTCTCTGTCCTTATGTGCGAGAACTTTGAACTGGGATCTTGGAAGGACAGATTTATGGTACTGTTGGTCACTGACAGCAGAAAGATGATTAGTGCCTTTCCCTGAAGGAAAGGTTTAGATCTTGGGTCCAGAAGGAAATTCTCACCCAGCTGCAGACATGTAAATAAGGTTTTGCCTTTCTCTGAAGTAGGGTTAACTGTGAAAGGAAGGTCATTGACCTTCTGCAATACTTAAGAAGCAAAACCAATTTTAAAAAATCCATTTGATTCTATATAGGATGAATTTTCAAAGAGAATCTTGGTATCCAATTAATGTAAATGGGCCAAATTAATTCAGGAGGTAAAATACTGAATTAATCTAAAGATGGAATCAATTTAACGTATTTTTATTCTTAATTATTTCATCTAATGGGATGAAGGTTCCCTCAAAGTGTCATGCCACATACTCACCACACCTCACTCCTTTCTCCTCTTTGGTAGGGCAATCACTGATGAATTCACAGACCTGTAGGTGGCTGACACAGCCTCCATGAATGCAGGGGAAGGTGGAGCCTTTGTCATATATAAAAAGATCTTGGTTGTCTTTATCTAATGAAAAAAAAAAAAAAAGAGAATGAAGCCCAGAGTTGAATTGACAGAATGTGTATGACCCTTCATGTGTATCAATCTTCACACTTCACACATAGGACCTTGTCCTTTGTACAATAAATGATACTCAACTCTGCTTTTTTCATGTAGGTTTCTATCCAGTGTGAGATTCCTGGACCAAATTTATTCTTTTTTCTTTCTCATGTGCTGCTTCTGCTGTGCTTGTGCTATCTTTAGATTTTTTTTTTTTTTTTTTTAAATGAAGGGCCTTGCAGTTTCCAGCCATGATGTGCTCCTCAGTTCTGCACACATGACTGTGCAATGCCAGGCAGCTGTGACATGCTGCATGGTACTCTGCTGCTGGAGGCAGGGACACCCATTTATCTCCAGCCCTGACAGACACATTGCTATCCCTGTTGAGGCTCAGGTTTAACCAGAACTTTGGCTGCTGACTCATTTCTGTGCGAGCTTCCAGCTGTGACATCCAGCCCATGATGTAGCTGCTTCCTCAGCAACTTGGCTTGCTGTACACAAACTTTATTCATGCACCCTAACTAGTCTAGTCAGTTATAGTCTGGGAGCATTTGACTGACTGCACAGGTACCCATCAGCCAGGCTGAACACAATTTTTAAGTCTGATATCTCCCAAAAGCGTGACTCTTAATGCAGCCAGCCTGTCCTGTGGATGCATATGTGCACAGGCCTGTTATGGACCTGCTGCCCTTTAGCAGAGCTCTGCACAGAAGTTCCATTTGGATTATTATTACTCTGGAAAAAATGCAAAAGTTAGGGAACCAATTGCAGGAGAAAGAGAAAAGAACACCTCCACAGCGATCCAGGTACAGACTCTGAAATGGTATTTTTTCATGACACTGTGTTGTGCCAGATACATGCACCAGGTTATTTAGAGACTGAGAACACAGTGCTTCAGGCTGTATGCATCCCCTCAAAACTCTAGGACTGTCCAAAAAATATTACATTAAAAATACAGCACTGGTTAAATTAAAAAAATAATGACTTCAATTAAATCTCTAATATGATCAAAACCATGCTCACAATAGTGTTTTCTTTTTACATTACATTCCAGGCTATTTCTACAGAGTCTGCAAAATGGAAGCAATAACGTTATATTAGTTCATAAAATTCAGGAAGTGAAGATGATTATGTCCCCAACCTGAAGGCTGCCTGTGCTGACAGGCTCTTGCACTTCCAAGAAGCTTCAATGACATTAGCAAGGTTCTGCACAGCCACTGAGGATCATTTGCACAACATTTAGAACAAAACTGTAAGCTCCAGGTAAAACTGAGGTCTTAGCTGAGCACTCAGTACTTTATAGAAAATAATTACATTCTGATTATTTTCATTTTAGCTAAAAATTCTCAGCCTGGCAGTAGCAAACAGACCCCATTGGGGGCAGATAAATGTTTCTTTTCTTCATAGGTTTGCTAGATAAAGTCCAAGTATGGAAAAGACTTCAGTTACACAGGGTAGTCTTTTGTCCTTGATTATTTAAGAGAGAAAAATATTAAATGCTAAAATAATCTGAGTAAAGACTTTTTTTCATCCTTGTTTTTGGGTTCAGCATAAGTCCAGTTGTTTTTATTTTTTTCACGTACAAAGATCAAGCAAAGCAAAGCTGAAAAGCAGAGAGGATCACTTAAATCAGTTCTATAATTCCGAGTTACTCATCTTTCATTTAAATCCTATCCAGCTATCTCTCATCACACTCATCTATTTTGGTGAGGATGCATTTGGTTATTCCAAACCTGTCTGTATTGCAGCATACCATGAAAGCAGTTCCTGAGCTGCAAGGAGCCCACTGCCAGTACTTCAGCCTCCTGTGCCCCACAGTTTGAATACACCAGGGTGATTGTGAAAGGTCTTTCTATTCGTCCAATCTGGGCCACCAGGTATTTCCATTTCATCCTAGAGGACAACAGAATGTTATCAGACATACACACAGCACACTGGAATCCATGGAGTCTCTAGCATAAAGATTCTGCATTGTACCAAAGAGAAGTAGTAGTATCCACGTGGGAAATGGATCAGTGAATGCAAATAGCAAGATAACAAATGGATGTTAATACAGGACAAGTGATGTTCAGCCTAGCAAGCTCATGTTAGGTTATCTTTGCTGCAGAGCTTATTGCTAATGATGAATAGATCCAACCATTTCCAATGATTCTTAAATTGGACTTAAATTATCACCAATTTTGGACATGCCACATGTACTATCCACATCCATGGTTGTGGTCTGTTTGCTCTTGAAAGTACAGATCAACCAAGCAGCTGCACAAGTCTCTGGATCTCTTCAAGCCAACATTGACATTGTGTGTTCTGGAAGTAAATATCTGGCTCTGAATGTTTCTTGGTTATGTCAAGAATGAAAACCTTTGTCTGTGTGTTGTCTATCTGATTTTCCACCTTAGCAAGCTACAGTGCACCCACAAAGCAAGGGATAGAAGAGAAGTGCTGTTCCAGGAAGTGCAGATTACTTGTGCCATTTCCATTTCACTGCAGAGCAAATGCCATAACCTCTAGACTGCAAAGGCTTCTCAATTGTGCAGGACTTGTGGCAGTTTGGAGAAAGACAAATGGTCCCATACACTCTAATTTTAAAGATGGCTGTCAGACATTAAAAGCTAGAGAGAGATACCAAAAGGGAATTTTTGAAGTACTTCACTCAAATTAAGTCTTGTGGAAGTCAAGGTATCCAGGTGTCATTTTAAAAATACAGCAGAATTCTTAAAAATACTTTTACTTTATTTTTTGTTTCCAAAAACTGTTCTTAGACCCTTATGTTAACAAGACAGTAAAATACAGTTAAATCTATGAGTTATTATTTTGTAAGTGGATTGCTGCAAGGATAATGACAAAGGAATCGTTGCTCTAAGCTCTTTTCTGAAAATAATACTAGACAGAGATAATTTTACCCACATCTACACACTGCTGATGTTTATTGGGGCCACTTCAGACCCGTGACCTAAGTCAGTGCCAATAGAGTAATAAGGAGGCCAGGCCACCATGTTAAGAGATGTTGATCAGCTCTGCTCCTATTATTGCTTTTTCATTTAGGAAATGCCTTCAGCCACCATGAAATGGTCATGCAGCCCTTGTCCTGCACCAGAAACACCTTAGAAGGTAACACTCAGATTACAAACACATCTCTTCTGGGCTCAATATAAAAATCACAGACCACTTTATTTGCAACTTGCAAAAATTCCAAAGCAACACTAATTTTTTATCACCCTCTCTTGCATTCTTCCCTCCACAAACCAATTATATACCTATGTCTGGATATTTTTTTACTATCCCTTCTATGGCATCCCCCCACCTTTCACAATTGTACACATAAACACTCTCAGATAACCTGAACTCATATGAAATTGAGCTCTTCTTATCAAGATGACCCTATTTCTTCTATTTCCTGTCTCATCGTAATATATTCAATAGTTCATTATAATTTAATTCATCTTCAGAAATGTACAGCCTTGAATCGCAACAGCACCATCTCTACTTCCCAACAAAGGAGAACAACTGCTTTGCTTTCCTTTTGTATTACAGTGCAGCTTCAGAAACATCCAGCACCTATAAATATATCTCATAAATATTCTTATAAATATATTCCCCCCACTACACTGTGGGACAACATCCAAGACCATCCAACACTGACCCAGAACTGAGTCACTTCTGCTACATGACACAGCTTTGTTCATCACTCCATTGCATCCTGTTGACCACAAGAATGAATGGGCCATAATCAAATTGGTTCAATGAGCCAATAAGGGTAAGGACAATCTTTAAATCTTTCGAATTTACCTATTAGGCATACTAGACCTGCCAAGCACTGAGGCATAGTTCTAGTACCTCTACCAAGTTACAAGCTGAGACATAACAGTACTGCCAGTGTTAACACATCACTGAGTGCAGGAACGTGTAGCACACAGCCTCTGATTCACAGCCAGTGGTACACTTAGTAGTAGCAACCAAAGAGCCCCACAGCTGAAAACAATGACTAGTTCAGCTGCTGCACCTTAACCCTATATGCTTCATGACCCAGACACTTTGAAACTTGTTGTTTATAGACTGGTATATCAAAATAAAACTACGAGTCATCTAAGTCAATAAAGCAAGCTCTGAAATGCCACAAGTTAGGAAGACACACTGTCCGTTCTGCCATCTCTGCTGGGAGAGCCGTGGCATCTGGTAGAAGAACAAGGCCACCATCTTAAGCCGCTACTTCTGTGAATTGGCAGCTCTCCTGAGTGAGAGCACTAAGATCCCACAAAACATCCTTGTTCTGCACTGAAATATCTCTGGTACTGAAATTTTCTCCATTGGTAACACTGCAGAAAAAGCTGTCTAGCATCCAAAGACTGCAAAAATGACAAGTAGCTTTGCATCACACAGAGTGCTTTTGTGTATGAAGTCTGTTCATCATCAAGGTATTCCCCTTCAGAGAAAGCCTCACCCCCTAGATCCAACTGCAGCAAGATTTCTAATGCTGTAAATAATTACACCTCCTTTGCTTGGTCCCACCATTGAAATGGAGGCCAGTCTGAGCCAATGTAATTCTCCTAATGGAATCAGGAACGAAGCCCATTGTTGATCCAGCAGAAGATGGATCATTGCAGCAGGCTTTCAGATAAGTCAAGCTTGGCAATAACTTTACTATTAGCCAAGCTTGGCAATAACTTTACTATTGATTTTATGTCAAGCCAGACCTCAAGTATTGAGGCAATATTACTCTTCTTCTAAAAAGGGATGTTAAAATTGATCTGCATGCATGGAAGAACTATCAGGGTCTGACATAATTTTGAGAAATTTGCATGGACAGAAAGTTTGGAGTTGCAAGCTATCTAATGCTTAAGGCAAGAGAATTCAAGATTCACTGTGCAAACATTTAACTCCAAATTTTCATTTGTAATGTTCACTTTGGGGTTTCACTAGCCTCTCAATCTTCTCTGCTGAATAGATGTTTTCCACCCTCTTCTTACCAATCCTTTCTATGATGTGATTTTTCATATCCAACAAAGGTAACTGATGATTAATTTTAAGAAAGATTTAATGTAAAGAATAACTGTTTCTTCATTAGGACTGAAAAATGCAACAAAGCAGAACATGGAAGCTGAAACATTTTCTAAATTAGGGGGACCCACTGCATGGGTTACTGCACAAAGCTGTGTATGCTAGATGCTCCTAGACTCAATCAGTGAACATAAAAATTAGAAGGTTTGCATTACTTTTATACACACAGGAAGCTGTTGTCTGCAAGTCCTCACAAACATCCAGCCACCAGACTTAAAAGGAAATACAGAGAGCAAAATACATGCCTACCTCTCCTGCCTCCACCAAACTGGAGGATTAGAGGGTTATTCTTTGACCCAGTGTATTTTTGGGTGCAAGTTCAAGAGAGGCACAAGAGGCTCTAACTAAATCATGCTCCCAGATTAAGTGTTCAAAAATCATAGTCTTATTTAGGAGCTGGACAGCCTCACCCTTTCTAGATACATTTTTTAATCGAAATAGCTCTGCTCATTGTTGTCAGCACGCATTTAGAAATTTTCTGAGAACACTTGCCAGACTAATCCCTTGTCATCTGTACAGTAGGAGAAGTTAAATAACTTTAATGGATAAAAACAACCACATTAGTAGAACAGAAGTGTCAAAGACGACAAGTTCCTACAAGTGTCTCAGAAGCTCATGGAGCATTTTATCACCACCGCCCCTCCAAAAAAAAAAAGGGTGAAGAAACAAAAAAACTAAGCAATAAACAGTTTTGTGAGGTTGGCTACCTGAAAACCCATGTATGCACATGGCCATGAACCTTTTGTTATCTACCAAGACTACTGTGGCCATTTCAGAATGAAAATAGAACAAAATCAGCTTGGCTTATTGACCACAGAAAGGGAAAATATTATCCCTGCTCCAAATGATATTTTTTAATTTTCACTGAAGTGTGAGTACTTAGAGTTAAGAGGAACTAGCTTCTTACTGAAAAAGTTTTGGCTGAGAATACTGAAATAATTGTGGTCCACAACAAACACAAGCATGTGAAACCACTCAAAGCCATACAGGACTCAAGTATTTTCAACTGTGGCTGATTCTGGGTCTGTATTATAAAGATGGAAAGGTGGGATAAGCAAAATAGTAATAATATTTTTTTTAAAAGGTTAAAAATAAAAAAGTAAAAATTATATTAGATGTGACCTGAATAAGCACCATAACCATAACCCTGAGAAAGTGAAGACAATTTTTTGAGTTAAGTGCCAGACAAAGAAGGCTTGGCCTTGCAAACAAGGCTACAAGCTCCTGATGTTTGAGCTTTACTGACAAAATGAGAAATAGAATTTTATGTATTTTTTGTAAATACATAGAATTTCAAACACCTCACTCCCTCAGCAGTTCTCCTTCTAATAACTCAGAATACGCATGATCTATAGGTGTGGTATATAACAATAAACATTGTGACTTTGTGACTTTGTCCTACTTGTTCAGAGAACATGGTGCCCAAGGTCCATCTATTTCTTTGTTCTTTCACTAAGGCTTATGTGTGAAAAAATAGTGGCAGCTTCAATACTACCAATTTAATGATAATTTAATTAAAATTTAATCCTACTAGTTGGTGAGGTGAACAGGACAGAAACTTCCTCTTATGTGTGACATATATCTAAGCTTTTGGGAACTGTGTAGCCGATGGATCCTGAAGGAGAAAACACCATCAGGAGAAAATTTCTAGGTCCAGAAAGAAGACAGCTCACTTAAGTAGTCTGGTGCAGCTTGAGTTTATGGTGAAGTGTAGCTTGGTCATGGAATTGAGAGGTGACAAAAGGGACCAAAGCATGATTTCTTGGAGTGCCTGATTATCTGAAAAACGTGCCACCAATCTTTTTTCTGTGTCTAAGTTTCTACTCTGACCTGAAGACAATCCCTTGGTAGTAATTTTCACTGGTTACACTGTGAATTACACATAGGCATTTATCTCAAGGTCTCTCCTCATTGTCCTCCTTGTTCTGCTCTAAATTGTGCAGCAGTGTTTGGTTAACACAGAGAAGCTTGTAGAACTCCTACTCCCTGTGGAAAGTCCCTGTAAAGTGAGAATACTTCAGGGTGGTCTCTCCTTAACAACCAATGTTGTTAAATCTTAATCATGGAGAGAATGTTCATTTCAGGCTACCTGCCTAGCAAGAAGCAGGTCAATCACTGTGTTAGAAGTAAATTCTGTTCTGCCTGCATGGTCAGGTTTTTTTAATTGTACCGAGATTTTCATGTTTCCCTGTAATGAGGGGGAAAAGGAAGGGTATTTGACCTAACATGATTCCTAACTTGGTTTTACCTCTTTTCTATCCCTCCCTTCTATCTTCATTTCAAACAGGACTTGGTCACCTCCCCTGTTTAAAATCTTAAGAGTAAACTCTCTGAGCTTACCAGTGCTGCATTTCACTAAGAAAAAGTAATACCGGTGTCTATGCCAACTTCCAGTAAAGGTAACTTCATTCTAATAAATCTAAATGCCATCACTTTTAGAGAGATGATAATCTTGACTTCACATAGAATTGTTTTGCAGTGCTCAAATAAGCTGCTAAACAACATCTATGATCCGTTCCAGAGATGCTACAGTGATTATCACCAAAGCCTGGTCTGACCAATGAGGTGTAGCAAAAGGGTGTTTTCTGAGTTTATATAGGGGAATGGAGCTGCAGCTGCAGAAGCCTGTCAAATATTCAAGAAGCAGCAAGGGTAGCTTTGAGTAGGTAAAAAAATGATATTAGAAACTAATCCCAGAAAATGCAACAGATTCCCAGTGAAATTGGCAAGAAGATGGGGAAGGAACAGCCAGGAAGGAACTGAGCAACAACTGAAAATGAGGGAGGGAGGGAGAGAGCGAGAGAGAGATCTGAAAGAAGAAAAAATAAATTTTTTTAGTCAAACTCTGCTATCTTTGGCTGACTGGGAGTCTTGGCTACAGATCTCCGTGGCAGCCTGGGGAGTGCCAAAGAATTAAAAGAAAACAAGAAATGGGATCTATTGCTTAAGTTCTCCATGGGAGTCAGTCAGGTGATGGAAATAAAAAACTCTGTTATGTGTCTGACCCAGGTTCTTACAAGTTGGATTGCAGCAAAGGAAAAACAAGCACATGGAAAAGGCAAAATTAGATGACACGTGGACTTCTCTCTTTCTTTTCCTGTTGTGATTTGTTCCCTTTACCCATTTCTCTTCCTTACTGCATTCTGCTACACACAGGAATGAAAAAGTAAAACACTAGCAAGATCAAAGGGAATACAGGACAAGAGCTGGGGCTCTTACACCTTCTTTTGTTTTCCTTCACCTCTTCTTACCTCTAACCTCAGTTTTTTCCCTCCCTGAACTCTACAAATGGAGCAGAAGTGGATGCTCTTGAACCTACTAAAAAGGAGGAAATTATTAAAGAGGTAAAATTAACCCCACCTCAAAATGAGAATTGTGACCCTTGTAGCAATGATGGGACCCACCAAATCCATAGAGATATCAGTCACGTTACCAAGGCAGTTTTTGGACTGAATGCATTTTACAGCTGCAGTCCTAGAACTGGTGAAAGCATTAATCACTCTTCACCCTTCTCAATGTGAGGGAAGAAGAGTGAGATCTAAGCTAGTGTGTTTTTTGCAAAGGGGACACACAAAACCTGTGTCTGTTGGAGGCATCCTGTCTGTGAGGAGGCTGTGTGCTTCGGTCCTGACACTTGATTTTCTGCTGTAATAGCAGCAACAATCTCAAGAAGGCAAAAGACACTGATAAGTAGCGGCCTGGAGGAACTCCACTCTACCTTGCAATTCAAAGGCTCAACAGTTGAAAATTGTTTGTCTTACCCAGCATTCCCCTCACGGCCAACTCTCAGAGAAATTATTTTATTTTTGTTTGTCTCCACATATCTGATTTCAGCTGTGAATCTCTGGAGGAGAGGAACAGCATCCTGTGAACATATGGCCAGTTCCAGCAAGCAAGAATCCAAGCTCCCAGGCAGGATGGGGCTTTGCAGGCTGAACTCACATCTATCTGGGAGTCTACTGGTGTTCAGGAGGAAAATGTCCCCTGTGAAGAGAAAAAAAACCACAACAAAACAAGAGACACACAGCATGGATGGAAGAGAGATAATAAGAGGAAAATGGATAAGGAGTTTAAAGAAAGGAGTCATGAGAATATAGGAAGCACTGTGCACAAAACCCAAAAAAAAAAAAAAAGAGAGAGAATAAAGTAAAAATTAAGGGTTTAAGTAAAGAAATGGTAGAAGAAATGAGAAGAGAAGAAACCAAAAAAAGCATGAAGACATGTCCAACAAAACAAAAGCCAAAGACTTTGCCAGTCAGACAGCGGACATGTGGAGCCAGCTCTGGCTTGTAAAGGATTGAGTTTCCTAAGAAAAATCCAGTCTCTGTGAGTAAAAGTAGCTTATCCCAAAACGGGGAGATAGAAAATGAGTATATAAAGGGGCTGGCTGTTAAGAGCTTACATTCATACACGACTGAGGCAGCACACGTGCATTACATGGCTTTTCCTGACTCTCAGGCACTGACTGCCTTTGGGAGCTCTGCACCAGAACCAGCCCGTGGTGGTACTTTTGGTGACATGGGCCTGAGGCCTCAGCCTGCTGACCCCTGCTGCTGCCCCCCACAGCTGCAGCCAGAGCTGGGCGAAAGCGGATGTCCATTCGACGGGAACTGTAGCTCTGCCTACCTTCAACATCTCCATGGGAGGAACTGTTTTCCAGAAGCATCTGCTGCCTCTCCTGGGACACCAGAACTCCAATGGAAGATAATACCCAGTCTGGTTTTCCAGAATTGTCTGTGGACGTCACCCATGAGCAGCTTGAGCCGATGATACAAGGGACTTCTGTTGTGAGAAACCAAAGGTTTCAGTGAGGCCTATCGCAGCTCAGGGGGCGAGGGTAACACGGGCACATGAGTGATGAGATGCACAGTGTATGGTGGCTGTATCTCCCAAGAAATGGAAGAATTGAAGAGAAAAAAGAAATTTTGTCTTGGGCAATAATAACAGAATCTCTCCCAGAGCAGGTCAAGGAACATGTAAGAATGAAAAACTAACCTGCAAATTCTTGGCAGATATAAGTGTGATGTGTTGAGCCTGAGCTGATGGACAGCTCGTTTGACCAGTGGCGCTTTTCGAAATTTCCATATATTAAGGCTGGAGGGACAGGAAGTTCTCTCTCTCTTTGGGGTTTGGCGTTCCCGCAGGAGGAGGGTGGGGGAAATGGCTGCTGAGGTTTTCGCTCCTTGGAGCGGCCTCGAGCCCCCTCCCTCCCCCGGTGCCGGGGACAC